>KZ505832.1:132988-171764 GCA_002844005.1 Limosa lapponica baueri | reverse complement strand
GGGAAAAGGGAAAGCTTATGTTCAAAATCTCTCTACTCAAAACCACTTAATCTTAGTTGTATTTGGACGATGGATAAAAATAAGGATGAAGAAAAACTGGGTTTGGAAGTGCTAACATGTTATTTCACTAGTTTACGAATACTTTAAGTAACATAACTGGGTTCCAAGAGCACTCCAGCACAGGCCACAAAACCAGAATAGGCTACACACAATTTCTAGGTAGAGACAGATAAAGAGATCCCACTGTACTACACAGTAGAATTTGGATGAAAACAGTATCTCCCCCTCACTCCGTGAGTCATAGCCAGAATATATGTCTTTTCTTTCTGTCTTTCTATGATTCAGTCATTTAAATCCTCATATAATAAGCTGTAGCTTCAAGAAGACAAGACATGGAAAGGCAGACTAGAATTCAATATCACATTTCTCAAGGAAGAATGTCTGCTCTGAGTCAGGTAAAGATGTGATGTGAGCTTCATTCCTCTTGATTCCCTGATGAGAAACCATGGCCCACTGCTTAGGACAGAGATTACAACTCAAGTTTCTACTTTCTGTTTTGCCAGCAATTCCAAAAATGCACATGAGTTTTTTAAGTCAGCCCAAGATCATTTATTTGTTTTTCTCCAGTTGGCCAGCACACCAAACCCACCAAACCTCAAATTATTTATATTTTCCTTGTCTCTAACACTGTATCTCACCAGAGTGAGCAATCCATCTCTTGGGATTACACTGTTGCAGTGACCCAATCTTTATCCACACTTTATCTAACAGAGTTCAGGAGAATAACTTCTAGCAGAAATAAATTTCAGGTCCTATGAAATTATTTTAAAAGAAAACTTGAATGGAAAATTAAAGTATTTATCATACCCAAGTAGTTCCAAAATAACCAGAACCACTTTAAAAATGGCTATTTCATCTATTGCATTTTTTGGTTAAACTGGATCATCAAAAGAACAAAAGGAATAAACAGTGAAGTCAACACTGGGGGTGGTAAGGAAGCTTTTCACTAATAATAATATCTGTGTTTGAACTGCCTACAACGAAGGCTTTTAAGAAGAAAGAAGACACGTAGGGGGAAAAGAGAGGAGCAGATGACTGGACCAGGCAGTTGTGGATAGAAAAATGCTTTTACCACGTTTTTATTTTCATTCTTGGCCACAGACTTCTCCTGTCATTTAAGATGGCTCTAGAGTTCCAAGAGATACTATGCTCTTGTACTAGGGATAACATAGTTATGGTGGAACAAGCAGTTTTGTATCCTTTACCCTTGACTAAAGATTTCTCTATCTTGCTTTGAAACCCAGTACATGGTTTAGAAATTTGGTTGGATCTTGTACGGTTTTGGTTTTGCCCTTGCTCCAGAATCTTCAGCTTGCTGCCTGTTTCAAGTCCAATTTTAACAAAGCACAGAATCACGTACTTCAGCACAGCCGACATCAAAGGAAACTATTTAAAGTCATTCAGCCACGTAAGGGCTTTATTGTTTGAGGTCATAAGCATGTACCATTAACAGAACTATGACTCGTGTGTGGTTGAAGAAGAAACAAGAAAGACTGAAAAAATTCTTTGTAAAAAAAAAAAAAATAAACAGAGAAGCTCTACTTATTCTAAGTAATTGTACTTCAGGGCAGGCGGCTACACTCACAATGGCATTGCATAAGACAGATTTGCACATGATGCTGTGTGCCTGAAGCTCTCCAGCAGTAGGTGCACATCCCTCCTCCAGAGGAGATTCCTTTCCAAAGTGTCCCCCAGTCCCCCCCTTGAAAACTGCTTTCCACCGCTGTTTTACACAAGAGAGGCTCAACACCCCTAACTCATAACAGAGGATTTTCACACTTCAGGTTGTCTCCCCATGATTGCACTCATTCTGCACTGCTCTCAGGTTTCACGGAACCATCTTTGCAGCAATTTTTTATCCAGACGGCTGTCCTTAAATATGGTTACTGAACGGTACATTAAAGAGTTCACAACAGAACATGTACTGCATGTATAAACATGACATGAAGAATGGCTAGGGAGGCAGCCAGAAGGAAGTATTACTGCAGTTTAAGAGGATGGTCCCACTTCAAAACCTCATTTCTTCCCCCTCCATCTTTTTCAAGGGGTGAGAAACAACATTAAATATCAAGACAGAATGTTAATCTTTATGTGAAGCATTTATTATTTTTTCTTATTATTTTAAAGTTCAAACCTCTAGACTGTAGCCAACACTTGTTAATTTTTATTTGTAACAAAATTCATATATGACACAGTAAATAATAAAAAAATGGAAAGCTATGAAGATGTGGATAATTACAGCTGAATCTTACTGACATCATAAATCATGAAAGACCCTAGAAGTACTTGTAACTATGTCACTCTAAATTTCCCTTTGGGTATTCTGTGCATTATTACACACGCTCTCTCTATAAATGCAGATTTAAAAACCCCATGAGTTTCAAATGGCACTTTATTATGGAGCATTTAAATCATTTCTGAGAGCAAGATCAATTTAAGCATGCAGAATTTTTATTAGTAGCACAAAAGAGGAGTCCAGCTGTTCCTGTGGAGCAAACGTGTGTGAACCAGGCTCCAGAGCAATTTCTGCTGTGCCAGCCACAGTGTTAAATGTTGGCCAAGAGGGACTTTCGCAGAACAGAGCGAACTGAGTCTGCGGCACAGCTGAGGCAACACTGCCCCACATTTTGCATTTCTTATTAGAATGACCTAGTCCCTGAATCACCCAAACAAGCCTGTCAGAAATCTTGATTTCACAGCAGCGGGTACTGCGCAAAACACAATATAAGTTCTTCTGGCTCTCAAAATATGAGAGAAAAGGGTAAGGGGTAGGGAGGTGTCAAGTCTCAAATATTTGTTCATCTAAGAAGAGCATCTACATTCTGGGAACCAATGAGTATGGCCTTTGCAATGGTATTATAGACTGGTGCATTATTTTTTTTACCCATATAAGTAAACACTGGCTTAATCTGTTTTTTTCAGTTGAACTCATGAGCTCACTCTTAACTGCCAGGAATATACCTCCTAATTTGGAAATCACTGCTACAGTGCAGGTAGCTAAGTCACCACAGGGCACCCACTGGAGTTTACTCTATAAACTAGAGTTTATACCAGTTACGAGTTCATCTGCCCCTGGAGCCATTTTTATTTCCAACAAAGCACTATTCTTCCAATGAAATATATGCCTTTTTAAACACATAAGGAACACTTACCAGAATAATTGATCTTTTTCTCTGAATGCTAAAAATAAATTGAAAAAAAATAGACAGAAAAATGAACTAGGTCTGCCCTAGTTGGCCCCTGATGGCAATTGCAGAGTGAAATGTTTTAATTGCCAAAAAAAGTCCCTTTTGCCAAAAATCATGTCTTTATGGAGCTTGTCAGAAGTTGTCGGTTTCTGTCCAAAAAGCTGTCAAAGTGAAATCCAAACACTAATGACAGCAGGATTAAAAGTGCACAGACTGGCTGTCTGAATAGCAGTTTATAATAGAACAAAAACGTTGTGGATTTTGCACAGTTGATTCGTGGCAAACTTTTTAATAGAACATAGATTTTCATATCAAATGCCCATCATTTTATCCCATATATTTTCTTGAATACAAGGAAAAATGCTTGGCTGGAATACTGAAAAACAGAACTATTAAAGTACATTTCCCTTTCTCTAGTGACAATTGAACAGTTAATAAAATTAATTAGAACTGTGTACTATTGGAAATACAATGTTTGAATCTTTCCCAGTCTAGAACACTGATCTTGATTCACACATTTACCAAGGCTTCTGTATACCGTTAAAGGGCTTTCTCTGCAACAGGGGAACAGTGCAAAAGGACTACAGCAGTGCCCCGCCATACGCCAGCCCGTATCTCCAACCATAGGATGGGTTCGCAGGGGCTTAAATTAATTAAACTAAGTATTGTATGATGTTAGCTTATAGCATTTCGAAGTGGAATGCACAGTATTGAAACTTCTTAAGTATGATTTATTTAAAGAGGTGTTATGGATGGTAAATAGAGTTTTGTTTTCTGTGCCTTTGAACACAAGCATTTCTGACCAGCAGAGCAATTGAGAGTTAAGCATGTGAAAGAAATTTAGACCTCAACAGAGTATTAATCCCTCTTCCTCTCTTTTATGACTAGATTACCTTGAGTTAGCTGGACTCAGGTTAGAGGTGCTGTGCAGCATTTATACTTATATACTTGCACATGCGTGTACACAAACACTCAGAGTAGCTCTTAGCTCCTCAGTTCTTCAGCACAAACACTTGGAGCCAAGAAGATCCCACACACAAGCTTTGGAAAAGACATGGGAACCCTAAACTACTGTTAGAAGCTGATCAGTTAAGAAAAGCACTACTAAACAATCTGGGTCAGAGCTGTCAGGAGCTGGGGAAGGATAAATTCCAACCTGAACCACTGAAATGGAACTGCCCTTGCATAAATCAGAGCCAGTCAGGTATGTTTTGACGTTTTATAAACTCATGGCTTAATACAAGAATCTAAATTGCACATCTCCTTCATTCATCTACTGAGCAGTAATGTCACTGCATAATTACCTGCATGTACACTGAAGCCAACTATTTGGCTCAAATACAAGGTTAATTTTACCCATCATTTTAATTCTTATTGTAATATACAACTCAAGTATGAGACTTTCATGAAGAGAGAAAGCTGTACTGTGTGATAGTAGCACATCAAACAGTTTGGAAATAAAAACATCTGCTCTTCAGCTGTTTTGCTGGAATCATTTGATGCTTATCTTGCCCAAGTCAAATCAGAGTTAACGCCTATGGATTTTATTAAATTTATTCCTTTCATGTGAATTTTCAAATCACTTCTTTGGGATGTCTCATTTTATATAATATATGTATATAATGCAATGAAACATGGGGACTATTATTTTGCATTTACACAAGAACAATGCGAAAGAGCTCCTGATGTAGCTATACTGTCCCTTAACACTCTGGGAGGCTCCGCTGTCTTTAATGACGTATTCACGTTTGCTATACCCCTAGATTAAAGAAAAGCACTATTGGATAGACACAGCAGTGGTTTTGTCACAGAATTATTAAACACTAAGAACAAGAATGAAAAATAGTGTAATTAGTACATTTGGACCTCATTATGTCTGCATTTATTAAGCATTCTACTTTTGATGAAACACTACCAGAAAAGATTGGCAAGCTTTCCCCCTGCCCCCCTGATTATACGGATAGTAAAATGATGATCAGAAATAAGAACCATTCAGCATAGAACAGCAACACAGCCACTAAACCCCAAAATACTAATAAAGACTTATCTGTGCACCTTCAAAAACAAACACACATCTCTTCCCCCTCATCCCTAAAACGCCACAACCAAGAGCTCCTTTTCCTCAGAAGCAGATTTTGGAGAGATAACATTGATTAGCGTGGGAAATATTTGCACTGGTTGATGAAAGTTCTATATAAACGTAAAAAGTCCTTTGGGCTCCATTAAGAAGACTCTCGGCTGTTACGGAAAGTTAAAATGAAAAAAAAGACAAAGCCCTGTCTCCCTTCAAGTCAACTGGACTGAACTCATGGCATAAAACTCTATGATGTGCTATGCTCTGGGGACACAAAAGTTTTGGCCTTAGATTTCAAAGCACTGAAGAAAACAAGGAAAAATATTCCTCCTGAAGGCTGAAAGAATCTATTCTTTAAAAAACATGAGGAGATGGAGGGTAACTTTAAAATTTCTCCAAGGGAGGTAAGTACCAAATAACAACAACAAAACCTTTACAATGCTTTCACTTTTTTGGAAATTCTTATTCAGCAGCTAAACTGTTTTCAAGCCACTAGGCAGCTTCATCTTCTCTCTGTATTTATTACTGTGATTACTGCAAAGACAGAGGTTCTTTATTTTTGTTTTTAAATGGGACAAAAGTCATCACAGAGACTGTGTAAGAATCTGCAGCACCTTAAGAACTGAGGCTGTTTTAAATAAATAAATAGTAATATTCTAAAATAAATTAGAAGGAGAAAAAAACCCAAGTATTTGCAAGATCCAGTAATTTCAATTTAGATGTGCTATACAAATCCTTTTTTCAGATGATCTGGTCTAAACTAGCACCATATATTTTCAATAATGGACTGTGGTTTTTCCCTAACTCTTCTACAAACTTTAATTATTTTAATGACAGTAATACACCTTCCACCTTGGTGCAAACCTTAGTGACTGATGATTTTGCTTAACAGTGCCATAATGCCAATCTACCATGCCATTTAGGTGATGGTTGCTGTTACTTCTTGTTATTTTATATTACACTTCTCAAAATACTTTGGCCAATCATACACCTTCTTGTTCAGGCTTGTTCAGCCTAAAAATACTAGGTGAATAGTAGCTGTCAAGAGATTTCTTCTTTTTCTAGGCCTGTCAAACTAAGCAGTTGATTGTTGTTGGGAGTTGCCAAATACATGATTTATGTTCCTTAGTTTTGGGAAAAGTAATTAAAAAAATAGAAATGACAAAGCGATCCAGATACTTTGCTGTTATAAAAGAACTGAACTTGCTCCCAGCCATCCTGTTCAAGCAAGTGTTTTCTATTCATCTACTCGTTGCAATACTATGAAAGAATAACACGGAACATGAAAGCCATGATGGGTAAGTAGTGCTGCTCTTCTACATGTCTTTTAGATTGCTGGTATCTCAACTCTACTACTTTATCCATGGAAAACAATTTCCTTCTCTCATCTTTCAGTGTCCACCTCTCAAGGGTGCATACTGGAAATGAAGACCAAACACTAACAACTGTTTTTAAAATACAAATGAAAGTTTGTCAACACAGTATTTTAAGCATTTGCCAAAGACTGACCTGGTTAAAACCAAATGTGTGGGGCAATACGAAAGACATCATTGCATTGATTCAGCAAAGAATTCAATTATTTTCTCACACTGAATTGGCTGGCTGTCATTATGGGATGATTAGCTATTACTAGATTATTAGCATCTTGCAATGCCTTCCTGTCAAGACTATTCAGACCTATTCAAGTAAAAATTCTTATTTTATGCATCTGAACTGCCCTGAAATCACTCATACATACAGGAAAAACTTTTCCTGGAAGTGTCTAGTTGAAAATATCTCTCTTCCTCTGCTCCTTATCCCATCTCCTTTTCTTAGGAGGACTCAAATCCCATTTTAGTCAGCATGAGCTTTGGCATTGACTGTGGTGGAGCCAAGATTTCACCCTTAAACAGTCAGGAAAAGAAATTAAAGAAGCATTAACCTTATAATTCTCAGTCTGAAAGACAGCCAGGAAAACAGATTAATGTAGTCTCAGCTTGCAAGGTACCAAGATAACATATTAAAAAAAAGAGAGAGAGACAATTATAAGCATAGTAGTTTACATTACTAATCAAAAGATGGACCACCATAGGAAAATAAATGCAAATTTAACTTAAAGGGAAAAAAACCCAGAAGAACATTCATTCCATTGAGTTATTCTCCTTTATCCATTGAGGAAAGGACTCAATAAGTTGTTTATTTCAGTCTGTGTATTCCTTGGTCTCTTAGTTTTATTTAGCACAGGTCTCATCCTTACAATTGCAACTCATACAAAAGACAGAAACAAACATAGTGATCTTACTGAATCTTATTGTCTTTTTTTTTTCCCACATCTTATTCAATTCTCTTGTCCATTTGCTCCCAATCTGTATTATGCTTTTGTGTTTCTCCTCCCTGCACATTTGAAGATGAAAGTAATTGGAAGGGTAATATTATTTTTTTCCTCTCTGTGAAGTTCTCTGGAGTCTATGGGAAACCATCTTTGCTAGCTACAAATTTAGTTATTTCCCTATCTAGGGAAAATCCCAAAGCAAATTCTCAGAGTGTTTCTAAAAGGATTTAGAAGTAAGCATAATGAACAGTCTAAATGGCATTTCACTTGCATAATTAGTAATGTGCTATAGACCTAATTCTGCCAAACACTCACTGACTAAAAATAATGCTTCTCATTCAAGCTAGGAGAAAAAACTCTTGGAAGGGTGTACCCTTTGCCAGTGCTTCAAAAAATCTGGTCGATTTTCAGACTCTGCTGTACTTAGGGCAACTAAAAGAACCAATCAATCTCTCATCATTCAGCGATTGATCCTTTGCAGGCACAAAACGTTATTTAGCTATTTGCAACATTTTCAGGGGACTCATCAAGTTAAAGAGAGATGTTTATAAAAGGCTTCCTCTCTGTAATATAACTCTAGATGACACACAAATCCACTAAAGAAAAATGGTAGTAGAAACAATGGGCATTTTAGAAGAGCACATCTCCACTTATTTTCCATGACAGTGGAAACATTATCAGAGATATGCAATCATAGCTGTCACATCATTCTATTGAGACCAAACGCTTTTCTAAGGATGGGAATCCAGACCCTCCCAGTATTCCAGTCAAGAGCATGTCATGCAGTTCATCATAAGTACCTCTACCACAGCCAGCACAAAACTTTTTCTTCCAGCAGACTCCACCACAGACCTATAGATTTACACAAGTCTCTTTCCAATGGCAATGATCTCACTACCTCATCAGCATAACTATACGCTCTTTCAGTCTTACCACATGAGGTCCTACAGCTGAGGAACAGACGGTTCCTCTATCCTCTATTTTTAAGGATGCGATACACCGCTTTGAAATTCAAGACACTTCAAATGAACGAAGGTTGTACTGACGGACAGAGCAGTTTAACACCTTGATTAAGGCTTTTCAACATGCTTAATTTTTCATACAATCAACAAAGCCACAAGAGGTCTTCAGACAGAAAGCAGGTGTCCGTCTCAGGTAAGCTGGTTCCTTTGCCATACTCTGATGACTGTATTGATGAGCTCTCCACTAACTCTGACAGAAACTTAGATATTAGCTCACATTTACACAGATACATGCAGAAACCTTAATTTCTGTTTTAACACAGAGCTGAATCCCATGCACAGTTCTCATCCTGGAGTAGCTAAGCACCACTTCAGTTGTGCCCGGCAGTGACTGAATCCCTCTCTCCCCTCCTCAACACATCCCTCCTATACATTTCCAGCAAACGACTGGCACCTGGCCTGAGGGTTTGTCAGACCCAAGCTCTTGTTGGGCAAGTGTCACATCCAAGCCTTGAGGGCTCTAGGAGTCCCGTAGAAGCTATTTACAGTTGCAGCAGCATTGCACAAGGATAAGAATAATTACAGGCAGGCGGTCTGGTTGCAAGCCAGGCGCACCTCCCTCCTGCAAACACTTGAGCAATCTCTAAGGCACTGAGAAGCATTTCAGTAGGCCCTCAAAAGGATCTACAGCTCAGTAAACATGTTGCCACCTTTTTCACAATGATCTCAACACCTGACCACTGTGAAAAGCCAGTTCTCTCTGTAACACTTGAGCTAGATCCTCTCAGAGTCACCCATCATCTCTGTGCCCAAGCACAAGGTATTTCAGGAGATGATAATCCCTTTGGGCACTTGTGCTACCATTTGGCATAACATGACTGTTTGAGACAGGTCAGCACAGCCTGGAGATATGATCTTGGACTGTATGATAAAAGCATCATGATGCCAAGGGAATAAAGATGACTATGCTAAGTCTTAGTAGACCAAAGCACCAATGTGTAACAGCTGAAGGGACTGATCATTCTGCATACCCCAAGCCTTACAATCAGCAAGGGCCTGCTGTCACAGCAGTGATGTAGCCCACGTGGAGCAATGGATCTGAAATCACCTGGTTCATATTTCATTGCTTTTGGTGCAATATACAGTCATCTAGCTTGCTCCATCACACCACTCATCATACCTTGAAATAGGGTCGTTGTTGAGCTTTTTTTGGTTTCAGCTGTTTCACTGCAATAATATGACCTTATGAGACATTTTTTAAAAATGTTTTCATATATGAACCATATTTTTTAATTTCTGCTTTCAGTCTACAGACAAAGAATGGTTATTCTGTAATATAATAAGACCTATTTACTGGTACTGAAACCACAGGCTTACTGTAAGTTTTACAGCATTCAAAATGCAATGTAATTCTTCTCGTTTTTTTTCAGCCCATAATAATTTATTGCCATAATCACATCAGCACTGTCTCACTGTTTAAAAGAAAAAAAGTTTGTTGAAAAGCAGCCTGTGGAATACGTGTATGTTACTATCTAAATGTCTATTTAATAGATCAACAAGCTAGTGGCTAAAAGCAACTTAGGTCTGACCAGCAGTTTAATTCTCCTTTTCTTTTTTACTGCTCTCTTTATCTTCTCTCTTTTGACTCAAGTTCCCCCAAACACACACAGACAAACACTCTTGCTAGTTCACATAATGGCACTGACTGCTGAAGATCAAAATTTCAGCTCTGTACCTTGACTGCAGCAAGAGAAAATGCCTTTCTTTTTCTCCCATGTCTGTTTAGAGAGCTTACCCACTTGGCTTTTCCATGTGCAGCAGTGTAAGGTTTGGGAAGTAGCAAAAAAAAAACCAACCAAACCACACCACACAACAACAACAGAGAAAAAAGGATCCCCACACCCCAAAGAAACCAAGAAAGCCCAGATCTCAAAATCCAAACCCTTCAATTCCCAGGCACATAGGAGGCATGCTTACTGTCTGGGCATGTTACTCTCTAGTTAGAACTAAATGAGTCTAACTTTATTTACAGTACATACCTGAAGCCTTATCCAAAGCTCCTTAATATCTATGGGCTCACTCCCACTGCCACTCTCACCAGGATGTGAATCAAAGCTTTGCTCTGCTTCTCAAGCCCATGTCATACAAGTCTTGCCAGCTCTGCCTGGACCCAGATTTGTACAGATTAGTCCACCCTATTCAGCTCTGCAGGTGTCACTGGGGGACCTTGACTCCTCCAAATGAAATCTGTTTAACATCTTGAAATCCTGATCCGGGCTCATCATTTGGTGTGACTGACACATCTCCGAAATGGTAATTTGCTATAGGCCCCCACATTGCTCCCTATGCCACTTATTCAAGGAGGGATGGAGGCTTAAGGAGACCTCTCCTTGCCACTCAAGTTACACACCACACCCACCCCAAAGCCCCTGCAATAAGCAAGAAGTGATATCAGAGATGCTTATCAGTATAAGAAGCCCTCCTGTCTAGCACAAATTATTATTCTTTAATTATGATGCAGGAGGTGGGCTGGTGATTATCAATTTGCTCATCACAGAAGTCAACAGTGGTCATAAAAGCATTTAGCTATTTTAAAAAATATAATCTGGGTATAACACTCAACCAACATGACACAGAAATTAACTCTGAATGGCAATCTATGCGATTTACTTAATTTTAAATTTACCTGGCCTTACTGTTGAGGTTGTGATTTTTGCTCACATTGTGTGACACAATCAGAGGAGAGAAATGGATTTTTATTTGTTTTACACTACAAAGGAAATGCTCTTCATATATTCATCAGTTCAACTTCTTTCACACAAGAAGATCCTAAGGAAACTGGAATTTCCAGAAGCGAGTAGAGTCTCCTGAAGTAGACTTACTGACAGAGAATACTTCATCAGTTGCTAGTGTATTTTAGAGTTTCTTTTCCTCCAACCATTTATTTCAGCTTCTTTTCTCCCTTATCTTACTCCTTCTCCATCTCCCCCAAAGTTCCCATCCTCTCAGTTGCAGCAAATGTTAAGCCAATTGTTTGAGTGACTGCATGCTAAGGGAGGAGAAAACGTCTAGGGAATGTTCATACAAAGGAGAATGGATGCTGGAAGGGGGGAGAAAAAGAGAGAACTTCCAAATGTGATTCTAAAGAGTTACATTTACTGTCTGTAAAATTAATCTATGATTTTTTTTTTTTTTTTTTTTTTTTTTTTTTTACAGATCCACTTACCAACATAACATGATCAAAAAGAAATTAAACTAATGGTGACCAGTCAGATTTTGCTCACTTTATTTCGCTCATTCTGGTTATGGCACGTACATGTAAGAGCACATTTGCATTTTCACACTTGGATTTTCAGGTAATCTCTTTGTTCAGTCTCTAAACTTGCTATATCCTGATGGCACAGCAGGGAGTGTCTCTTATAGTTTGTTGTTGCACAATCAGAAAAGTTTCCAGTTATCCTTCAGTTCTACACTGTAGAATGTAAAGTCCCTTTATGATCCTTGATTTTTCCACCACCTAACATCTTGGCGAGCATTCCACATTTTCTTGAAAGCTATTTCCTTTCTTAAGCAGTCAACCTAAATTTAGTAAAAGCTGGGATGCTGATGACCTCTACTCTTACTTATCCACAATTAGGTAATTCCACAATCATTCTCAGGGCTCTTTCACCAAGTTATTTGTCTTTGTGTCACTGTGTAATACACTCAGAATGAACTGTTGTCTGCTTGACTACCCAGATCTCATTTGGAAGAACAGACCTATCAGACCTTTTAACATCAACAATATTCAACCCGGATTCAGACAAGATGGCTATTAGGAAGAGGCTTACAACTTTTTAACCTCATAGCATGTGAGCACAGTTTGATTTTGAGACGGTTTGACCTTTTTCCCACCCAACTCTCTCTTTCCTCAATGTAGAAAACCAGATTCCAGAATTTGGTACTGCAATGTTCAGCCAAAAGCCAAAAAGATTTTGCTAAGCCTATTTCTATAGTCACATCATAACAGACATAGTGAGTGTGGGGGAGGGGGAATACAAGAAAACAAGAAAAAATAAAAGAAAACAAGGGAAAGAAAACAAATCAAAATAGGACAAGTCTGTTCTTTTATACTGGATATGGCTTTCTTAATTCCTTTCCTCAGCTTAAGCAAGGAATTTTCACCACAACCCTTTCTTTCCCTGATTTTCAGGCTTATGGGGATAAGATTTTTTTAAGAGGACAACACCTTCAATTTTTTGCTCATGATGAGTCATTCTGACAGCCTTTACCTATGGTTTGGTGTTGGTGGGAAAGCCTAGCCATCCCCACAGGGCAGCAGGAGGCAGAGACACTTCTTTCAAAGCCTCAGCCCTATCCCAACCAGAACGTCATCAGCTTTATCCCAGCCCACACGTAACATGTCACATAGCTCCTACTAGCATTGCGTATCTGTTGCTGTAGGAGCTACACAACAGGGTTTTTAAATTCTCTTCCTCAAACCTAAGGCTCCTCTTTGGCTTCTCACCTGGGGCAGGATCACCAGGGTGGCAGCTGAGAAAGTCACAGATGAGGAACTAGCATAGAATAAGGGAAAATCACATAGAAGCACACTGACACACACCGAGCACCTACCCTCAGGGTAGGATGGGCAGAGCCACCGCAAACTCAGCCCCTCCTGCAGGGAAAGGACACTAGGGAAGCTGAATGAGGAATCAGAGGGGAAAAGTAAAGGGACCTTTCTTTCCTGAAATGGACTTACTTTCTTCCTAGAGGACTCAATCTTTCAGCATGTGCAGGCTTAAAACCATTTGTCTCTAATGCAGTTTTGTCCAAGAGGACTTCAGGACTCGACTCCACAGTCTGAGAGCTGAGAAGCTGTCTGAGGGAGAACTTTGAAACTATGTTCAGGTCAAGACACGCAAATAAGATGGAGATGCACATGCTACTCTAACATAGTGGATCATAGCTGCCAAATATGCATCTTGTAGGACTGGCATATTCTACACCAGTGATTTTCAGTGATATGGTAACACAAAGTGGCCAAAATGCACAAATTACTTGACTGTTAATTTTCCAGCAAGGATTTCTATGACATCTTGTTTTTCTGTCAGTTTCTCACACCCCTGAAGATTATACTCCTGATATGTTCTTTAGAGCAAGAACGAGGTATTTTAACTCCACAGCTTCTCTAGAATTTGTCACACCATTATCATCATATAGAGTATTTCAAATGGCACAGCAGACAGTATGCATGCAATTTATACAAACGGGGCTTACAATCAATAGATGCCAATATCTAGAAAGACAACAAAAATGTGTAGGAAATCTCATTCTGTGGGGAACAGAGATAAGAGCTCCCATTTAGATTTTATGGCTGAAGATGCAGTAATGGAAAAGTAGTCATATTGTATTTATCCTACTGATGTTTTAATGGAGTTGCTATGTTTTGTCATTAGCTGAGAAGTAGTTTTCAGTCCACCTAGATGCACACAATCCTTCCCTTTTGGGAAGGACTCCAGGTTCTGAATGAATTCAAGTGTAAGTTTTATTTACCCTGCAGGACATATAAGCAGTGAAATAAATTACATTAATCCTTCATTTCCAAAGCCAACTGAAGCCAGTGGAGTCTTTGATTTCATATCAACAGCCTCTGCTCTCCTTTGTCTTGAGTTTTCACAGCCCAACAGGGGGTTATATGCTATTCTCAATAAGGGCCTTCAGGGTTCCTGGTCTTCACCAGAGGTTCAAAACTCTATCATGTAGCAAGTGACACAGGTGAAAGCTTGTTGTGACACATGAGATGTAACAACTGAAGGATTGCTTCAGAAAACAGGGAATTGTTTCAACAGTGGAAGATGACTGATGAAAGTAGAAAGTCTCAAAGAGCAGCCAAGGTGGGAAAACCCCCAAATGATGACTAAGCCTTTCTTCTGAACCAGCCATATTTACAAGAAACAAGTATGTGCCCACACTAGCCCCTTAAAGTCAGAGTGTCAAATATTTAAAGCTAAATTAACCTTCGCTTGCCTGGAGCAGAGGCACAAGGAGCTCAACAGCAGCCACTTCTTCCCAATGTCCTGTTGCAATGACCACAAGAAAATGGCTAACGCCTCTCTCAGCCCCCAAAGCCAAAGCCCTGGACACAGACTGGGGCAGAGGAACAAAAGGCTCCTCAAACCCAATTGTGCCAAACACCTCTTGGCTGTCCCTGTCTCCCAGTCGCTGTTTGAAGGGCTCCAGTTCTCCAGGAGGCCCAAAGACCCTGAATGCTAGGTGAGGAAAAAAGCCAAAACTATACAGACTCTGATTGCCAGCTGAGCACAAGGGCTTACTGCAGGAGGAATGGAAATCATTCCTGGTAAATTGAGCTCCTCTCAACTAACAGGGGGGCTGCTGAGAAATAACATATGGCTCTATTTTTATTCAGTTTCTGGAGCTGGGTTCCCTTTGAAAGCCATAACTATTACCCCCACACTTGAAGAGTCCAAATGTTTGAATCTGTGACTAGGGTAAAGCTCACTGTAAGCTGTATAAGCACAACAGACATTTTGAGAGGTCTACAGTGTCTTGTGCACTTGTATGAACTGCATTTCCAAAATCAGTCAACACCCAGAGCTCTCATACCACCCCTCCTTAGTAAAGTGTCTCAGCACCTTGTTATCCTTACAAGAAGAAACATTCATATAATGACCCCACATGCTATTGCGGAGCGGCAAGGAGAAACGTAAGGAGATTAAGGACAAAATCCAGAGACAAGGGAGCGGCGTGAAGTTCCACCATGTAAGAACATAAAACAGCAACCTTGCTTAGAAAGAAAGGCTGATGGTTCCTACCTCAGGAGAAGGCTCCAGGCTGCAGCTCCAAAGCAGACTAAGGCACCTCCAGCACCCAGGAGAAAGGAGCAAGGCTGAAGGCCCACCCAGTCTATCCCAGATCCTACCAGCCAGGTGCAGGCACTTCCCTGATCATCAAGGAGCAAGAGTAAGAGGCACCCCAGTCCATCCCACCAGCCAGGTGCAGGCACTTCCCTGATCATCAAGGGGCAAGAGGAAGAGGAAATGCACTCCTTTTGGAAGGGCTGTACTTTTCCCACACATCGGATTGGGAACACTGGTTCTTAATATACCGTTCTGGACTTGACTTCTGCCAAAAGCTAAGCTTTTCAGCACCTGACTTTCAGACACTTAGGTAGTATTTTGGATCTATCTTTACAGGATTTGCCAAAGATTGCACAGGAAGGCTGCAACAGTCCAAGGTCTTGAAACTCTGGTCTCCTGCAGTCTACACTGAAGTGTTAATCACAGTTTTATTCTTCCTCCCCAACAGGTTCTTTTTAAGAGTTACAGTCACTGAAAAAGAGAAGAGTTATATCCCATTATGAAATATGTGACCAATCATAGAGCTCAAATTTAATGCATAGCAGCCACTTATATCAGCCTGCCAGCAACTTGTGACAAAGAATTATTCACAAAATGGCAACTGGCCTAAACTGGCAAATGCCTTTGAAAACAGAAGCTGTAATTACATATAAAATGGTTTGGGATAATTAGCTAAATACTGGTCTCTTCTTGGAGAGAGGTACTTTCCAGAAAACAGGGTATTTGACCTAAATAACAACTATGAAACACAGCAGAGCGCACAAAATTTGTGGCCTCTCCCCGCTCCTTCCTGCGTCCAGCTTTCAGCTTCAGCCCTCACCCTGCGCCTCCGAGCAGGACAGCAGCACGGTCTGTCTGGCTCCATACACACATTGCCATCCTGTGGCCAGATTCTGCCAGCACAAGTGACTCTCAAAAGGAGGCAAAAAAACCTCCTGTGCACCGAGTTGCCGCTATTTCTAGAGAAGGTTCCCCATGGCACAAACAAAATAGGACTTTATAGTAAACACTGGCTTGAGCTAGAAAATGCAAATCCAGCCACATCTTTGGACCTTTCCAATTCAAGGTTCAGCTGGATTTACGATTCAGCGGGCTGTTGAAAAATATCTTGAGTAATATTGAGATGCAGGTAAGGAGGAAAGGAGCTTGATGGAGGGGGCAAAGGAACACCAGACTTTGAAATCTTCATCAAAAACAGAAGTGGCCACTATTGAGTTGAGCCCCACGCAGAGCATCAGGGAACAAAAACCAACCGGGGAAGTGTAAACACAAAGGAAAAGCCTCAACGTGACAGATGACCCCAAAAACCTCTGGAAACTCGACCCCCCTACCGAGAGGCAGTCAGAAGGAGGGCATGACTTGATTAGGGCAAGTGATAGGAGAAAGAAAGCAGAAGCTGGGTGGGAGAAATGGGTTTCTGGCCCATTTCAGAAAGCTGCCCTGGGTGTGGCATCTAGCCCTTTACGGCCAGGGTGAGGGGTACATGCAATTCCTGTAAGGCCGTGTTTTGGTTGCCTAATTCTTTTGACCTCCATGGAGGAGGCAATATTCCCCTTGCAACTGCTTAGGAAGGCAAAAGGAAAATGTTGATTAGCACTTAGCAGAGGAAGTGGCTTATTTAGCCCTATTATAATCATGGGAACTTTGTTCCCTCTGCCCCAGTGACCACATTGGTAGCGTTAACTGGAAAGCCAAGTAACTGGTAAAGAAACTGCTGAATCAAGCTTAGTCCCATACTGCTTGCATAATTTTCCTTGAACAGACATACAAGGAACCTTAACTTTCTTCATATGTTGAGGCCTTGGTGGCTTTCTCCCAAAAAAGCCATTTCACAGCTCCGTATTGGGCCAAAATCTGCCTCTTTCCCCTGGGTGGCTGCTTGGACAGTGATAAGGTTTCAACAGGGGTACCTGAGAGCAAAATCCGGGCCTGGGATGTACTGCAGCTATCAGTCTATCATTGGTAAATATGCTGAACTTGTGAATTATGTCTTGAGAGCCTTTTCTAGGCAAGGGTTTTCACGTGTGTGTTTAAAACAAAAATTTACAGTGCCATAGACATTAGTTTCAGCTCAGGGTCACGCAGGCCAGAAGCAATAATGAAACAGTATTTTCATAATTGACATATTTTATGGTTGTATTATTAAATGCTGGAAAGCCAAAGTGAGATTTTCCTTAGTTCTGTTAAATTAACAGCTTAAGTCAATGGACTTATCAATTAATAGGCATTCATCTCAGCACGGGCTGGAAACCCTTCAACGCGAGCAGCTAGAGCTTTTCCAGGGCCTGCTCACATGTTAGTGCAGAGCAGTCCAAGGGCTGGTTTAGGTCATACTTTACTTTTCATTGTGGTGGTGCATTTTAGCTACGTCGTCTCCTTGCCTTCCCGTGCTGCATGTCCCCCAAGCTACCACTGGCTCTGTGAGACCCCTGAGGCTGGGGCTCTGTGGGCCATGGAGGACGTCTGGTGTGGGCATTTCCACACTTCCTGAGATCTTGTTGGGTTTCAGATTATTAATGGAGTTGAAAATCAGGCCCGGTGGATCTGAACACCAAAAGCAAAATCCAGGTGAAAGACTGGATTTCCCCTTCATAACAGAGCATCACTGTCCTCCTGCAGGACTGCAGAATAGGTTTCTTTTTCCCCTGTTGCCCTCAAAGGCAAAACAAGAAGAAAAAGGGTAGCAATTCAGCAACTTTCAGTGAACAGAACAGGTTAAAAAAAAAAAGAAATCTTGTGGTGTAATTTTCAAACCCTGCTTTGCACAGTGGAGACTACTGAAGCTTATTAGAACACCATGTGGGAAGATGATTTTGTTTGGAAGATGCAAATAGAAAATAATAAAGGGTAACAGAAGACCAGTCCACTTAGCGCTGAAACAGACACCCTGGCCTTAGGAGCACCAAATAAAATTACCCTGAAAAATATCCACATAATCCTCCCATCTTCTCTTTCTCTTTAGATAAGAGTGGGGCAGAATATTCCAGGGATTTAAAGCATCATTTGTTTACATGGGCATATTTTAATCATCTGCAAGAAGCTAAGGTTACACAACCCCAGCGTTTAAACGGTCCCCTACCTTGCTGTTTATAAGAAGCGGGGCTTGACATTCATAACGTTCCTGGGCTGCTCCAAAGGGACAGGAGGAGAGGGACAGGGAGGGAGGAGGAGGAGGGAAGAGAGGAGAGAAAGGTCAGCTCCCTTTTAAAGCATATCTGAGCTTGCTGGAAGCTTTCAGCGTGTGGGTGGTAGGTGTATCGGCTGACATGGGGAAGTGTAAGCGTGAAGCTGGCCACCCAAGACCTCAGGGTCACTGCTGACACTCCAGATCTCCGAGCTGGGGAAGGCACCTGCTCCCTTGCCAAAACAAACCATCTCCTGCTATGGGCATACTTGAAAAGACCTGCTTTTGTCAGCCCAGGGGAAGAGGGAAAGGGAGGGGGCAAGGGGGGAGGAATTAGAGGGATGTGGGGGCCTTTGGTTTTACTTAAACAGTCTCAAATAACCAGTTTACAATGCAGCGATGTTCTTCAGAATTTATTAAAGGGGGAGGGAAAAAAAGGAGCCGAGGAGGCTTGACTCCAGATCTGGTGAGCATTAATATGCATCGTGCTAGAATTTCATGAGGCAAGCGAGTTTTGTAGCCCTTGCTCTGGTGGTCCTCTGCTGACAGGATCTCAAGCCGCTATTTGTTATCTTTAGGCCTGATAAGTACATCTGGTTTTGATTCAGGTGGCCGCGAGCTTGTCTCAGAGTTGAAAAGGGTGCTTTGCTCAAATTGAATTTTCTCACAAATTTCAAACTGGGATGAGAACCAGAAGAAGCTGGGCCCTGTCACACAAAACTCCCGTTTTGCTTGCTCGGCCCTTGGGCTCGTAAAAACCTGGCACAAATCAGTTTCACCTGTTTGGCTAAGTGAGTACATGCTAAAAGTAATAAAGCTATTAGTGCAATCAGATATTTCTCCGCATGTGTTCTGATGTAAAAAGAAAAAAAAAAAAAAAAGAAGAAAAAAAGAGAAAGAAAGCAGGGAGGTGAACTCTTCTCAACCCTGCCTGTCACATACTTTCTATGTCCCTGCAAATTAGTTGCAGAGAGGCTGCTGCAGCTTCTCCGTACCTTTCTGCCTGGGCATTGTAGGCTGGCAAGGAGACCTGCCTGCAAAAAGCTGTTCCACTCCATCGCCCTTCTCAGAAAAGCTATTTAAGTCACTGCCTGAGGTGAAGAGGGGAAGGGACTGCTTTTGTCATTCACCTTCTCACTCTTTCTAGCTCTCTTTGTACCAATACCAGACTTGCCCCACTTTTAGACAGGGAAGCCCCACCTGGCTCTCCAGTGAGGACTGCTTCAATGCCCAAGCAACCCAAGATGATCCCAGAGGCAGTCACTTCCCGAGGCAGGACAGGGCCCGGGTGATTAGCTCCTGGGATGCTATAAAGTTTGAAACACGCTTCTGACACCATTTCCCGATGCAGTGTATCATCATGTCCTCACGGCCGGTGTCTTTCATGGGTTATGGGAACAACTCTCAGACAGACTTAGAAATGAAAGAATTTAAGAGGCTTCTGGCCCCAAACAAAGGCCAGTGACATCTCTAATTAACTCCACTCTGGCAACACATTTTATTACCCATAAATTTGTGGCATTCCAGTGGTGTCTCCTGCTCACACAAGATGCTCTATAAAATGCTCTGGGAACCTGTCGGACAGAAGACACCATAAAAGCGTACTCTGTAACGCTTCACCCTGTCATTTGTCCATGTTCTGCTTGAGGAACCTTCAGAACAAAACATGGGGGATTGTTTGATTTACTATCTATTTTCCACATCCCTTTTTCCCATTTCATTATACTTTGCTTTGTTGTCTATTTTTCCTTGCAGTGGCTTCTCTTATGTCTCATTTTATTAGAACTTCACCTGCCATGGAGATTAAGAAATTACGTCTGTGATACATACTTGTCATGCCAGCCAAATATAGATAGGCTCACCTTAACAAAATGAATAAAACAAGACCCTTTATGTAAAATAATAATCCTCACAGAGATATTTAAAAATTGCGTCAAAGCAACTCCCTAACCTAGATCCGACTGAAGGAATAAAAAGAATGATACTGTTGGCATTTTTCATAAGTATTTCTCCATATTTTCCAAAACTAAAATGCTATAAAAATATAAACCATCTGTATAGCTTCTTGCAGAGAAAGGTGTCTTTCTAGAGGAAAAAATTACTAAATTTCCCTTAAAATGTTTTATATGCTAACATCTTTAAAAGGAAAAAAAAGGTGACTGGCTGTAACAGTTCCCTCTCCTAAACCTACAGAACAAGAAAACCAGCTGCTTTCTGATATAAAAGGTCAAGAAAGTGTAAAGAGCTATGTAATATCCATTTTCTCCAATATTTAATAGCAAATATTTAACATGCATTTAATTCATGTACTCTTTGGGGTTCTCAAAAAAGTAGCCCATTTGCATGCCTAATCTGTGTATCTGAGTCCTAAGAGAAATTCAGATTTTGAAAGAGTCCTTGTAATTTATCATGGTCCCTTTTATTTAAAGTGCTGTGTAATGAAGTTTTCATGACTTGCTCTTGTGGATGCTCCCATGGAGCTGGCATTTCTGCATAGCATATAAATGGCCCAGTGCCCAATTACATGATTGAGCTCTAAATGAAGGAAGAGACATGATGGATGCTGAGAGGACCGCTGGCCATAAACCAAAGGAGGAATTGAGTGCCAGAGCCAAAATATTTCTGCCCACCAAGTCCCATCTTTTGGGGGGATGATTTTTGTGAATGTCACATTCTTAGGCAGACCGATAGAGGTGGAAAGACAACAGAGTATTTGGGTGGCTCCTTCAGCCAATTCTAGGCTCCTTGGGTGCTTGAGAACATCTGAAGGACTTCTCTTCATCATCTTTGTGGCTGTAAGGGGTTTCCTACAGCAGCTTGCTACCAGGTGGAGACTCTGCCACCTTTTTGGGATCTCCAGCCTTATAAATGCAATACCATAACAGGTCTTTGTTGACATTTGGGGAGCATTGTGGAAATCAATTTCTGTGACTGTTCTGATACCACCAGGAATATGGTGACCCACCCCACCAGACACACACAGACAGAGCTTTCAGACAATGCCTACTCCATCTCTTCAGGGTATAGCTTTCCTTTAAAAAAACCTCAAAACTCTTCTTTGACATATATCTATTTATGCTGTTAGCATGGTCACTTTGAGTCCACAGCATTATGTTGGTCATGGTTCTCTTCGACTTACCTTCATTTACTTCATAATGAGTCACACAGGTCTGAGACACAGAGGCAAGATGTGGATGAATGCATGCCCACAGCATACCCACTTAGGAAGTGGTTCTAGCATCCCTGTTCACACCAATCTGCTCTTCTAGCATCTCTTCACTCACGTTTCCTGCAGATGGGAATAAGGCACCGTAATGGCAAGAGCCATAACAGCAGCTTTTGTGACTGGGTGGTACAAAGCTGATTGCTGATTTCCACACTTGCTGCCCTGAATACCTTTGCCTCGTTGTTCCTCAAACTGCCAGTCTGACTTTCCGAAACTCCAAGCAAATGCAACTTCTTATCTTTCATCCACTTCTGACATCCTGCCTTGCCTTTGCACCCGACCTACCAAAATTCTCCTCATTCTTGCGGTGTTTCTCTAGGCTGCAAATCACAGAAAAGAATGGGAACAATCAATAAAGAAAACACGCTTAATTTCTACCGGTGGGATGCTTCCCTCCACCCACACCGACCTTGCTTAGGTGGCTATGCACATAGCGTGGCCCTTTCTAAGCTGACAAAGTTCATGCAGGGGCAGCAAAGCCAGCTCGTTGCAAGGTCACCGTCAAATTAATGTCTGCAGTGTTTCTTGGTCACTTCGTATGATCTTTAAGGAAGAGACAGATCAAAGGGAAGGACACTGAGTTCGAGGATTTTTGCCTTCTAAGTCACGGGCTGAAGAGCAGCAGCGGGAGCATTGGAGCATCATTGACCTCAGGCAGGCTGAGGTGACAAGGGAAGAGTAAAGCCCTGGACGCAAGTCGATGCCCCGTCCCTACAGGAGCTGGGGATCACGGCACCAAACTAACATGCAATGGCTCCTTTGGTCTTTGTGCTGCAGCTGACACAATCCCACTGACCACGGTTTGTCACCTGCCCTTTCTCAAAACTCACCCTAATGCTCACCCTATTGTTCAGAACAATTTTTCCTAACTCCTTTCTGTTCTCTCAGCTAAAATATAAGGTGGCAGAGTTAATTTAAAAACCAAAATCTCAGTACTCGGTTGGTTTTTCAGTAAGCTGTTTTACAATGATGTATGCTTTTCCTCTTTACCTTTCTCATCTTTCTTTCCACCAAATATTTTCCAACAGCCACAGTCTAACAATAAAAGCAAAATATTTAAAGTACCAAGAAAAAAAAATCTGATTTAAACTGAGTGAAATAGATCACAGCCACAGAAAGTGCATAGAAGCAGCAAGAATGTCAAAACTTCAGAAGAAACATATTTTAAAAGTGAAGGATTTGAACAAAACAGGTTGGAATAAGTAAAGTCTTTTTTTAGAGTTCCAAGTTTCTAGGTTTTCTCTCTACAAAATCTTGTGCTGTCTGTCTTTTGCTCTTTATATATTATACAATTCTTTGGAGAAATTCTGTAAATTCAGAACTACAAATATATATTTTATATTTTGCATATTTTTTGTTTAATAAAATAAAAATAAGTAAAGAAAAAATCTATTTTAATTCAATATGTCAGAAAGGTGCTGGAAATGGCAGGATACGGGATAAGAGCAGAAAGACAAACATATTTACTTATTCTGTGGAGGGATAAATGCAGTCAGTAGTATTATACTAATGTTTTTTGAATAGTTTTAATTCCAGGAAGTGCTTAGAAAATGTACTTTTTTTTTTCCCCAGAAGTTTTAATTTTCTCCATTTTTAAAATAGATCTTTAAAGTTAACCACAGGCATAATTACTTTTTGAAATAAGATTAGTGCTCAAGTGATTTATAATATTTAAAAAGTGTGTTAGAAGTGAGTTTTGGGAAGAAATAACCCATTTGTACAATACTAGATATCCAGAAAGTCAAAATATAATTAACCTTTGTTTGCCATACATCTCTTTCTGCAGCAAAAGCACAATGGATAATTGAATGTTTCAAAGTTAGACAACAATACTGAAACAGAAAGTACTCAGTTGCAAAGCCAAAAATTTTCAGTTATGAGAGAGAAGGTAGAAAGAGATGGATCTCAAAATGCATTTTGTTTCTTTAAGGATGAGTATTTTCAGTGCAATCTTAAGGTCTTAGGAATTTCAGGATCTATCTTTCAGTTTATTTAATTTGATCTTTCCTTTTCTCAGCCCACAAATAATCCACACACAGATTGTGATTCAGTATGTATTTTGTTTGCTGATTGCAGTGGAACATATTATCCTATCACTTCTAGAGACATTTATTATGGTGTGGATCCCTCTTTCTTCAAAAGCAGTTGATCTTCACAGATGTTTGATTTTCTCCACTGACTTGGGTAAGCTGCATAATCAAACAGCAACCTTGGCTTCCCAGTTACGTGGGAACATGCTCAGAAACAGCTATTTTGCTGTAGAACTCTATGAAACAATTGTGCAGACTACCCAAGAATTGAACTGCTCTACCCACATGAATAAACTAAGTCACACTATGTTTGGGTGAGATAGTGAGCTATTCATCTCCATTTTTGCAGGAAGGGAAACAGCCTCATCTACAACCATCCAAGACGCACAGATGGGAGTGGAACCAGAGCATCCCAACCTCACCTAGGTTCTTTGTGAAAAGCATGGAAAAAGTGTGCAACGGATGCACAAATTTTATTCAGTTCCCCAGCCTTACCCACGCTTCAGTCCATTCTTCTTGTTGCTTTGACTTAAAAAAGTAAAAGTGTGTCGGTTTTTTTCCTTACCCTTTTGTTTCCATCCCCTCTCTTCTACCTCTGCTGAAGTTTTACATGAAAGCATCAATGAAAAACACCAGTTTTCCCTTTGAGTACTCCCAGCTTACCTGGGGTTACCTACTACTGGGTATCAGGTAAGTAAATCTTCTTCCACATGAAGGGACATGTATCATTCAGAGAAGCTGTCGAGGAACACCTACATATTTACCCTGTTAGCTACACCTGAAAGTTTCATTAGTTAGCCTTGGTGAGTCAACGAAGGGCTGGCACAGCTGTTGCAGCTGAGAAGAAAATAGTCGTTGCACGTATTCCCCATCCCAGGTGAGCAACCCCCCGACTCGCTGCAGTTTCTAGAGAGGCACTGAACGGCAAAGTGAGATTGGTGAGGGTTTACCTTAAAATACCACGTAGCAAAGCGCAGCTGCTCACCATCTGCATGGTGAAAGGTGAGCAGGGGATGCCGCCTCTCCCGGTCCAACAGGTCCCATCTCCGCTTTGTGAATCGTGTCACGGGCGCACTTATGCATTGCAGATTTTACAGCCAGAAGGGAACACTGTTGCCATTTTAGCCTGACCTCCTATGTGCGTTATAAGGCAACCTGACGTGCCAGTCTTATTATAATTAAACAATTACTTTTTTTTATAGTGTTTTGAACACTTTCCCCCACAGAGGAAAGTTAAGCTTATTGGAAAAGCTGTTGTTCCCACAAGCCCCTTACACTGAGTTCATAGAGCGAGGGGTAGCACAGGCTGGAGCAGGTTATAGGTGCAGGAGTTTCTCATCATTCCTGTATTCAAACAAAAAACATTTGCTGATGTTTTCTTTTTTATGGCACTGAGCTCTTTCTACTGTCATTTTTGCATTGTCAAAATGCTACAAAATTTAAGCGTAGACAGATCTATCGTGAAAATAGTCTGTGAGGTACATAATTTGAAGCAATAAAGATCCCCTTAAACTTAACGGACGTGGTGGCCTGAGTATGCCCAAAGGCATGGCATTTGAGGGGTTAAGGTTGAAAACTTGGGTCCCATGAACGTTTGGTAGATTTTAAATCCAAACTGGTTCCCACCAGGTACCCACCAACCAGTTTTTTTCAAGAGGTGTACAAGAACCCAACTATCATTTTGAGGCAGCCGGAAGAGAAGTGGAATAGTATAACTTGTGCACTATAAACCTGTCTGGGTATTTCTGGCATTATTGTTAAATTAAAGTTATATTAAAATGAAACACTTCAGTATTTAGCTTTCTGTCCGCCTGGCAGGTTTAGCTACATAAATCTAGTTGGAGAAAATTGGCCCATTTGAATTGGACATTGGATATGGCATTTCTGCACCATCAAGAAAATGGCCGCACATTTTTTTGTTTCCCTCGCATATAATTTTTAAACAGTCTTATAAAAATGTTTTCCTTGTTTCACTCCCCACTGAATTAAGAATGCACATGAATAGTTGCCAGTTGGCCTATGCGATAGTCATTCCAGCAGGCAGCAACGAGAAAGTATGAAGTGGTTTTTGGAAGAACTACCTTTCTTTGCAAAATGCACTAGACTTCGCATAGCTTGAAAGAGATGCCTTTTATTCCCTGCAGACCACTTCCTTCAGCTAAAGAAGAAAGAAGAATTTTCTAACCGGTGAATATAAAGGATAAACATAAAGAGTCTTGTATGTACTGCTTGCGATCTGCTTCGCAAGTAAACAAACTTTTGCTGTGTCATTGAAATTTAAGTGGCTTATATTCTCCGAAGATCCTGACTGTGCATTAAGATAGAAGTCTCTTGTTGCTGCAGGCATGCCTGGTGTTTAATTCTCTCCTCGTCCCCTTCAGACTCTGCCTTTCTCATAAATACACCCATGCATACGCATACCCATGAACACACTGATGATTGCCGTGTAGTTGCTCAGTGATAGTTCTTTTTTAGGAGGTTGGAGGGGAAGTCACAGTTTCCTGGAAAACATCATCATGCTGATATACAAAATGATGATTGAGATGTATGGGAAGTAAGGA
The DNA here is from genome assembly GCA_002844005.1 of Limosa lapponica baueri. Lineage (NCBI taxonomy): Eukaryota > Metazoa > Chordata > Aves > Charadriiformes > Scolopacidae > Limosa > Limosa lapponica. The sequence continues at coordinate 145,368 of KZ505832.1, read as the reverse complement.
CACCAACCAAAATGCTTCATGTTGCCAGCTTATTGGACAAAAGCCGTACAAAAAGGTGCAAGTTGTGCTTCTGTTCTGTAGCTGAAAGAGAGAGAGAAGTAAATCGTAGAACCATAGAATGATTTAGGTTGGGAGGGACCTTGAAGATATGCTAGTTCCAGCCCCCCTGCCATGGGCAGGGACACTTCCCACTAGACCAGGTCACTCAAAGCCCCATCCAGCCTTGTCTAGGGCTCCACTCATTGTCGATGTCTCTGGAGCTGCTCAAAAGGAACAGACAAGGAGACAGCTATTTTATTTTGTTGTATTAAAAAAGAAAAGTCAAACAGTTTTCAAAAACAAAGGGAAAAAAAGGTAAGGCTTGTCAGATGGGAGAAAAAAACACAAGGACAATGAGCAGTGAGTATAGGCAGGGTGGTTACGTGGTGTGACCAACGCAGCAGTGTTAGACTGGGCTGCAGGAGCTCCCTGCCCTGCTCCACCAACCCCCTGCCTGGAGGGCACAGAGGCTCCCGGGGCCCCCGGGGCCACCAAACAATCGCTGGTTTGTTGCGGGGACCAGCTGCCCAGCTGGAACAACACTCCCTGCTCCAGACTGGCCTGGGGAGCTCCTCCAACTGGTAACACAGGGCAAACCTACAGGAAGCACGAATAATTGAAGGTTTTTAGCACCAAAAAAAATAAAAAATAAAATAAAAAAAATATCCTTGCAACTAATTTTCCACTCTGGCACTCACTCGATGCTTTCAGCTCACAGGTAGCCCCGAAAGACATCCACACACTGGGACCAAAGCCCGATCCTGACCCCAGCAGGGACCTCAAATCGATTTTTAGGAGTCCCTACCCCATAGGAACATCTCCCTGCTCTGCCCAGCTCCTCACCCAGTGAAGGTGATTGATTTGTGAGCACAAACACCCGCAGGGGACACAAACACAGCTCCGTCTGTCCCAGGGCTCTGCCTTCAGCAGATCAGGGGTTTGCTCAGGAGCTTTGCGTCAGGGGGGTTTGCTCAGGGGTTTGCCCATGACACAGGCACCGGTGGGTTGCGCCATCTTTCAGGAAACTCCACACAGCAGTTGCAAGAGCTGCCCACATGATGCCAGGGAAACCTGGAAAAGACACCTTTTATCACAATCTTTTCTCGTTTCTGCTTTTGAGGATTGGGTTTCTTTCAGTGTGCTCTGGACTGTGTCATCTGGCAAGAGCTGGCTTTATCTAGATCTAATTGTTTTCTCAATTAATCCTAGAGAGAGAGATTTTTCCCTCTTGGATTACTAGGCTCATTTTAAGAAGATAATTTAGTGGCTTAATTTAGTGACATTAAAATTAAATTTTAACTTCAGTTTTCCCCCCCGTGCTGAGGCATGTAATGAATAAGTTGCCTCCTGGGAGGGGTAAATTTCTCTCCTGTTTTTCCTTAGTGGAGAAGACACTGGGGAGAAAGGAAGTAAGAGGTGAGTTGAAAAAAAACTAATCTTTTCATGTTTGGATCCTAATTCAGAGAATTAAGAGCAGGCTAAGAAAAATACAGATTAATCTTGACACCCCAGCATAGAATCAAGAGCAAGATCTTTCTGCTTCTTCTACTCAGATCAAGTTATGAGGAATAAAACAAATGGTGAAGGCATCTTTTATCGGTTTTGGAAAAACAGCACCCCCTGTTTCCCCTTTTAGCATTAAATTGGGTAGACCGAGGCGTGGGTAGCATGTTCCCCTCCTTCCTGGTGTCACCTGTGAAGGTGATGGGGCTGTGAAAGGCCAGGTAGAGAGGCAGATCTGCTTGTTCCCTGCCACACCAATGGCCTCCAAATGTAGAATAACATAGGTTAGCTGACTCAGGCTATTTAGTTTTACTTCTCCCCTCTTTAGGTCCTCTATCCTGTTCCCCCCACACCGAACCCATCCTCCATCGCTTTCCAGCACCCTCAGCTCCCCAGCAAGCCAAGCACGGCAGCCAAAAGAGAGGTCCTGACCCCACCATCCCCACCAGGGCAGAGAAATCCTGTGGGTAACTGGTCATCCTTGTATAAATTCTATTCCTCCAGGCAGGCCTGGTTAGTAGTCATTCAAGTTAATAATTTCACTAGGATTTGCACAATGTCCTGGAAGTTTCCAGTCTGGAGATGCTGCTAAGCACCCAAATCTTGTGCTAATCTCCGCTGTGATGGATGGTTTTTAATGCTTCAGAAAATCGGGGTCAGGAGAAGGGGGCACACTGGAGGAGCAAGCAAAGAGAGCAGCAGAGCCATCCGTCCACTGCTTCTTCATAGAAGAACTGGAATTTTAAGGGAATTTATACTATCATAAGTTACTTTTCTGGATGCTATTCAGAGCCCCTTTCTTATGCTTTGCACAGACAAATCTGTTGACTGCAGCTGAGGTGAATGTGACCTTTGTCTCTCAGGGGTGTTAGGAATATTGAACAGGATCTTTCCCATATTAATTCTTATTTTTCAAAACATACAGTGACACTTCGTAAGCAAATGACAAAACAGGTTTAGAAAAATCTGATGAAGGATTAACGTGTTAAAAAATCTGTTAAAATATGTTAAAGAATGGCAATTAGATTAAGAAAACTAACACCTGAGAGCTGAAATGAACTACTAGTCCTGCTATCAAAGGAATGCAAAACACTCAAGTGTTTTGTATCATGTAATCATGTATATTGATCTCCAAATTTGTAAACTAGAAGATTTAAGTTTGTTGGGCAATGATATTTTCTTTTTTGTAATGCAATTCAGAAAATGTAGATGATCCACTTTCTTCCTTACATGAATTTTTAGATATATTTTTAAAATACTTAGACTACTACTAATGCCTGCCTTAGAGAATTGTTAGCAATTTCATCTTCCTAAAAACCTTATCTTTTAAACATGTGCCTCATCACATATCGATTTATTTCTCTCACATACACAAAAGTTCCTTTTCACACCTCACCTCCCTCTACACAACCCCTCACTCGTACCTCACACATCAGTGTAAAGAACAACACAGAATTGGCAAAGCAGGCTTTTTCTTGATATCAAGAGTAAAATTAATATTAAAATTTCTCACTAAGGAATGTAATAAATTTGACCATTTAAATGCCCTAGTATTTTAGAAATAAGCCATTTAGATTACCCACATTTAAACACAAACCTTAGTTCACATTTGTGTACTAACTGAAATTATTCATGTTTTATAGAGAACATTTCCTCAAAACTTAGATAATTCACAATGAAACTTTTCAGTAGTTTTGATTATTTTTTATTTTTTACTAAGAAAAAAAAAGTAATTGCCTCAAGAAAAATCCTAAGAGTATTCCTTCATAATTCTGTTTGTCAGTCTCGCCTGATGTCGCTTAGGACCAGTTGTTCTTTATTTCTAGGCGTGCTTCTAGAAATTACTCCCATAAACGTAAAAGTTAGACTTTAAAATTGAAAGTTTAATGCTCTCTGCTGATTTCAGACTTCACTGCGTAGGCTGATCCCATTTCGTGTTGAGCGCTGCACAGAAAAAAGCAGGCAAACAATTCATCTCCAGTGAGACGCTTCAAAGGAGCCCCCGAGACGATCCTGTGCCGTAAGCACGGCTGTTGAGTCAGAAGTGGTGGATTCAGAGGTGCAGTGAGGCCTCTGAAATGCTTTTCCAATGTTTTTACAAAAAGTGGAGATATTTTGTCCTTGAGAATCCTACGTGCCTTGCGGAGAGCTCATAAATAAACAGCTTTCAGGATAATGTTTCACACTTCAGCTAAGTCAAGAAAGGAGAATATGTTACTGCAACGATTTCTAAGGAAAACAGTTCCTCACGTAGCCCTGTGAAACACAGAAGTGCTTTCTGTCAAGCTTCGCCTCCATATGACTGTGTTTCCTTCAGTGTGAATTAATTACCTGTATTCTTCAATCACTTAAGTCACTCTAGTCACATACGTAACTATGATTTTATTACTGAGATCTCAGTGTTTGCTGGTTCCACCCTCACTCCCCTCCCAAAGTGTTTCTCAAAACCCTCAAAACCTCTTTTCTGGTTTTCGCTTGGTTTGGATTTTTGTTGGGTTTTGGGGTCATGTTTTTTTTTAAACATTTCCTGTTTCTCTCAATTATGAAGTCGCATTTCCATCAGAATAGCAGAGTACGCACGATAGTCACAGATCACACATAAGTCTGTTCCCACTGGGCATGGACAAGAACATACCCATCAAAACAGTCCTTTCTCATTAACTTATAGTTTAAGCAGTAGTTACAGAGAACACTACAGAAAATCCCTGCTGCAACAATTGCCAATTGTCTGATAAGCTCCTAGACCTATCCTGTTTCCAAAGTTTCAAAAGAAAAAGGTTTTGTGTCTCACCTTGCTATATAATTTAAGAAACCTCTGTGCCGCGCGTGACGATGCCTTTCAGTGCGCGCTGTGGGTCTCTGCTCAGGGGGCTGCGCCGCAACTTCTGAGCGGCTTCCATCCACTTTATCAGATTTTAAATCAGGCTTAAATTATGAGCACTATGTTTTTCTTTGCTGCATTCTGCTGCTTCTAGTGGGGTTTCCTGACGGCTTCTCAGGTCCTAATTCAGGCTACCTGTGAAATGCACAGAAGTGTGCTGTAGGGATCAACCACCCACCCTTTTCCCCAAGGTGAAAATTAACAAAACCCATGAATATTTCTGACAAAATCCACAAGTTTCATCTAAGAATGAGAAAAGTCCACGGCAAATAAGTGTGACAACATGTTGTTTTGTCTCGGTCCCTTCTCTTCTGCTGCTTCCAGTTTTACCTCATGGAATTTAAAATCTATTCAAAATGTGTTGTCCCACTCCTGTGCCTGTGTTGTAGGATGATAATTCCATACAAAAAATAGCTGCTCACTTCTTTACATTAAGGTATAAATTGCTGACTCATACCTCTGTTAGTGCGATACAGCAATCCTAATTAACATGCAATCATAAAGCTGATCGTCTATTGGATTTTTCAGCTCACTGGTAAAAACACAATATTTCTTTCATCATTTTCACATTATCCTGCAAATAATATTTTTCCACCCTATTGAGATAAAAATTTCATTGTGATCCAGATATTTTATTCAAGGAATTTCATTTCCTGGATTGCCTTGCCTATTAAAATTTCATTTCATTTTCTTATATATCTTGAAATATTTTTATTTTCAGAAGAAAAACCAAGTTGCTCTAGTTTGAGAGTGTCAAATCACTATTGTGAAGCGCTCTCACATTGTGTGGAGCGTTGTTGTTTTTTTTCCAGTCAAGATTCTTCACCAAAATTAGGAAACAGACCAAACACCAAGGATCTGGACCATGGCCACAGCAAATACTTTGAAGCTGTGGTTAAAGCTTCATGCGGGTTTTTTCGCACTACCCCTGTCCCTATAATTTTGAGTGCAGGTGAGCTAAAAGAGGGTTATTTGATGGAAACAAAATGTGTCAAATTGAAGAACAAACGTGACAAAGCCCGTGGCATCTCACAGGGACAGAGCAGGGCTTTGCAGGGATGACCCCCACGATAGTGAAGTTTAAAAGAGAAACGGGGCTTTTCAGTAACTTGTCGGCTTGCCCGGCCGTTTTCTAAATGAGGTCTGTATCCACAGGCTGCTTTGCAGCAGGGGTAGGGTTGCTTACGAACAGGAGCCCACAGCAAGATTTGGAAAACCCACCTGAAGCTCATATTTACTCGCCTTTAACCCGCGGCCAGGGACTCGGAGGAGGGAGAGGGGCAACAGGGGCTGCCGCGGTGGCTGATGCTGCCGTCCCTTCACCCAAGGTAGGGCGAAGGACCGCCGGTGCGGCGGTGGCCTCGGCTGGCTGGCTGACCTCCCCCTGACTCGGGGCAGGCAGAAACAGAAAGATTTTGTGCTCCAGCAAAGCTGGGCCTTCCCGTGACCCGGGCGAAACCCTCCAGCCGCTTTCCCACAACGCCGCGCCGAAGCCTGGCTGCAGCGCTCCGTTTATTTTTTCAGGTGAGTAGAGGCTGTATCAAGTACTGGTTTCTCAGTTGCTTTTAATTAGGCTTCTGGAAGCCGCTCTTTCATCTCGGGAGAAGCCTGCGTCACTTCGCTCCAGCTATTTTCGGTCCTAAAGCCGCGGGTTTGCTTTCATGCGGCTAATTGAAGGCACACGGGAAAGCAGAAAAGGGCTAATCCCAACGATTTGAGATATTTTACGGTTAGGGTAAAACCACACGTTTTTTAGCTGCAGAGAACCACTTTCTAAATTTTAACCTCACAACCAGTTCCCTGAGGGGAACGGGGGGGGCTCACAGGAGAAACCGGCTGTAACGACATGAGACCCCCACGGGGTCCCCACGTGCTGTGTGGGAAGGTCGAGCAGGTGATGGAGACGACGGGATATAATAGACTGCCTTTGTTTTTAAACTCCTGCCCTTCTGGTCAGCTCCTCCTTATCTCCCAGGTAAGCAGAATGAAGAATGCCAGGGGAAGTCCAACAAATTGCCAACTAGACTTAGAAGGTGCTGTGCAGGGACGTTCAAGGCGTGTGACTGCCATTAACATCAGCTGGACTCCTGCGATGGGAATTGCCTTCATGGGCTGGAAAATGAAGCAATAAAAGGCATTTCACCAGCTTACAGCGGACATTCATAGTTACTGTCCAAGTTTTTTGGCCATAACAGCTGTGCCACGTGTGGACTTGGCATTCATCACCCTGTCCTGCTCAAAGCTGCTGCATGGCCATGTTGCCTTGGTGGGCAACAGGACATCAGTCCTCTGTGGCTGCTGCGTGTTCTGGTGTGTTGCTGCATGCGCTGTGTGTTGCTGGTACTCCCACGCACATGTCCAACTGCTCACCCAGGAGAAAACCCCGCGTCTGTCCTGCAGCTCTTGAGGACTCCTCTGCTGCTGAAGTGCTGCGTGCGGCAGCACTTATGGACAGTCATCATGAACAAGACATCTTACCACCTCTGTGTTTCTCCACATAGGAAGAAATCACTGTAATGACATCTTTGGAGCTATGCTTATAGGCACATACGCTTGTGAGGCAACTGGGTGAAAGCTGGTGCAAATTTACTTAAAATGCATGAACTGGGGGTGAGTTGATATCTGTTGTGAACCCAGTCTGCAGCCTGATACACCTGAAATACCTTCTCACACCAACAACTGTTTGGAATCAGAGTTTGTCACCCCACAGTATAGTCGCTCATTTTCTCAGCAGTGCCACTGAACTGCATAAGGGCTTTTGGCAAGTGTTTCTCCTGTAGCATCAGTGTCTGACACTTAATGACTGGCATTTCTTATTGGACTTCGAGGCAGATAAATAACCTAGAGCAATACTCTTATATCGATTTTTAAACACATATGTATATAAATATATATATATACGCATACATGTATATATAAATATATATATCAGTTTGCAAGCATCTGTTCCTGAACATGTAGGACTATGTTTTGTGTAGTGGTTGAATGAATAGCACAAGCAGTTAGGAGCAGAAATCCCTCCATCCTGATATGTGACAGTGCTATGAATTGTCAGTGAGGGCCCACAAAAAGTTGAAGAAACAGCCATTTTCTGCCCTGGCTGTTCCACAGGTCTTTAATAGCTTTTGTATTTTATGGTTTTGGATTCATATTTTCTTTTTCTGGCTAGCTGGTGTGGTGTGCAACACATTAAACATGTGAGCAGCAGGGAAGAAGTGTGATGAACTAGAGAGATGAGGGAGATACCCCTTGTAGGCTGGGCTGTGGGAAGGGCTCCAAGTTTGGGCACTTTTCTTCCTCTGGCAGTTGAGAGACCTGTAGGAATCCAGGAAAGATCCAAGTTTATGTTCACTGTACCTTGATTAAGTTACCTAGATGAGCGGACAAAGTTTTCTGCTGTTTAATTTGTCCCTGTGTTTACTATGTACCATGGGACAAACTTTTCCTCTCCAGAACATGGGTGCAACCTCTTGACTCACAGTGCCGTATGCCCATACCTGGGGGGAAAACAGTTCCCTGCTCAGGCATTGTTGGTGGAAATACTCACAGGGTGATGGCTGTGCCCCGGGCTAATGTAACCAGCACAACACCAAAGGCTTGCGATCCAAAGGATGCAAACAGATGGACGATGCAGGGTGGAAAGAGAGCAAGGAGGCAGAGGGGTGAGAGTAACAGTCAGCAGCAAACGCAGCACTGTATTTGTGGTCTTTTCTTTCTTCTTTTGAACAATTCTGTAATAAGTTAGCTAAAAATGCATTTCTGGGACAAGGCCTTTTGCAAATTTGGACCAAAAATTAACATGCCTATGGGAAGATTCTAAATTGCTGAAGGAATTTGTCCTGGTAGTCTTCTAAAGCAATAGGTTTCGGGAAGCCAAACCTCCGTTTGAAGGCTGAAGTGGCACCTTGACTTTTCACTCTGAAATGACACTTTTCACTTCACAGTCAATCTACAGCTTCTAAAACATTTTAAAAGGATTAAGTAATTTGAAACAGAAAATAAATAATTCCCATTTTTTAGCATTTCAAGAAAATCTGAACAATTCTGCTTTGGTTTAAATGAAATGTTTTTTCCTCTGATACTTCTACTCAGCAACTGAACTGAAAACCCACTATTCATCCAGTCCCTATGTAGGTAATTGCAGTTTGAAAATGGGAAAGGTTACATAAATTATGCCCAACAGTCCTTCTACTTAATTATTTTCTGGCTATTTTCTTGTAGCTTCAAAGCACAAGTGGCTCTCAAAGCAGGATTTGAACGACATGAAGGTATAGCACTAGCTTACAGTGGTTATGGGTTCATATTTTGCATATGGAGCCATTATTCCAACTAATAGATCACCACCAAGAGAAGCCATTTAAAATATCTTTATGGCCTATATCCTGACAGGGTAGGAGTTGTAAAAAGGTCATAAACCGTGCCAAGAAGCATAAAAAGAAGTTGGTGTTCTGCATTACAAGAAATGCAAGATAAGGTACTTGCACGTTCCAGGCATGGTGGGTGGGTGGGCAGGGGGCCTAACAATATCCAGATGGGCCCTGGAGCATGGGCTGGAGGGAGGCTCTGCAGAGCCAACCCTTTTTGTCTGCCATTTCTGATCCACATCACTACCGCCTTGTCCCTGAGTTTCAGCCTTCACCTTTTGTAGCCTGCCTGCTCCCTTAGACCTCACTGGGCTTGTTGCCTCATGTCCCTGTGACCTCCTTCCTTCAGTGCCTGGGCTTCTCCTTTGCCATTCCCAACAAGCCAGGAGGCTGTACCCTCCGGGGCTTTGCTCCTCCGGCCATGCTATGCTACGGGAGACCACAAACCCTCTCCACGTCCCCTGTCAGAGCAGGTGCCTGCTGTCCCTGGGGTTGCTTCAGGGGTGGCAGAGGAAGCCAAATGGGTGGGCTGGTTCTGCAGGAGTTTCCAGTTGCTGGTCTCATCCCCTGACAGCAGTGAGGTTGGGGATTTGGTAACTCTGTCTAAATCCTGCGCCTACGTCCTCTCCCAGTTTCCCCAGGGAGCCTTTAAAGAACATACTGTGGTGGCTGGTGGCTGAGTGGGGTTTTTCTGCTTTTGCACCACCACAGATTTACAGGCAGGACACACTTATGTCCCCACAGGATTTAGCACTTATACAAAATGCCCTGTGCATTCCTGCTTTGAATTTTGCTCTCTCTCTTTCAAGCAGAATCTTAAATTTTGAGTTTCTGAGTTGACTAATGTTTGGATGTTTTGAGAAAGCTTCAGTGCCCTTAAAATGATTCTTTTTTTTTCCCTGAAGGAATATGCTTTTTCCAGTCTTCTTAACTAAATCTATCAATGGAAACTGCAAAGGGATTGATCCCCATTTATGCTGTGACTATTTTACCTTATGCTGCCAGTTTGGACAGACCATATGCTGAGTAAGTTGGATCCCAGGCTCTTCTGAGGCATCACAACTGTGGAAAAGAACATTAGTGTAAATAAGATACAGGCTGTAATGAACAAATGTTTGGGTATTAATTCAGTCTTTACTTTGGCAAAAATCTCCAGTTGCCTTCAATGAGAATTTCCGTACACGAGAACGGAGCAAATGCTATACGCTAGTTTTCATAACCCTTGTACACACTTGTGAGCACTTACGCAGGCGCTTAGTTACACTGGGATGAATTGGTGAGTAACTGCTCACCTACCTTGCTGTAGGTTGCACAGTCCACTTCTGAGTAAAACCCATGAAGACCTTTGACTCAGAAAGAACAACATGTCCGTTCTTGGGACACTCAGGGCTTCCCTGTCAAATTTGGTCTTCTATAGATAGCAACAGCAGAGCTCTGATTATAGCTGTGCTTGCATAACTCCTGCAACTGAGATTCACTGAATCCAAAGTGGCAGAGTCAGCATTATGCCATGATTTGCTGGCATATCGCGTGTTAACCCTCTGCCACTGAGACTCACAAACCTGCTGGCGCTAAATAATCATTCCCTTTCAGTCTCTTCACTTGCACTGCTCCTTGCCAGACTCCAGTAGAGATGACTTAGCCAACACCGAGCTCTGCAGGAGAGCATGGGTCTCAATACCTACATTTGTTTCTGACAGACCTCAGCCAATGTGCCTCTCTTTTTCCAGCAAGAGGGAAAAATATACTTTCCCTTTTCTAGGTCTGCTCCCTGCTATGCCGTCTTATGAGATCTTTTTCTGACCTATATGTTATATAGCTATCATACTTATGTAATGACTCTACTGGAGCCAGGGCCAGAAGAAGCTAATCCAGGGATTTAGGTTCGTTATGGTATGGGATTGCCTGGAGCCTCTCCTTCCACTTGCAATAGAGATGGCCAGAAAACTCCCTCACTCCAGTTAAGGTGGGCATTGTAGCCAGTAACACCCTTTCTCCAAATGTACACCAAGCACCAATGGAGTATGTGTGGGACTAGAGACAAGGATGGGCTCATTTTGGACACTACTGGAATTGTATCTGGCACTGAGGATTTAGCTTTGTGTGATAAGGCCCCTAGTGAAGTCCTGGACTCAGTCTCTGAAGGCTCTGCCTGAGGAAAACACATTGGTTTCAGTTTCAAAAGATCCCAGAGGTTTAAATAACCCAAAAGTGCCAATAGCCCTTGCACAGCTACCCCCTTGCAAAGTCCCTTGTCACACGTGTTTCCAACACTGTCATCTTCTAGCCACCTAAAGCTCAGACTTTTAGATAGACTCAACATCATTTACTCCTCTAAAAGCAAGTCCTCCACACCTGGGGTTTGCTGTGATCCACAAAAAATTGGTCCCTTGCCCATTTCACTTGTGAAGTTGATCCTGGACACTCCAACTGGGTTGGTGGCTACAGAAAACACAGCCAGAGGTGATCCCCCTCACTGTCTTCCCCCAAAGGCTGAAAGGTTAAAGCACTCACTGAGGATCTGGGAGACCCTGGTTCAGATCTTTCCTCTCTCTGCAGTAATTTGAACCTGCATAAATAGCCAGTGTGCCAGAGAGAAAGTGAGTGATAATGTCACAGGCCACACACAAAGCCTCCCCTCGGGATGAATGACGCAGATCTCCATATTCCCACATAAATGCCCTGACCTCTAGAACTCACCTTCTCCACTCTGGTGAAGAATTATTGCCAACAAAACGAAACAGCTTCAGTGGTGGGAAAGGCCAGGCCTGGAATACCATACACAGCCTGGTCATGGCTCACATGCACCTTCACTGGAAGTAGAGGTGCGTTCAGACCCCTTCAAACAGAAGCAAGATTTAAGCTAAGATCTGATACACCCCAGAGTACTTTTCAGTGATATCTGTGCCTCAAAGCCATAGCTGGAGACTCATCACAACTTCTAGTGTTAAGGATGCCCATAAAAGCCCTGTAACAAATGACTTAGCACTTTACAGACAATTGCACTTCCTGGCCATTGACTACCCAGCAGGCAAGTGGGGACTGCCACCCTTACCAGCAGTAAGAAAGGCCTGGCTGAGGTGGTTATGGTCAGAGCTGCAAATCTCGAACTGATGCAGGTGTTCTTCTGAAAGTGCATGAAACATAAATGTCACTGTCTTGAACACTATGGCAAGGAAATCTTTTTGAGGGCCCTTTGAGTGTGCTGGGACAAGAGGGGCAAAAACAATTTCTGCAATGTCCTCTTACAGGAGCGGAATGATGAAGTAGAAAGGTGGAGCCATGCACGTTTCTGATCCTCTTCCAATTTTCCTCTTTTGCACGTGTGATGCCAGAGTGACCGTTACCACAGTCTGAGTCTGCTGGCACGCTGAGGCACAGGGCCTCACACAGGCTCACTGTGTCCCATGGAAGTACATCTACCTATACCGTTTTGTGTGAGCATCCGGCACCTCCTGGTGAGGGGCAGGTATAAATACAGCTATAATCCTTCTTGACTATGAGGAAAACCCTGTTGTTCAAGGCTTTTTGTGCATTAATGAAGAGCATTTATATGTGTATACACAAACCCTTTTAAAAGTGCAATCCTTTTG
>KZ505832.1:117972-128585 GCA_002844005.1 Limosa lapponica baueri | reverse complement strand
GAGTTGAGTAGTTAGGAAAGAAAATTAATTTATGTTGGGACACCTGATTTTCTCTTTCTTACAAATGTGCTATTCTAGGAAGGGACACTCACAGAAACCAGTTTGTGGATATAGGTGCTTCAGTATGAAATCCAAATTCCTTACATCTAAAATTCAGAGGTCCATCCCATTTACAACATGAAGGGCTGTGCTCAGGTCAGGCACCTAGGGGCAAGCATGAACATCCATTAAACTGTGTAAAATGGAGGGATCATGAAGCTTCCTTCACCAGACCTTATGCCAAGCAGATGAGTGTGCTTAGGAGCAAACCCAAATGGAGGAGAAATCATTTCTGGCCATTATTCCGTCCTCTTCATCAGGCATGGGGTGGCTGGGCAGGAGACCTGTCTCACCCACTTGTCTTTGCTCAGGCTTTTCTGGCAGCTTTTCTGTTGTGACACCAAAGGGCTCCTTCATACATCAGCACCTGCGACTCTTAACGTGATAAGGATTATTTCTTTTCTTCCCATCCAGATCAGACTCTCCGTGCTGCTGGTGCAACCTGAAGTCCCCAGAGGATTATTTCCTGCTGTCTCCCTGCAAGTTTTGAATGAGATGGAAAAAGAAGGAAACCAGGTTTCTGTGTTGCAGAAATGACAAAGGAAACAGCTTTCATATGTGCCCGGGGGCTCAGATTGTAAAGACTGATTCGGTGCTATCTCCCAGTCACAGGTGTGGGTGTTTTTTTCAGTGGAGAGGTGAGGCAGGGGGAATTCAACAAATTCATCTGAGTTTTCTTTAATTCAGGCATTTCTTGTCAGGACTTACTGAGGAAAAAAAAATATTAAAAGAGCAAAAGCAGGAAAGGGCCATTTGGCTTATCTTGTTCACTTCCTGAAATCCAAACAAACTTTCAAAAAAATCCATATCACACCCTATCCATTCACCCTGTTTCCCTGTGCTGAGGATGGGAGAGTCTAGACAAATCTGGGCTTTGGGAAACCTTTGGAACTTTTTCTGAAACTAGGTTCCAAATATTTTGTTAAAGGCTTCGAACACATTGAAAAACATTAGCTGGGGGGTTGAGGGAGGTTTTTTGGTTTTATTTATTTGTTTTCACTCTAAGCACCATTGCCAAGAGCACAGGAGAGACGGGCTGGGAGGTCTGCGCCAGCAAGCAATTACTCACACGAGGCAGTCTCGGTGACTTCCTTGGGACACCACTTGCCAGCAGTGACTCAGCCAGCCATCACCAAATGTCAAGAGCCAGCCCCGGCTGGATGTGACAGCCTCCCTGGCCCTTTCCCGCCAGGTGCCTCAGGAGACCTCCTCTCACTCCAAGTGCCAGGCGCACAGTTTTCCAGAGTCTAGCCACCCGGACTTCCTCTGGCTCCTCGTCGGCTATGAAGTTGAGCTGTGTGGCTCCTCTTTTTGGCAGAAGACTTCTGGCCCCTGGGGTGAGAAGCAGCAGCCCTTCCCCAGCTCCTGTGCCTGGTTTGCACCGCCTGGAAGCCCAGTCTGCAGGGGTGCGCAAGGTACTTCATTTCAAATGAGGTGCCTAAAAGCCTGCGTGTGTCTGGGCTTTGCTCTCTGTTGACCCAGGGTGTATTTTAACTAGTGGCTGGCAGTTTCTAGACTAATGAAAAACCAATTCTTCTTTACAAGTCAGATTAAACAACAACAAAAAAAAAAGGGAGAAAGAAGATCATCAGCAGAGATATCCACCACAATATTGGAGAGGAATTTCCTCAGAGCGTGTGCCCACCTCCTTTCCCTGCTCACTCCTCCGGCCTTCTGCTACGGTTGCCAGCTAATAAATACATTCCCCTTTTCTTGAATCCCACCCTTTGCAAATATTCTGTTCTTTCTCATGTCCTGATGGAAGAAATGCTCCAGAAATGAGCCGGTCTCTCTAGGCATCCTGGAAAACACATGGCTGCTAACTTTCTGCCATAAAATCGAAGCAAGCAGTCACTTCAGCCTGTGGAGATTTAATTGACAATTCACTGAGTTAAGTGATGAAAGTTGGGAGTCTTTATCATAGATTTGACTTCTTGATGTCTTAAGCCTTTCTTGTAAGAACTAGAGAATGGGCATGTTCCATTTCTAGCTGGTTCAAGTGCTTTATCTAATCAACCTATTTGCTTAAATGCAACAAAAATATATAGAAGGATTTCAGAACACTTTTACTACTTCTATAAACTTTTTAGTTTTATTTTAAACAGTCCGCAAATCCTGATGCTGTAGAAAATTTTTGACCAACTCCATAAGGCAATTAGCAACCTTAGAAAAGCCGTCAGGAAAAAATCATGGGGCAATGCTTCTGGGAGACAGCTAGGGATTTAAGGGAAAGTGTCACCAGAAAGGTAACATGAAGGGAGTTTTGACCATTTCCCAGCTAATATGAAAATCAACAATCACAATGCCACGTTGCGAGATCCTGAAGTAGCCTGACTCTTTCTTTTATGTTATTTAGCGGAGGCTGGAGGGCTTTGGGAAAAAGTTAGCTCACATGTTCCCCTGGAATACAGGCTGGGCTTCGGGAAAGTGTGGGAAATGCATGTAAATGTTTTTCACACACTTCAGCATATCTTACATTTAGAAGTGGAAGAAGAGAGAGTGAAACTGGGGGGGCGGGGGGAGGGGGACGGCAAATAGGTTTTGGTGGATCTGTGCTTCTCAGATATCCGAAACCAAGACATTATGGGGAACTTGTAAGGAATCTCTTTCTCCAATGAAACAAGGACCAGTTTCTAGATTGGCTATGCAAAGTAACACGTTTGGCTAACCGCCTGAAAGTTTGGATTAAACTGTTAATAAATTAAGCCTAAGGAACAGCCAAAATTCACGTCTTGCTGCTAAAATCCATATTTGATTGAAAAATCCTGTGGTTTGAAAGCGAAAGGAATGCTGTGCCAGTTTTATGTTGTTCTTTGGATCAGCACTTAATTGCCTCTTCAGGAGAGGCTCTTCTGTGACCTGCCCCGTGCCGGGCAGAGTGAAAGGGGGAGCACAGACCTCCCCATCCTCGCCCCGACCCTCTCCTGGCTCACGCCCCACCACTTTTTTCATTAGCAAGACTCAGGGCCCTAGTGGACCATGCCCCATTTCAGAAAGAGGAAGACAAATCCAAGGCTCTCAGCCAGTTTCTAGGGATTAATGGGCATAAATAGTCATGGAAATGCCTGGAACTCAATTTACTTCTACGAAGGAAAAAAAAGTAAAATCAAAGCCCCAGCCCATTCTGTAAATTGCAGCACTGGCACCGAACTTAAAATTTCAGATGTGTGGTCCTCATGTTTAAAAGGAGGTCTTCCTCTGAGTGAAAAATATAGAAGATGTTTTTCACAGATTACATGTTGTAATAAATTCTTGACAGTAACAGAGATAGACCAATACAAACTGTGGTTTCCAAAAAACCAAATCCCCAATATTGCACCACGGGCCTTTTCACTTTCCTGGCCAACAATCGCTTTAGATAGATTAGCTTCTGAGTGCCCTTCATCTGGTAACACAGATTCGATCAGGTAAATCTCACTGAATACGAGAGAGACAAGATGCGATATTATACGGCCATAACTAATACGATAGTTAAAAAAATAGGAGGGTGGGGAAAAGGACAGAAACATTTTTTGATCTGCCACCCTCTGTAGAGTACCACTTTTTACCTCCGAGCCAGTTCTGTTGCACAAAAATGACCAAGCAAAAAGGTCAGGGTGGCAGAGCCTTAACTTCAGGATAAAGGGAGACACTGGTGATATGTTTTGCTGTTTTCTTTGGTTTCTTTGTTGAGAGGGTTGGGGTTTTTTTTTGTTCCTGCTAGTCTGAGCTCCAGTGATCCATCCATCTCTAAATGTTGACACTTTAACCCGATACAAATCCCTCTGCCTAGCTCTCTGTCTTTTCCATTTTCAGTTCAGATTTCCCTCGTGGACTTGCAGTTCACTCTCAGATCATTAATATCCTCTGCTGGCAAATCCCTCTCGATGTATGGAGCAAGAGCGCTTGCCACCGACTGATCTTCCTTCACCTCTTACTTCCAATACGGAATGCAACCTCAGCTGCCTTTCGACATTTCCGGCTCCTATTTTTCTACCCCTATCATTCGTAGTTGCATAAGGGCCACTTTACCTCAGTTATCAAGGCTCTTTATTTCTGCTCACTCATTGCTGATGTTTGCCTGCAACCTCACATTTCTAGAGGGTTGGGAGACAGGAGGCAGGACAGACTAAGGCAGCTGAGCACGGGCTTTTCTAACTATCCAGGATGTGGCATAAGCCCAGAAAGTTCCCCCTCCTTCTGTAGAAATAAGGATAGGGGAAAAAAAAAAGAAAAAAAAAAAAAAGAAGCAGCAATCAAGTCTCAAGACCAATTTAAGCAGAATGAATGGGTCTTTGTTCTCTGGGGCAGGGTTTGCATTTATATTTGCTGTGTTAGCCATGGTCGTGATTTAATTGCACATCTTAATGACTTTTGGTGTTTCCCTTAAAGACCCAGAAGCTGGAATCAAGGGAGTCCATAAGGCCCTTTGCATTCATTCAGAGCAAAAGGTAAACCTTTACTTTTGCAACAAAGAGGAAGCAAATTCTCCCCACAAGGCTCCAAAACCCAAAGGAAAATAAAAGGAAATTGACATTTGTTGTTTTTAAGAAGTCTCAGGATCTTTAAGCCACTCTCAGGATTTTGGAAGGCGTGATGCTTTGATGCACAAAATTAACAATGCTGCCTTTATGTTGAGTGTGCCACCACGCACGAGTTTGCTGAAGAAGCCGAGAGTAAGGACTCCCTCCATCTGCTTTGTCAGCCCTTGCAGCTTGTTTCTTATTCGCTTGGTTCAAGTGGCGGCAAAGAGGGAAGATGCTGCCCATCTCACCTCCGCTGCCTTTTGAGAATGCCCATCCCTCGTGGCTTTGCTAGTTAGACACCCGTGACATCTCACGGCTTCCAAGAAAGCTGGTGTCAGCACACGCTGTACAGTGTGGAGCTTTTTTCTTGTTTAAAAGAGAACACATGAACAGAGGGTTGCGGTTCAGAGGAGAATGGGGCCAATGGTTGATGTCTCACTGTGCTGGGGTGAGATCTTTCCCTGCCAAATCAGTGTGACCAAAGGCCCTGACCCTGTCTAGCAAAATCACCAGTTACGTTCTGGTTAACTTCAGTGGTGATCACTGTGGCGGGAAGCAGAGTGTGAGAGGGATGGTCTGTGTCCTCTACCTTCTGTTACCTGGTTTTGCCTATTTGTAACAAACTGCTTTTTGCAGCCTTTTGCCCTTTTCTACCCGTTCTATCCTCCAAATGACTAACAGGTTTGTCACTGACAGACTGGGCTGGTGGGCCCACATTAACTTTTCTCCAGTGAGCTAGCCACCTTCCCTGTCTACATCGGGGACTTGTGCAGGCGGCATGAGCTGCAGCTGGGATAAGCACCAGGGACTCGAGTTGAAGCTCTTCCCCAGAAGGTGCTGACTGGTCCACCAGGCTGCAGCCGAGCTGGCTGTGGACACGAGGAGCTTCACCCCACCCCTGGCTGTTCGTTGTCTTCCCTCTGCCAGAGCTGCTGCCAGAGCTGCTTTTGCGAGTGTTTATTAGCTGCTCCCTGTCAGCATGAGCCGGGTTAGCAATGATCTACCGCCTGAGCTCAGTTTTTGCTTGGGAAAGGCTGGAGAACACTCA
This sequence comes from Limosa lapponica baueri, assembly GCA_002844005.1. NCBI lineage: Eukaryota > Metazoa > Chordata > Aves > Charadriiformes > Scolopacidae > Limosa > Limosa lapponica. Next base: position 122,933 of record KZ505832.1, on the reverse strand, counting down.
TGCTAGCGGCAAAGGCGCACACCTGGGTGGCAAGGGGTTGTGGCAGTAATGATGGGTGGTGGCCAGCAGCTGGGGATGTAGCTTGTTTAGGCAGGACTCGAGAGGAGAGGTATGACCAAGCCTGGAACAGGAATGGGCTCCAGTCAAGCCACTTTGCACCTCTGCTCTCCTTGCTGCCTTTAGCTTGCTTGTCTGCTTGGACTGTAAACTGTGCAGGCAAGGGACTGCCTCTCAGCTGTGGGTTGGAGGACCACAATGAATGATAGTAGATGAATTTGCTCTCAGTTCTTTTAGGTCTTGCTTTAAAACATTCTGCTAAACCCTCAAGAGTACTTTTTTCCTCACTGGCAAATACGACACTGCTGGAGTTCCTACCCCCACCACCATCATGTGCTTACAGTGAGCCAGGCCTCGGACTTTTCTTAAGACTGGGTTATTTCTACCTTCCTCCCTGTGGATGTCTTCCTCCCCTTCGTCCTCACAAACAAGGCTTTTTCTTGATTTATGCCACATTTCCTTAACAAGTCTCCTCTGTTGACCCTACTTTGGAATTTAGGCTTTGATTTAAAGAATATATAGCTCCAGCCACTGGTGCCTGGGGTGAAAACCTTTGGACTGACCTGAGACACTGTTGTCACATGGGTTCTTCAGCTGGTACACAGAGGCCACTCACAGCAAACTGACATTATTTCTGGAGCCTAGTGACCACTACCTACGTATCAACATCGTTAACAAAGAACGCAGGTCCTGCTTGTGGACTGGAAACTTCTGGCAACAGTGAAAGCCAGGCACTGGGAACTTGCAGGTCATAGACTAAAGTTAGTGACCTAGTGACCAGTGAGGCTAATGGCAACCAAGAGTGTGGAAACAGGCAACAGGGGAACGAATAGAAAGGACTCTATGCACCTGACACTGAGGTGAGAGATACCGGTGTGCGATGTGGTCTTACAGCGCCTACAGTATAAGAATGGCCTCGGAAAACCAACATATGCATACAAAAGAGACTCACGAGAATGATCCAAACATTTTGTGGTGAAAGACAGAAAAGAGCAACCATGGTTATCTTAAAGAGAAGGTCAAGGCGGGGCTTGGATAGTCAGCCTAGAAGTACTTCAATGAGGACAAGACATTTGCTAGTAGGGATTTGTTCAGCCCAGCAAATATAAAGCAAGAGATGATGGCTAGAAGGTGAACAAAATCAGACAAGAAGTAAGACTTTTTTTTTTTTAAAAAATGTGCTATAGTTCAAAAATAGATTAATTGGGAGAAGTCTTATGTCAATTAATGTGCTGAAGATCAGACGAGGCAATCACGGTGATCTTCTCTGACCGTATAATTTCTGGTTCTATTTTACAAAAAATCATTCAGCTTTCATACAAATAGTGAAAGAGATAATATACGGATGGAACTTGAGACCTCCATTCTTGTCCTTTCTCTCAGGACAGCAACACGACTTCTGTGCACAGAGCAAAGACAGAATAGGTGTTTTAGTACACAAAGGACCAACTCTAGCAGTTGCCTAATGCCCTCGCATCCCATTCAAGCCAGTAGAAGAGTACTCATCATCTCACTTGATGTGTTTAACTTCCTACAGAATCTCTTTCTCAACGTACAAACCATATGATGTGGAGATTTTCTATTTACAACATGTGTGCAAGTTTCTTCATGCTTTTCTACTTACATCAGCTGATTTACATGCAAATACTAAATCACATCTATTTTCTGTTCCTGTTCTGCAGAGGACCTAAAGTAGTGCTATTGCTAAAGGGAGAGTGGTGTGAACTGGCAATAAGTAAGAAGCACTCCCAGCTCCACCATTCACTTCCCCACATTCGCGTTGGCCAGTCTCGTGTTGCACAAACTCTCTGATCCTTTTCTGATATCATACCTCAGGTGCTTCCCTGTGTCCTTCTACTTGGTGTGCTAAGAACAGGCTTGGGGTGGGGAGAGGTTAAAAGCTGTATTTAGCACAGTTTGTGCCTGAAAAGAAATAGTGTTGTATTAGTCAGAGATATTTTAAAGGTCACCCATCTCCACACGCACGGGCAGGCAAGGTGGTCCCTAACTGGGGTTTGGGAGTACCACAGCACCACGTACCCCAGCTGGCACTGGCAGTTCTGTGTGTAGCTTGACTTTCCAAAGCAGCCCCTCAACAAAGAGATGGAAGGGACCATTTCATTCAATAAGAAACAACAATGCTGACCTCTCGTGGCCATACCAGCTGCTTGCAGCAAGGTATCACAAGCGGCATCTTCTCGCATCAGCTGTACACAGCTACCAGGCTCTGCCGGGCACCTCCCCTGGTCCTGGGGAGGAGGCGCAAAGGGAACTGGCACCTGACCCACCTACTGTTTCTTGCAATGCTTCTCATAATGGGGGCATCACCTTCCCATTGCTCCCAGATCCACTCCAGGGGCACTGACTGCTAATTTTGGCCCCAGCTCAGGAAGGTACCCATGGCCAGGACCCGACTTGCTCCTATTGCACGGAAATCAAGCTGGTTGCCCACATTTTCTTGCCCGCTGAACAGTGACCTATCTGATTCGGGAGCACTGAGCATGGCCAAGTGCTGCTGAAGTTCAATATACAGTTGTAATGCAGCAGCAGTAACAAAAAAGAGTTGAGACAACATGTTCTAACAAGACAAAATTCTACCATGAGTTGATGTAAAACACATTACAGAAAATTTTATGCATCATTTATATGTGATGCATATAAACAACATTCAAACAACAAGCTGCAGCTTTATGTGACACACTACATTTTTAATCCAGTTCTCCACTTTGCATTTTTCTCTACCTACTAATGCCTGTGGGACTAAGTCTAACATTTCAGGACCTCCAAATAGCTCTTAGACAGCACTTCCACCAAAAAAAAAAACCACCCTCCTTCAATTAGAAAGCTTCCTCCAGTTCCCAAAACATGGACATCTGCAGAGATTAAGAACAGAGTAGATGAAAGCTCCTCGCAGTGGGTATTTCTTAAGTCTGCACAAATGAACCATAAAAAAAATAAAGCTAAAAGCAAAACGAGGAAACCTAGCAAATGTCGGTGCCAGTTAAACAGTTCCTTTCAGCAGCCTGGTGGTTTGGGTTACTCAAGTGTTATCCATGAAGCGAGCTTTGTTGGTGAGGGATCATTATGAATGCCCTGATGAACCAGAGCGGTACCAAGGGGCAGGCGACACAGTGCTGCTGCAGGAACCCTCAGTTGCCATATTGAGGCCATCACATTTTAATGGGGCAAGACCCTGCCACATGTCTTTAAATCATCTCTAGTCCCTGAGACTACACAGTCGAGAATGGGGTTGATACGTCCACGGATTTGTCTCTGCTTCAGAGCTGGGGGTCTTGGTACCCTCTCCATGAAAGTATATGAGATTCTGAAGGACTGAGGTCACCCCAAAAGTCGCTTGCCATGATCTGTTTTCAGTGGTAAGATGTCACACCCTGCGTATGTTTTGGAGACAGCCAAAGATAAGAGCTTATGAAACAGTGGCTGGACACCTAAAACAAAGAGGGAAGGTGCATTTAAATTAGCTGGTGAGAAGTGGATGGCTCTGGAAAAGGATGACTTTCACGTTCCCTTCCTCTCCCTCATCTCTGCTACAGTCACAGCCCTGTGTCCACAATGAACAACAGTACATTGTGCCCTGGAGACAGCTTCGCATCTGATTTGCTGGTGGTGGAGAAGATGTTCATTGTGCGCCCACTGGCCACGGGTGCAAGCTGGTAGCCTGAGGGTGGACATGGGCAGCTCAGCTCAGGAGCGGTGCTGCTGGGGGTGGTGGCCCTGCTGCTGCACCCAGAAGAGCCTGAAAACTGTTGCTCGTGGAGCAAACCTCCCAGCACTGCCTCCCTCTGCAGTTAGTCCCACCACCGGTGGTGGGGGCAGACCCCCACGCACTGCACTCCTTGCCAAGGCTTCTCATTGATTTAGGACCTTGTCCAAAAGGGGGTAAAGGTGCTCCTCGCTTTCCACAAGCCTTATAGCGGGCCCTCAAGTGGCACAGCCTGGAGCTGTGAGAGCTTGGTCCTGCCCGTGGCCAGGCACCCTCACTGCAGTCACCCAGAGCCAAGGGGAGTCTGGCCCCTCGCCCCCATATACATCACCAGCCAGCACTCCCAGTACAAGGTGGCTTAGCTCTCGGATGAATACCTGCCGTATGCAAGAGATGTGAGTCACCCCTGATGAAGTGATTTTTTTTTCCCCCCTTCCCTTTTTTTTTTGGAGGAGGAGGCTTCAAGAGAGGAATTTGGAAATCTCCAGTCCCTTTCCAAAAGCTTTCATTAAAACAGCCCATAAAAGCAGTCTCTGGAAACTTTAGGAGGCCTTTAAGAAAAAAAATTAAAATTAAAATTCAGTTTTATTGAACAAATGGGCAGCACTGAAAATATTCAGAAAATTAAAATTAATTTGAAAATAATTAAAAATAAGAGAAGCTTAGTGTATGTTTCCAAGTTCTGGGTAATATTAAAGAAGCATTAAAAAATTGCAAAGGAAATTTACTGTGAGCAGGTGTTTGAAATAATTGGGGGAGAAAAAGGGTTGACTATTAATTAATGAAGAATTATGAATGTCCCTTGTTGGATTTTTTTCCTGTAGTCAACATATTTTTAACCACATGAACTTAGCGAACACATTTTAAAAGTGTGGAGTTGCTCTACAGACACATACAGGGAGCTGAGTGTTATTTTATCCACATTCGTTTTATTTTCGCCAGTGGCATGCATTTAGCAGGAGCTGTTGAGAGGACCAAAGGAGTACGGCAAAATCTTCCTCACCAGCTATAAAGCACGGATGTGAATGTTTTCAGGGTCAAAGGCACTGAAAGCCAGGACACGGCAGCTGGCTTCAAGAAAGGCAAACGAAGAGCAAATGTATAAGGCCTGGGCATGCACAAGAACTATGGGGTTTCACCCCAAAAGTCTTTTGGAGACCCGCTGAACTCATCAGGGCCC
>KZ505832.1:48070-117292 GCA_002844005.1 Limosa lapponica baueri | reverse complement strand
TGCTCCTTACTGCATATAGGCCAGTGCAAGGCAGAGGTTGCTTCCTGCTTTCTCATCCTGTAACTTTTCTCAATTTCTCCTCTTGCTCTTCATTTTTTTCACTAGCCAGCCCAATTTAACGTTGATTCAATTCAGCAGGAAACACTTCTTCTGATTTCAGGCTGTCTTTATTAGTCAGTGAACTCCTAGATGGGGTAAGGTTCAGCAATACTGAATAACAAGCCAACAGTCCAAGAGTGATGATTTAGGGAGAAAAGAGTGACACCAGTTCCCTGCAGTGACCGAGCACCAGAAATTTCAGTAATCTCTTCTTTCCTCCATACTACTCGTAATTACTCTTCTTTTATCTTTGTTTATCTAGAGACCTTCATAGCTAGCAGTTGGGGAAAAGGCCCCGTTTCTTTCCATTACTTACTAGTATAAATGACAGACACATAAAATAGAGCAAACAAAGCTCCTGGAGTAAACAAAATCAGCATTTATTCCTCAGTCATCTGTTTACAAGACTGCTTTCTGTTTTTCACAAAAGAACACATATCGGAGATACACAAGTTAATCTAAAAAGCCAGATACACAAGCCAAAGTGATAAGGGACATGAAAATCCACGTGCTTCATAATTTAGTTCTCACATGCCTGTCATCTAACTTTAAGAGAAGTTGCTGTGGAGTACACAAACACTAGTTCTTCTGCACCAAAATGTGATCACTAACTCTACTGACACAGCTAAACAACATATTTACAAAGCACTGTCTCTGCCAGTCTTCAATTAAGATTTGAAACAGGTAGTTAGTTGTTCAGCTACCAAGCCTTCATGGAAGGTGAAACAGTCTAATGTCCCTAAATGGATTCATGCAGTGTTTAGTTTTATTCACACGAGATACAAGGACAAGTATCTATTGGTGATGATAAAATTAGTATATGAAGATGCAGCATCCTCCTGGAAGGAGTTTGGAGCATCGGTGTTCATTTATCACTGCTGTGTGTTTGACGCTAAGCAAAACTGCAATCGTTATCACACATTAAGAGTCCACAAGCTAAGAATTGCCCCGCTCACTGGTGCGACCAGGGGAAGGGGATGGGATGGTTTCAGGTCCCCATCAGCAGAGAAGAGCTGACACTTCTGCTCACTGCTCCTGCTCCTGCTCACTGCTGTCAGTGATTTGTAACATCAGCATTAAATTGAAGGTACCTTGACTCTTACTGCAGCAATTTAACCACTGCAGAAAAACTATCTCGACTGAGATTCCTTAACTGTTAAAAAATTAAGGTTCATTTTATTTTTACTGTTCAAGACTGGTGCAAAGCCGATTTTTTTGGCAGGGTGCATGTGTGTGTTAAACTGGGCTCTTGTGCTACTCACATCACAAAAGGTGGACCAAGCACTTCCCTTACTTAATTCTGTGGAGCTGCACTGTTATTCCTGGGTGGAATCAAGTTACAGCAGAATTTAGCTTAGCCTTGTAACTTTATTCAGCTTTTAACATTAGAAGGAATATGAAAAAGAAATTAAGAAGTAGCTTCTGTTGTCATCTCCAGAGTGGATTATCACAACTTGCCAGCTGCTTATGCTGTGAAGGTACTCAGGGGAGCAACTGGCTGCAGGTGCTCACAAACATGGATACAATAGTATGGACATCTTCCTGCAGTAAAAGTTTTTACACATTTCATAGCCTCCAGGATGTTCAACATGTAAAAAGAGTTGGAAAGCCACGAGTGCCCCACCTTGAGCCAAATAAATTTGCTTCTAATCGTGATGCCAATGTTAGACTACTCTAGTATGTCATGGGCAAAACTCTCTGAGACTTTCTCTAGCTGAACCTCTCTGCTGCATCTATAGAAATGGGAATAACACCATCCTAATTCTTTTAAGCACCAGGTGACAGCTGTCTTTCAATGCCTGACAAGTCAAGTTGTCCTTTTCTGAGTACAGTTACATCTAAGACCCTGGGAAAATTTGTCCATTACAGAGTGCCTTCAACTTCCAGTGACTTACCACAGGTTGTCCCTGCAGAACAGTTCCTATGTCATGCTCCTGCAAAAGCTGCCTCTCTAAACAGAAAGCCCTCTGCCTCTTTGCAGTCCAGCAGGGAGTCTGTATGCAAACCTGGGGGTGAAATCATCACCTAGTATAAATCACAATGTTACCATGATGTTGGCCTTTCATTTTTACCTGTCAGGAAGAATATAATGGTGTACACAGACCAAATACTGTGTCTTGACACTTTATCTGTTCCACCACAACTGATGTCTCTGTATCACTCTTGTAGTACCTGCAGCCATCTCCGTGTGTGGGTGTACAGCTAAATGGAGTAACACCAGCTAGTACAGTGCCTTTCACACTTCAACTTGCTCCCTAGCACAGTAATGCACATTTTTTAAATGCAATTGCTTAAACCAACACGCAACAAAAATGATAATAAGCAAATTCACATAGATTCAGTTGACTTACTAGAACCTAGTCAACTTATTATTATTACCTAGTGGAAAATAAATAACGATGTGTCAAAACAATAATTTAATACAGTAGTCTCTAGCTATTAGTCGTTAAAGAACGTATTTAAGGAAAACAGAGCTAAAACCAAACTTGCACGCACACACACACACAAAACAGCATGCTGCCTCAAGTGCAATGACACAGAATTAAGAAGCCACTAAAAAGAATCTATGTCAATATATTATTTAACTAAAATTACAACAGCCAGAAAAGATATAAACAAACATCTGTGGAGACATTTTTCTCAGGCACACCACTGCAGATAGCGGTGACAATTACACAGCAGTATAATTTTTTTACCTTTAATAACGATATTGATCTTGATAATGCACCTCCCTTTTGATTTGGTGCTGCAGATCTAGAGTCTATGGGGCAATAACCAGAAGTACGCTTGGGAATTTCTCCTGCTCTGCTGGGCACCTGGAGGCCCACGCTTGTGCTTAACACTGGGCACCAAATGGCACCTTCAGTCACTGTAGAGACTCACCCCGTCCAACCTCCTCCAACTGTCCCCGCCTCAGCTTCATCCCCCACTACAGGAGCTATCCCAAGGATGAAACAGTGGGGCAGTTTACAGATAAGACTGAAGAGTGTGACCATCATTATCCATGTTAGTAAGAATGAAAGTTAAATCCCTTAAGTATATTAGCCCACTGCCCAGTCGCACAAGCAAGGGGCTAGCGAAGTAGCCCCTCCTCAACTCCTGCCTTCTAAAAGGGCCTAACTTCTCAAGGGGGGCAAAATACATCAATGTCTTCCGCCCTCCCTAGTAAATCACATGTGTTTATTTCTGACAAAGCACTGTACAGATGAACTCCATGGATGTGCGTACCAGAGACCACCTTCTACTGCAGCTCCTGGAGGTTTTGTGGCTGACTCAGCGCAACACACTCTAACACAGGGCTGATCTTTATGGCACTAAGCTCTTAATTACTACTCAGATGTATATATCCACAAATGATAAATCCTCTTAATTCAACTGAGCAACAAAGCAGATAAGACTGTCATCACACCGTTACTTTAGTATAGTTAATAAGATTCAAAATGACATGCAATTTATTCATACCCATGTAAAATCTACCACAGGAAAAACAAAACCCGCAACCCAATCCTACAATACTGGCACTAAAGTGCATAATGATATCTTGCTATTCCAAAGTGGTCTGCTGCATTTTAGTCTAATCATTGAGTTGCTTACTGAACAAAAAGCTACAATATCTTGAAGGCAGTCAGAACAGGAGTGGGAACTTCAGCCCTAGCAGAAAGGTAGCTTTTCTATTTATTTTACACAGGTGAACATAAATGGTGACTAAAAATAAGCAGCCCAGCTTCTATCTGAAAGTCATACACTTGTTTTCTTGTTTTGAGATTGCTTAGTCTTTTCCCAAAGAAACTTCCATTTCTGCTAGTCAAAGTTTTCTTCAACTACGACTACAGGTAAGGATTTGAGGGTGGCAGTGCTCTACATGGTATCATAGTTGCATGGTGAATCATTGTGTGATAGCAGTAATGGGTCTCATGTATTTGCAACAACTAGTACAACACATCAGTATTTCTTAGATTTCATAGCTGTTAGAAGTCCTATTCATTTACAGGAACAGTCTAAAGAGATCTACTACAATGGCTTTAAAACTTTGGATCAAACTGGCTGCAGAGAATGTCATGGCCATGATGTCCCATTAATGGGCCCCTTCTATTTCAAGATGAATGTTATCCAGAAAGGACAAAGGTATGAAAAACAATTAATTAGGTGGTGATGAATAATACTATTTTGTCTTTATGTTGATCCCCTTTAAAAAAAAAGACATAATTTAAATATAAATACATATTAAATGTATAGATAAATACATAGAGATAGCTATATTAATATGTAGTTTGATCAGAACTGGATTAATCAAAGAAAATCTAAAGGCACCACAATATGTCAGCATCACTGAATAAAATGCTCACTACACTTTGCATTTATGTAGTTCTGAAACCTAGCAGTCAGAAAGCCATATACAGCAGGCAATAAATCTCATTATTTTAACCTCACAGCCTAGGCAACTAACGCTCAGATCCACTTAATGATGAGCCACACTCAAAGAATCTCAGGTAAATAGTTCAGCTTGTTCTGACTCCCAGCTTTTTATCTAGTTAAGATTCAGAACGGCTTGGGAGCAAGATAAGAAAAGAAAACTTTAGAAAAACAGAGGATTTTCATTTGCACCCGTACCCAGAGGTTGTAATGAGCAGAGGACTGACTCTCCTCTTTGTCAATGGTCTTCATCAGTCCTATTAGCATTAAACAAATTAGCTGGTGTAAAATCACCCTCTGTTAAAATAATTCTGAATTATACTTGCATATTGGAGAACAGAGTCTGCATGGGTACAAGTGAATAGTGCCTTGTTTCCTTTCTCATTTAATTAATCCAAGTGTATTTAAAGCAAACAGTAATTCATCAGGCTAAAAAATCCTAAAATGTATCATAACATGGTTGCAGCAAATTCACCTATGTGCAAGAAAAGCCTCATTTCTCACTTCCACTGGTGTTACATTAACATGGCTTTAACTTTCATTGAGCTAATCCTTAGCTCATTTTAGTATGACAGGAAAAACAAACTTCATATCTTCTACATAAGGCAGCTTTAAACTGGCTGCATTTTTTTTTAATTATTTGACTCCAGTGTCAAATCAACCTTGGCTACAGACAGTGAGAGACTGCCTTCTGGGCTGAGATAAGAAGCAGTCAATTTAACCTGATAATTTTAACCTTAAGGAGCCTTTGATAAGTAAAACAGGATGTAAGACAAGATAGAGAAAAATTCCTTATGAATCCAAGCTAATGTAGCACTCCCAGACACGAAGCACACGGTGTCCAGAAGAAACACCTTCCCACAACCTGGAGAAATACTTTCCTTCTTTCAACAGCTGAATAGAGAAGAAGCAGCTCAGCAATGCTGGGACTTGTCTGCAGCTAAAGTGCTGTTGGTCCATGTAGTAGAAGTCTTGGTCATGGCAGGGGAGTAAAGCACCAAGACTGCTGATATTTTCAAATCTCTTAGCAGCAGTAACCACACAGCAGCTTTTCTGCAAAATAAACAAAACAAGAATCCAGTTAATTCAGCAGTATACTTTTTTTATTTGGTTAAGCGTTCTAGGACAACCACACGGTGGTTTCTTTGTGCATAAGGAAAAGAAAGCAACACTGAAGCTTCTTGCTTACAAAGGGTTCTTGCAGCCACCTTATTTGTGAGATGTTTTATACAATATTAAAAAGACAAGGCCTCTTTGTTAAGTGGAGAAATGGTCCTGGAGGTCTCTCTTGAAATGCAGCTACTGTTTTTTTGCCTCTCTTGTCGTACAGATCACAGCATGAAAAGGCATGCTGCAAACCTCTCCATTTATTTGTGTTACCACTGCAAGCATTTATAATGCCAGGTCTAAATCAGCTGGCACTTGAGGGTATTATTTTGGGTTAAATGTGGTAACCATACTACTTGCCTGATAAAAATAGCTAAAAGGATTCTTTAAAAACAAAGCACTGCTATGACTTTAGATCCACTCATTAAGTAAACTCAAATAAACTCCAAAAAGAAAAACACAGGCAGAGGAAATAACACTGCAAAAGCCAAAACCAGGTTTTCCTGCAGGTTAGATCATGGGTAGGTTACTATGTTACAAAGCTATAAAAAGTTTATTTAAAAATAATTTTGACTGCTGTTGGACAGTCAATTTATCTCAAAGTTGATTTTGGTTGTAATAGAAAATTGCGTAATACAGTGCTTCCTGCATCAGAGAGGGAGAATTTTCACCATTTGGTTGTTGTGCAGTTAGTGGCTTGAAATGGAAAACGTAGATAAAAACCCTAGTCCTGTAACAGGTCAGGAAAACCCGTTTAGAAAACTACTATGTAGAAGCACACAGATGAGTGGACCAAAGCTTCACATAACCTGTCCCAGCACCAGTAGAGTGGGGTTGAATGCTGAGGAACACAAAGATGTATTCATTCCCACTGGATTCCTACTGCAGAAGCTGATGCTTAGACATTACCATATCAGGAAGTTATGTGGCTTCAGAGAGCAAGTAGGATATAATAATGGTACCTTACCCTCAGTGACCTCCAGTGTACCATGGAAAGGCAGCTTCAAGTCCCCAAGATAGCTCATTTAACTTCTGTGTTGCTATACTACACTATATAAAATCTGTTCTAATCTTACTTAGTCAAAACAGAACAAAAATTTCAGCCTCTCACAATACTCTTTTTCACATGTTTCTGGACAAAACTTGTTGCAAATAAAACCCAGAGCATAACTTGCCCTACCAAGCAGATGATGGATGAAGGCAGCATTAAAAACCTGCTTGAAAAGTGGACTACTTTTATTTTGGCATCCATTATTTTGTTACTCATGATGCATGACTAAAAGGAAGTGGTTTTACACAGCGTGTGTGTTCTCAGCCTAATTCACATCTTGACCCTCCACTGAGTTTTGCCCAAAGATGCCCCCAGAACCCTTGAGTGGTTCCCATGGTCCTTTAACAGAGGCACCAGCTTTTGTGGGAAAAGGAGCTGTGGGAATTGGTGTACTGGTTTATGGAGATACCGTGCTGCCTGAGGTAGCCTTATTTCACAGTGGTTGAGTGAGTATGCTTTGGTCAAAGCGAGAGACAGAACATGAGAGCAGACTTGAGTCTCCCTGATCCCCAGGGGAGGCAACCAAGCCAGTCTGAGAACCACTAATGAAGTGTTTGCTAATGAAAGGGCAAAGACAGGGAGTCCAAAAAAAAAGGACAGAGAGAGATGCTCTGTCAAAATTGTTTGAGTTGTTATAGGCTCAAAGGGCAGAGAAGTGCCCTGCCAGAACTGGGTTCTCAAAAGCGTGGAGCAGCTTCTTTTAAGGGACACCTTACTTTCATTTCTCTACAGTTAGTGGAGCTGCCCTGAGGGTCTGGCCCGTGCCTCTGCTAAAAAGTAATTACTTTTCATATTTCTACCCTTTTTAAACCATACTCGTAACCACAGCATGAAAACCTGAAAGCTTTCAACACTGAAAAATTATTGGGTGAAATCCTGCCCCATGAGAGCCAGTGGGAGCATAACCATTCCCTCTAAAATGGCCAGGGTTTGCAGCACATATGGCTTCATATATATGATTTTTTTTGCATATTGCTGTGACTTGGAATAAGTGATAGGGCTAGTTTACATTTTGAATGTTTTCCAGACAACAGTGAGGATGGTGGTGGTGAATAGAGTTTGGACCATGCACTTTGGACTGTGCAAGATTTTCAGCTGCCCACTGATCCCTTCTGCAGGGGCTACAGTATTTATGTCTGAAGAAACACTTGGGACCTGAAACAAACCTTCTGTTTGGCAGCTCTTTAAGAGGTTATTGAGCCGGGGGTGCTTGAGACACACCATCACTTTTAGACTTCTTCTAGGGGAAAAGAAAAACAAAAAAAGAAATGAAGATACCATTAATGGAGAATCAATGGAAGATCAATCGTATCTTACCTCTAGTTAAGGTAATGGCAGAACATGGCAACATAAGCATGTTTAGTGAAGCTATTTTGCAAAGCACAAGAAGTATGAACAAAAAATACCAGGGGAGGAGCTATAAAGGACAACATGAGTTGTAAGGTTTCTCTTAGGGTAGGGTTACCCCAGAAGAAGATTGGTGATAGGAAGCAGCACAACAGGTAAGCACCCCGTGTTCTTGCAGCATTTGGAAAAGACAGCCTGTTCCCCAGGTTGCAGGAATCAGAGCTTCACTGGAGCCCAACTAAAGGAGTCAAATTTTATCCTATGAAACCCTCTAAAGAGATACTTAACCGTGACAAACTCTCTTATTTTTACTGTGTATACACACTTATAAATCTTCTAATAATCTCATGGGCATTGCTGTTCTGGGAGATTATAATGAAAACTAAATGTCAATGAAAATTATAATAATTTATTTGTTTGTTATTATTTCCCATTTTATACTACTTCTTGTTACCCTCACTCTTTGTAACAGGAACACCCCACAAGGACAGAGCTGTCAGCACACTACTCAGTCCATCCTGCCCAGAACCCAAACCATCTCATCAGCAGAGCTCCTACTGCTTTATTATCATCATAATCTTTATTCTTATTTTAATAAGGTCATTTTGTTAATTAATAATATGGTGTCTTAATGATGACTGTAGTTCAAAAGGCAGCTTGACATATACATCCTAGGCAATACAGCAATCATTTTATTTAACATAGATGTGCTTTGCCTGCAGAGGAGGAAGTGTAAAAATTCTGAAACCTGCTTAAAATTATCCCCCAAGGAACCACTGAACCACAGAGTGGACTCCCTTTAGAATCAGCCAATAGCAGGCTCATCAACAGTGTGAATCTCCCAAACTCACTGAATACTTAACAGAGGAATAAAATCTTGTCGATCCTCCACGTCAGCCCAACTGAATTGTTTGTGGGAACAAACAATTGCTTCTTTTGTGATGGCCACCTCAAAGGGCAAGAAGGTGCTTAAGTACAAAGGTACGGACTGGGTGAGGTTCCAAGCTCTGTTGGGAAAGGTATCCCTTGAGAAGTAGGATGAAATCTAACAGCACTCATGGGGGACTTCAGGAGACCCTGAAAGGGTTTTCAAAGCAGGAAGCAGAATCGTCCTCAGTTGGAAAACTCTTTTCATATGGTAATTCAGTGCTCATTTTGTAAATAGTCTTTTGCTAAGAAATGGATCTACCCAGCAACACACAGCAATTACATGATCTTATATTTCTTCCCAGTTGTGCAAGAACTGATGAGCAAGTGTGAGCATGCAAATTACAACAGCTTTAAAAAAAAGCAAGGGGACATACATGGCTCTCAGTAGCAAGAAATGCAGCAGCAAGGAAGAATCAAAAGCAGTTAAGAAAACTGTCAAAGCAAATAGTGATGTGGTAACACAAGAAGGCAACAGCAGTTCTACAATGCACACGGATATTTAAGTTTAGGGACCTGGAGTCTGCAGTGGAGCTTGTGGTCTGATAACCATGGGTGTTTTAAGGCAGCAGTTGCACTCATTCTCCAGCTAAAGGAAAACCAGAATGCTATTAAGTGTTTTTCCCGGAATCTTAAAATTCAACAATTATCTCCTACAGGTCATGTGTTCTGCCATCATGCAGTGCTGTCATTTCAGGACACTATGCCAGATGACAGTTAATCCATGTAAGTTTTGCTTCATAGCAAAAATGCATTCAGGTAACTTCAGAGCATTTATGGACACAATGAAGACCATCAATGCAGTGGCATTATAATATTCTATGTGAACACAAAACAACTTAGATAATTCATGATAGGTCCGCAATGGAGCATTAAAAGTGACACAACTGTGACATGATGGCATGAAAAACACATTTCAAAGATACAGGGATTATATACCATTTTTCCTTGATGAGAAGCTTTGAGATGAAATCTTTGGCCTGATCAGAAACACCTCGAAATTCCTCCTCTTCAAAATCCCAGCTACAGGACAGGATATTGTTGAGGGTCTCATTGTCATCATCACCCAAAAAAGGAGACAATCCACTGAGGCTAAAGTAAAAAGAAATATGTTCAATCCTCCTGTCTTTCCCCTTCCTGTACATGATCTTCTATGATTGTTCTGTCACTCCTGGCCTATCTTGCAACATGTTATTGTCTAAGAATGTCCCATTCTCACTTCTATTTGCGTGATTGCCTTTCTTCCCTAACAAACCAAGCATTACTGTCTTTCTCGGTAGTTCATATTTTCTAGACCTCTGACCACTCTTGTACATACCTACTGGGAACTTACCAAACAGCCTACAGTATTCTGGAATTGTGATGCTCAAACACTCATGAGAGACGCACAATGAAACAAAGAAGAAAAGTTCGTGGTGATTGGAAAGGAAGAGACATTACTGAATATGGAATTTGGAAAGAAGCCTAGAATTTTCTGTCTTGGGTGCACGTTTTGTGAATCTTCCGGTATAACAACAAATTTGGATGACTGGCACAGTTCAACCTTGACACAGCTTACAACGCAGATCCTACTTACAGCATATAAGCAATGACTCCTACACTCCACATATCTGTAGGAAAGGAGACAAACTCATAATTCACAACTTCAGGAGCAAGAAATTCTGGAGTCCCAAAGTTAACTCGAAGTTTTTCTCTGGGTTGGTATCTAGGAAATGGAAAGATTAACAGAGGACATCAATTACAGCTCTAATTAAAGTTGCATCGTAAGTTTTCTAGCACTTGGAGGGATTTCAGAAGCACACAGGGAATTCAGTAGGAAAACAAGGACAAGTAGAGGTACAAAGTAAAAATAAACATACTCATATATAAAGTGAAAAATGTTTGCAAGCTATATTGTACTTGAGGGCAAAACCCAACTGCTACACAAAGGAAGATATTCAGGTTTCAAGGACTCCTCAGAGCAGCTGTTATCATCCTTTGGGGACTTCTCCATATCATAGGCATGGAATTTTTAACCAGTAAATCCTTCACTGAGGTTATGGTACCTAATTAAACTAGAAAGTGATATAGCATGGGATATATTGTAACAGCCTTGATGATCTCTTACACTTGCTTTTGAAGAATCTCATAACATTGGAGACAAGAGACCAGACCAGATACACCACTATTTTGTCCATTTTAGCTGTTCCAAGATACTTATGTGCTTGCTTAGTCAGAGTCAGCCCTCTTTCAACCTAGGACCTGAAAAAAGGCTTCAGAATAAATCTTTTTTACTCAGCTCCAAATACTCCTTATTAAGAGAAACACATTAAATTTGTCCTAAGAACAGTAGGAGACCATTATGTATCAAATATGTCATTGTAGAGATGTAATTCTTTTTTCATTGTTTCCTAATTCATTTATGATTAGCAAGAACGCATGCACGTACCTTCTTGCCAATCCAAAATCAATAATTTTTATTTGATTTGCTTCTCGGTTCACACACAGGATATTCTCAGGCTGCCAAGAGAAACCAAAAAACACTTCAATGAGAAACAAGTATGAAAAACTGGGCTTTTAGTAAACTGTAGGGAGAAAAACACTAAAAACACAGCAAACATCTCATAAGCGCCTTTTGCTTTTCTCCTTGGTCAGATTTCTCTGTGTGGCTACCCCTCCTGATCTCACATAGCAGTTGGGGTTGTGTGTTCTGTGCCTTGCAACTGCTTTTTCTTCTCCTTGGCTTTTCAACTTGACATAAGGCAGCAGTTCAGATAAAGAACTCATTCGAGGGAGCGGGACAGAGAATGCAGACTTCCAAAGAGGGGTTTCAGGATCCTGGCACTGTGATTTTACAGACCTTTATAAGCTGACACTGATTTTTTACCAAAAAAAAAAAAATAATTTGTTAGGCTTTGAAGTTTATCTTACAGCTTTACGTTTCTGAGTTCATTAATGTGCTGGCAGTAACTGTCTGATTGAACACTGATATATTAAGCTAGACACATCAACTTTATGCTTTTCTCAGATATTTTATCAAAAGGTAGGATTCACAGGTTAAATCCCTCTGGATTTTCATAGGGCCAAATGCTGTTCTTCACTCCCCTGGCAGGAATCCATTAACTTCCTAGAATTACTCCAAATTCATAGAGAAGGGACTGAGAATAGAATTTGGCCAATTATCTTTGAAATGTAAATACCTAAAATAGAGTCTCGTATCCACTGCCAGCAGTTTTATAGCTACTCCGTCTTGTTGCTCATTGAGTCCTCTTTGAAACAAACCAGTCCTCAACACTTAAAACATTAGTTAACCTTTGTCACCATTACTAATTCATTTTACGTGTAGGACTTTTAAACACCATAGGACTTTTAAACACCGTATGTCCATAGTTTCTGAGGTCCTGGACGATTACAGTCGAGATGATTTTCTTTCAATTTCAAGCTTTCTTACCCGAACTCATCTGACAGCAATCTACGAACAAGCAAAACAGAAGGGAGAGCCATGGCTGGCAAGCACATGAAAAGAGGTCTCTGGGAAGAATTTCTTGGATTGTATATGTATCTTTTTGTCAGTAGTTTGACCTTATGTTAAAACTGTGCCATATCCAAGAATATAATTAATGTGTCCCAAAGAACCATGTGAACTTCTTCTCAACAGGTTTCTAGGTAACTGGATGTTTATAAAGAAAGTGAAAAGTAAGTCTGGTTATTAATTAGCAACTGAAGCAGGTCCCAACAAGCATCTGCTCATTTGCTTAACCACTACAATAATATATACGCTAACAACATCAAAGATATATTATATTAACTCAGTTATTACAAGCCAAAACCAGCAGTCATAATAAAAATCTCACCAAAGAGAAAACCGTCTTGTGTACTTTTTGTTTCTTTTTGCTTTGTTGCAAAGCTCAGGGATCACTAAAAGCTTTATAGCCAATCATAAAACTAAAGACATCATCCCATTTTATTCCTGCACTCAACAGAGGTAAGAAACAAGTCTATTAATTGATAAAAACTTGGGTTAAGGGAGAAAGAGCCAGCTCAAATATTCAGTCTAATGAAAAATACCTTTACAATAAATGTTTTCCAAGGGGCAACACTTAACCATCAGCACTCAACCAGAGTAAGTACGTGCAATTGGTAGTTGTTTTTAAAAAGAAGTGAGGGGACTTTTTGTGTATATAGCTCCATAATTCAGATACCTAAGCAAGCACACATCAGAGAATACGTGACCCTTCCCTGGGCTTTCAGCTGCACTAGCAGCTATTACCTAACCCAACACAGACATACTGTATTTGTTACATCAGCCACTGACTATTTTTATTTCTTTCATTTTAGCAAGTGCATTTTAATGTATGTTCCCTTAAGTTGGCTGTTGATACCTTTTCATGACCATGACAGTGTAGTGTAGTCATCAGAAAGATGTGCAGGGTTTCCACTGACCCTGAATGACACTTGAATTTAGTCCCACTCACTCATGCCTTGGTTTCTGCATGGTAAAAATGGGGATAACTACTGCCCCACGTCTGATGTGTAAAACAGAAGTCTTGTCCACCTGAATTAAATAATATTTGCACAATATCTTGAGATCCAAATATCAAAATTGAAAACAAAAATATTCGTAGTCAGCTGCTGGCTTTCTGTAAAATCAGTCTGTGGAAAATTCAAGTGCTATGAGGCTTGATGACATATGACCACAATTCTCATCTAATTTACTTACCCCCATAGTAATTTAACTGCTCTCAATGTGGTTAAAATAAATATACATTGGTCTAAGGAAAGCAGAATAAGGTTCTTTCTTGTTTCTGCTACGGGAATCTGCTAAGCTGTAAGGCCTACCATTAAGAAAAAGAATTTCCACAACTGTCATTGCACAAAACATACATCTCAATTCTCTACCTTGAGATCCAAATGAAGAATGTACATTTGGTGCATGTACTGAATTCCCTCGCAGATATGTTTTATGAACAAGATAGTATCCATCTCTGTCAAATTGCAGTTTTCATCAATAATTCGGTCAAATAATTCTCCTCCTTCCACACTGATAAGAGAAAGACAATGAAGTGATGACCAAGTCCAAATCCAATCCCATGCAGTTAGAGTAATACAGAATTTATACTATTGACTATTTTAATCATGCACAGTTAAGTTCAGCAAGGTGGGTTTACACTATGAGCTTCCACTCTGATCTGCTTTCCAAGAACTAGGTTCTGATGCATATTGGCATAAACTTCTTTAAGTTCTAAGAGTCCAGTCTCCATTGATAAGTACAAAAGTCTTGAAATTTGAACCTTAATGCCGTCTTGAGTCACTGGTGTTAATTTCACCAGTGAAATTAACAAAGTCACATGGAAAATCAAAACAACATGCTGGAGAAGCTGCATTTAAATCTGTGGTCTCCTCCCTCAGAGTTTGAGGGACATGATCCAAAATTTCAATTTTAAACTGTCTATAGTCAACAAAAATGACCTCCTAATTTCTCATCAGATCTCAGAATGCCTCCAGTTTACCTCTTCATAGCTACACAGACATTTGCCTTTTGTGATATGCTAATGATGTAGGCCAAATTAAGAGGACTTGCTGAGAAATGTCCAGAATAGCCAAACTCATGTAACTTTGAACCTTCTGCCATACCTTTCAATGTTTTAGTTACACCCTTTTTGGCTTCCTTAAGACAACATCTGTTTTGACTTTAAGGCAGCTATTTTGTGCCTAATTATCCTGATAAGCCAGCATTAAAAAAAAAACAGGTTTATCCATTCAGGCACCCAGTATAAGGATTAGGCACAACACCTATAGCTGGCTCCTCTTTGGTGTAAAATGTCTTCTCATTTGCCTCGCAGAACTGGAGATATTCTGGGTGGTCTGCTTCTCAGCTGACACATATTAAAATTTGAAATTAGAAGATATATAACACAGCTCTATCTTCAAGTGGAGCAGTGGCTTTACAGTAACAGAGATGTGGCACATCACTGGAAAAAAATGCATAAAGGGCTGCACAGGAAAACTTTCCTCTTAAATTCCATTTTATTTTGTTCCTGAGAACATCTTTCAGATGTGCTTTCCACCTGTAATAGCTCTAATTTCGGAAGAAAGTAAGAAGGAAATGAACAATTCCAGCAATAGTGATAAAGACAGAAAGAGAAAGAAAAGAACACACTTACTATTCCATAACTAGGACAATGTCATTTTTTGATTCAAAGGCATCATATAGCTGGATAAGGTTCACATGATTGAGCTGGTTCATGACATTGATTTCATTCTTCACTTCATCCTGTAAAGATTCGTATTGTTTCAGAAGACTTTTCTCTAAGAAAGCTACGTGAAACAGGACATAGTTTGAAACAGACATCTACATTATCTTCATGTTTTCACTCATGGCAACCAAACCCAGGGTTTTCCTTTGATTGCTCCTGCAGTGGTAGAAATGAAGGCTAAAGGAGCTACTATACTGAACTCAGAGCTCAAGTGGGGGACTACTTCAGTAATAAGCTATTTGGGGGGAAAAGGAAGAGGAGGGCCCACATGGAAAAATGGTGGGTTCACAGGGATGTAAAGAAAAGAGAGAAGCAGAATAGGACTTGGTTCAACCAGCTGCAGGTACAGAAAATCAAGCTGTGTAAGCAAAGTCCAGAACAGTCCTCAAAGCCTCCCTTTGCAGTCAGGGGAAAGAGACTGGCACCTCCATTCAGCCCAACTATTTTAGACGTGCAGTTTAGGATGGGCTGAATCAATCTCTGGTGGTGTCATTCTCTCTCCATTGACTATAAGGGGATTCTTGGTCATCAGCTTGGCCACAGTTGCTATATCTTAGCAACCCCAGTTAGCGGAGACAAATCCCACCCTTGAATACCATTAATGACATGGCTGTCACACAAAGGATGCTATGCATGTCTTTCCTGTGAAACCAAGCCCCAGATGGCCATGAGGTTTGCAAAACGCACCAGACTAATTCTTCTCATCTGTATTTGTGTTGCTATCAGGAGCCTAGATCATGACTGTTATCAGCATCCCTCACAGTGACATAAAGTCATTGCAGCAAAGGCCACAGTGTACTTAGGAGGGAATACGCTATGTTACAGGACTGACAAATGTTTTTATCATTCAAGAAAATGCTAATATAATTAACAGCAGAAAGAAAAAAACAAACAAACAAACAAAAAAAAAACCAAAACGGAAAGCCAAAGAAACACAAAGAGCTGAAAAGAAAGTTGGGAAAATTAAGATTTTTTTTTTTTTAAAAAGAGAAAACCCAAAATGAGGACTTCGATGAGTTACTAGAAATTCTGGAGGAAAAGGAAAATAGAACAATAGAGTCAATGGTAATTCAGCAGGTCCTATCAGTGTGATGGCTTGTGGGCCATGTGGCCGTGGTCTGTTGTGTAGCTGAAGAACAGTTCATTGGGGAACAAAAGACTGATATGACAATCTACCAACCTTCTGTTTAGGACCTTTCGCTTTTATAATTTTGGCTGCTAGCTTGAGACCTGTTGCTTTCTCTTCACATTTGTGCACTTGACCAAATCGTCCTCTAGGGAAAAAAAGGAGAAAAAAAAAGAAATTCATGCAGAGGTACTGGTGTCAGCTCTGAAGGCAAACTAGGTTAAAAACAACAGATCATC
Source organism: Limosa lapponica baueri (assembly GCA_002844005.1). NCBI lineage: Eukaryota > Metazoa > Chordata > Aves > Charadriiformes > Scolopacidae > Limosa > Limosa lapponica. The sequence goes on along the minus strand of KZ505832.1, from coordinate 100,747 downwards.
CTCTCCCTACTGGGTTCTGTTTCAATTGCTCTATTGTTTCTATTTTGTTGTGTAGATTAGACTTGCTACTACTGATTTAGGCATACCAAAATCACCCACTGCTCTAGCTGAAATTACCCCACTTGTATGGTTCACTGTACTCACCTCATAACATGTGATGACTAATCCTGGGGAAGTCAACATACTGTAAGGATAATAACTCACTTATATGCACAATCTGCCCCTCTCCATCTCATCATTCTCCTCCAACGGAGAGTTGTGATTTCATGATGAAACTAAGCCTTACCCAAGACCATGCTGCCATCAAAAATGACAATATCACTCTCTCCTAAACAATGTCAGCATGACGGATCAAGTAACTACATGGCATGTCAGATTAGCTTGCTGATCTATCTGAAAACATGCATATGTTTTCAGGGATGGGACCCACTGAGAGAAAGAAGGCTACAACATGTCTCTACGTCCTGCTGGTTGCAACGTGAGGTAAAATATTACAGCATCCCAGGAGCCCTCTCATAAAGCCTGAGGGCAGCTGGCTGACCTAGAACAATACCAAATACAAGCCAAGTCTGCTGGTGCCAAACCTTTTGCCAAAATTCACTCACACAGTAAAATCAGCCTCCAGTTTTCATCCCTCTCTAAAGCACCGTTAGAGCTTAGACTTTTCATGACTTTGACTCTAGTGAGGCATGTTGCTTCCATTCACCTCCTGGGGTGCTTGGCTGTAAATTTGTGCCTTGCTTTCCATGATGATTGAGTTCACCTGACTTACCCTCCCAGGATTTCATTCTCACTGACATTATAGTAACTGCTGATCCCCACCCTTTTGGCTGAGACAATCCGGTGATCAAAGGGTGCTGGTGGTGTAGGAGTATCATCTAGAAAAGATAAAAAAGACAGATAGCATATGAGTGGTCACATGCAGTACTTGTCTACCTTTTATTTTAGTCCCTCTTTCCCCCAGATAAGCTCATTTAAGAACTGAATACACCTACTCTAAGTTTTATAGATAGGTCTTTCTCTGTTATTTAAAAAGGGTTTTTTTCCAGGAGCTCTGGCTCAGGAAACAAGGTGTTGTTGGGGAGCTACACTACTAAGACAAGGACTCCTTTATTAAGTTAGCGTCTTCTGCACAACAGTAGCAAGTGGCAAAGTGAACACTGGTAGACTAAACCAATGTAGCTTCATGCCCACAAATGGCCTCAGCAATTTATTTGGAAGGAATTCAGCTTTTCCTCTTTTTTGTTTGTTTGTTTTTAATTCCCTCAGGGACTGTTAGTAGGTGAGTATGTATTATAAGTCTCCAGTGGTGTAGGAAGAGAGAGACAGAGCCCTCCTACAGGCCCAGATAAAAGAGGCTATTTCCCAGTTTTTGCTGTTCATAGTGAAAAATCCTCCTCTCTACTGATTGACACAACTTTCCATTCTCCACAGTGTGGTCATCACCTTTAAAGATCACATTTAGAGCTTGTGCACATGAAGGGGTTTCACCCTGGCAGGCAGCACCTGGGATTTCCACTATGGCTCAGGAACAGGTGTGGTAGGACACACAGTAACTGTCATGTGCTGCTCTGAAGAATTTCTGTCCTTAAAAAAAGATGGCAGATAAAAGGTAAAGAGGGGCACAGAGAAGCAATGGGTTCCCAACATCACACTGCAGTAGCTATGGAGTTTTGGCACAAATGCAGGTCTCTGATATTATTGTCCGGACCTCCACGTGCTGGACCATTCTGCTGTCCTGATGTCAAAATCCCTGCTGGAGACCAGCCCTGCATGTCTAATTTCTCTTTGGATTTTTTGCAGGGTGTTGCGACTTCAATTTCATACCCACGTTGTTTTTCATTTGATTGATATTCCCGAGAGTGACCTTTGGCTGACCAAGGTGACAAATACTTCTTCAACTGGTTGGGAGGGCTAGAGCCCCAGTGTTTCTACATGAGCTCTCTGGTTTGGAATGCCGGCTCCCTTTTGTGTGAGGCTTGTTGAGCAATTTAAAAACCGTTCATTAATCCAGTGAAAATGATTAAAAACACAAACAAAAAAACCCCATGACAGCATGTAGCTGGCAGGAACACTTCAGTCATTAATGGAGCAGTAGATTGTCCTTATTCACAGTGAATGTCCATTTTTCCAGGACACCAGCTGTGTATCTAGATTTTTTTTTGACAGCGTTAATAACTTACATGGTCAGGAAGTTAGTTCATGGTCAAGGAATTGTGAAAAGCTGGGGCTTCTGGAAGTTTGCCACCTACTTGGGATTCTGCAGAGTTTGAATTGCACGTCCCTAAGTATGGGCCTTTGTGTGTTACCAAGACCCACAAAATGCCAAGAAAACCTCTACCCTAAAGGCAGAATTTGACTGTAACAACACAAACTCCAAGGGCCTCAGCATGTACATGACAGAAGAAAATGTCTTTCTGAAAGCTCAGCTCCCAAATGTTACCAAGCTTTGGGCAAGGAAGTGTTCTTTTAAAGAGACTAGAGTGCCTCTTTAAAACTATGCTGCAGTTTTAGCCTTCAAGATTTTCCCAGTGACAGACCTTCTATTCTTCTTTTCCTGCACACCAGAGGGGATTTCTCCACCTTCAAGAATGACCTCCCTTTACAGAACACACATGCTCCAAGAGAGACACTCTAACCATGTCATCCCGAACAATCTGCCAGAGCTCAGGACAGGTTATGGAGTTTAAAGTTTTAGTACGTTATCTCCTGTTTCCTGCTACGAGAGCTTAGCACAAACATTTAATAAGAGTTTCCCTTTCCCACTCCCCCCCTCCATTCCCAAAGCAAATAAATTCATTTTAAGTCCTATGCATGCACACGCACACACATATATCTTCAAATCCTTCAGGTCATCCTCTCAAGTGCCATCACTTCATATACAGGGATGGATAGGCATGGAAATTCTCAAGCTGGAGGTCTAATATTAGAAATGTCTGCTTCACCCCAGTAAGCACTGCTTCAGAGTTCAGTGCCTGAGCACCATTTATCTGACTGTTCAACAGCATCAGTCAGACCTCCAGACAAAAATCTGTATGTCTTTATTTTATAGGCTGCAGTTGTTCTCACTTCAGATTGTAATGGTTTGAATATGAGCAAGCTGGTTTTGCAGGCTACATCCAGAGCATTGCAGATTCTGTGTTAACATGTGTTCTCAGCACTTCCACAGGTCAAACAATTTTGCCACACATGATATAATTTCTCCCACCACACTATACTTAGGAGTTTTATCTCTGTTTTAAAACAAGAGGGAAAGAGGATAGTATTAGTGGAGGGGTTGTGGCAGAAGCAAATTAGTTGCCACTAATTTCTGCCAGAACAGAAGCCTCTAAGATGGAAGCAAACAAAACTGTGTTATTTCCCATCAGCTGGAATCAGGATGTGCCCATGAACAACAAATTCCCGTCAGAGCTACCATGCACACCTTTTCCCCCTGCTAATTACAATCATGAAATCATTCTCTTCTATAGATGTCTGCCTCTGATCATCACTGTAATAAACAGGGGAATCAAATGCTTTGCCTTTAGGGATACTTCCTGTAAGAGCTTTTTTTAGTTTTACGGATGCCATCAGCACTTTCTGCATCTAACTTGTTCTTTTTGTTGTTCATCTTTGATTAGGCCTTCATCAGTCACTCGATGCTTACTGCTACCACTATGCTTAAATTGGCAGGTCTGCTCAGTAACTGAACTATAATTTCCTGTACCTTTTTCGCAGCCTTTACACCTGTAAGGACAAAACATGGCATTAGAGCAGAGTACACTTAAAGCAGAGAAAATTTAGAAACATAGGTGAAAAATACCTACACATATATTGCATTCAAATAACAGTAGGTTATTTTGCTTCATGGTGTAAAATAAACTTTTTATATTCACTTTGAGAAATAAAAATGATCCCTAAGTTAATCATGACAGCAAAACATTTCTCTGTTACTGAAATCCTTGCCTGAGTTCTTCTAAATTTAACATTTGGCTATCAATCTCACCTTTAAAGAGAGAGAGCATTGGGATTTCACTCTGCTCATATAGGTTCCTGAGAGCTTAAACTTGTTTATCCCTGAAGGGCTATATTTCAATGCAGCAAAGAAAGAATTACACTAAAAAAATTTATCAGTTTAATTGGCTGGACAGAGTTCCACAGTTTTATGTTATCACTTATGTTACTACATTTTGCAGTAGCTTAATTCCCAATTGGTACATGGCCTAACCTAACCTTACTTTGCTCATGGGTTATATGATGCTGCAGTATATAAACATAACAATGGGAGAATTCTCCTCAGAGATGAAGAATCAGAATCATAGAATCATAGAGTGGTTTGGGTTGGAAGGGACCTTAAAGATCATTTTGTTCCAACCACCCTGCCATGGGCAGGGACACCACCCACTAGACCAGGTTGCTCAAAGTCCCATCCAGCCTATGGCCTTGAACACTTCCAGGGAAGGGGCATACACAACTTCTCTGGGCAATAGCCTAACATAATTTCCATGTTACTAACCTATTTCCCAAGCAAACAACCAAAGCACACTGCTAGTACCATGTACGGTAGATTGTTTGCCTGTCTTTTTTAAGGGTATAATTTCATCTTAGAGCTCAGATCAGAGCGATTAACTAGCCAGTTTGACTTGAAACTTGAGCTACACATTTTTTGAAAGCATGAGTCTCTTAGGAACGTGCAGCCTGAGCTTCAGACTTTACCTTCCCTCTGGTGCATCTTGATCATGGCTTTGTCCTTCCTCATCTTCATTTTGGGAAGGAGCTGGTGGTTCCTCAACTTCTTTTTCACTCTTATCAGTATTTCCCTCCCCTTCATTCTCCCTCTCCTCTTGTCTTTCATCTCCAGACACCTGATGTTCCTCCTTCCTCTCCCCATCTCCTGGGGACTCACTCTCTTTCTCCTGCCCAGTTATCCTTTGACAAGCACCATCAACAAAATCTTCATCTTGCTGCTTTTCTGTAGTGAAGGATTTCTGAACAGAGCTTCTCCTGTCTTTGCAACAGCTTTCAAAAGCCAAAGTTTCTCCTTTCTCCTCTGGCCCTTCAGTATGAAATTTGGGAGGATCCATTTGAAGCAGAACAGAGCTTTCTGTCTCGGCATTTTCCTTATTGAGGTTATCAACTTCTTCCTGAGAGCAAGACTGGCTCTTCTGAATGGACTCCTCTGTAAGTAAACAGATTACCAAGGAATCTGTCAGTAATTCTCTGAAAGGCAGTAACAATATTAAAATAGGGTTGCACACTTAGCATAACTTCTGTCGCATTTTGAACGAGGAACTTGCTTTCCTCTCCCATTTTCAAAGTCAGTACAAACATCTCCAAAGCAAAAGCAGAATACTTCTTTGAAACTTCAATATCACGGGTCACAGACTCTTCCTTTCAGACGCAGCACTGGAAAATGTTTTTCTCATTCATATTTATTGTCAGCCAAGTCAAGGTTAATAAACTCCTATATAACCTTAATAGCAAGGTTAATAAAAGCGCAAAGCACTTTTTTGAACAGTGTGCCACCATGTGCACAGGCATGTGATAAGTAGGTCAATGCCTCTTGGAAAATTCTCACTTATGCTGATGGGCACACTGCTGATGAGTTGTAACCCAACCAACTTCACTGTAGCTGCTCAGGAGAGTAGTGGCTATTTCTATGCAGTTATACCCTTAGGAAATAGAAACTGATCAGAAAAAAAAAACATTCTAACCTGTTGAATCTGGTGGCTTCTTCTCTTTTGTTCCCGTCTCATTCAAATGTAACTTTTCCTTGACGAGCTGTGGAGAAGGCAATTGATGTATTAGTCAGTGTACAGAGTGTTCATGTTGTATTATTCCTCATGAAATTGCAGCCTGATTTTTCTTGCTCAAATGCAAGTACTCTGTGTTCTAACTCATGCTTTTCCTATAAATGATGGTCCTTATTTTAATCACTACAAAGCTGATCAGATTGGTACCACTGTAAAGTAAGAGAAATTATCTCAGTTGTAATTGACATCAGTGTTGGCATAAACAGGAAAGATCAGAATGAAGTCTTAGGGACTGAAAGAAAAAAACATCCAGAAATTACTTGTTGCACTGCACTAGCTTTTGCTGTTAAATCTAGGCTAGTTAAACCAAAGCTAGAATATTTAATATTCTAGTAAAATGTTCAGTAACAGTCTTACTGACAGATTTCAAAAAGTTTTTTGCTGTTAATCAACATCTGGTAACAGAATTTTTAATGATCCAATACGTTATTACAGGCTGACCAAAACAGTTCCCAGGAATCAGAACGTAGAAACCATAATGTCAGCTTGGTAGCTTTCTTTTATCTACATTTTACAATGTTACAGTGACATCTAGAGGTGCTTTATACCAAGTCAACGCCTCATAAAAACACTGCTATTACTGTGAGCTTTACGGCTATTTACTCATATTCCTGTGGCGTTTGCCCAGTGTGTTTTTTCATTGGCCACTCCTAGACTTGTAGTAGGACGGTAACCCCAGTAAATCATGGTGTCTGCTGTTACTCGGTTCCCCTTTTCCACCTGCCTTCTTCCTCTCACAGTACTATGAAACTGGCACTATCATTATTAGCAATAGATCCACAGTGTGTGAAAAGTGCAGATACCTCCAAATATTCTCTATGGAGACTATTTTTGGTCCCTGAGCTACCAGCTGAAGCAGTGTAATACATATTTCAACAAAATATACAGGGCCAGGCACTTAATTTTGAGTGTCTTAATCACACAAGCAGTCCCACGGCTTATTCATATTGTACTCCAAGCATGAATCAATTATATCGCTAAATATTTGCTCTGCTAAGCCCTCTACATTTTTTATGCTTATTTTTTTTTTGTTTCAATTTCATCAGGCTATATAGAAAATAGGCATGAAATTAAAGCAATGTGTATCCACTATAAGCAGCGTTCAAATGAAAGGAAACTCCATGAGAAACAAAAACAGTTGAGAAAAACAGGATGAAACTGCATGAAAGGATTTCAGCAGGACTTGTTCAGAATATCTTGATCTGCAAGGGACAAAGAAACTGTAATATGAGCATAAGAACTGAGACTGACAACTTTTTGGGATGCAGTCAGTCCCAGAAGTTGCAAGCCACAAAATTAAAAAGGCCTAAATACAGGTAGTAAGTGCCCTTGAAATATAAATTGGAGCCTTGTTCACACAGAATTTAAATATAAATGTCACGATTCCAGATGAATCACAGAGCATCAACCAATGCTTATTCTGTTGGTTTGTTTTTTTTTAATAGTGAAAAGCACTAAAAGAAGTAGGGAAATGCTTCAGACTTATTCATTCTGCAATGTGACCGCAATTAGTAATGCAATCGGATTCCTGTAAGTATGTCAACCTCACCATACTGCTGAGGACATCAGCTCTGATCAAATACAGTCAGCTGAGCAAATAAGCAGAGAAACGGCCTCCAAGCTCTTTGATGCATGGGGCCAGATTTCACTTCTGCATTCAGAATTAATTGCAGGCACACAGTGCTTCCTACTAAATATTGCTGTAGTTTGCAGGTGTGAAATACAGAAGCCAGCTTTTGAAAATCTGGTGGAACATTGAACGATGCTAAATATCTGAAACTGCCAGAGTGTTACATAAATTACTACAATGTTTATTCGAGCATCATTTCTGATCTCTTACATTTTAACAGCAGCTGCGGAGCTCACTAATTTAAATGAGAAAAAAAAAGAACACAAACGAAACATTTACTGGTATCCTTCAGAATCAATAAATGCAGCTATTTGCAACAAACACAGGGTCAGTAGTGCACTAGAATAAGAAATACATATATAAAGACTAGTAGTGGACTATTTGTAGACACATGAGTAGTCTATACATGAGCATCCCAGTTTTCTCCATGTTTTGCTCTTTGTAGAAATACGTGACTTTGACTTGTCAAATCTTGACCTGGTGATAAAAACACGAACTTCTGCTCATTATTTCTTCCCTGTAAAGGGTGGGATTGCGACAGGTTCTCTGGAGCTGACGGAAGTCACCACATCCCTTCTGGTCAGCTGCTCCCCAGGGGAGGCACAAAGACCTCCCTGTGGTTTATTGGGGGTATGTGCCCCCGCGATGTCCAACCACAGTCAGCCAAGCCAGCTCCGAGAGCCCACAGGTTGTGAGCACCCAAGGCCATCACACTCCTCTGATAATCTCATCTGAAAGGTGTGGTGGTTTGTTAATCCCACTCAAATGGGATTTGTCCATCCTACTCAAGGACTCTTCATAACACTCCTCTTCCTTCAGTCTGTTAGCAATGCTTTCTTAAGGGTCTTTTTAACTTGATCCCTAACGGGATTTTATTTATGTATTATTCTTCCTGAACTTTGGTGACATGTAACTTTTTCCAGTCTGCAATTTCTAAAATTATAGGAATCAGTATTTCTTAGTAGAAATTATGTCTCCACCTTATCTTTCCCCTTTCTTTAAGGACCTGAATATGCACAATAAGGTTAATGGCACTACAGTCATTTTCCCGAGTCATACCAGTCAGAAGCTTTCAATTAAGTTTTCATTTTAATTCCACAAAAGATTAAATACAAAAGGTTGCATTGTGACCCTGCAAAATACACCAAAGCAAAAAGCTGTCTACCTACACAAGTTGGTATTGTGTCTTCAAAAATACATACAATACATTTTCCAGACTTAAACATATTCTCTCATACAGAGTATTGCTAGACCCTGAGTAACAGAGACAGAATAAAAGCCCACGTGATGATAAAAGAATAATAGGAGATACTCCAGAGGCTAAAACTTGACTATAGATCAATGGAAAAAAACACACTTTCAGAAATTCTTTAAAATTTCTTTAGAAACCTGCAGGAATTAAGCAATAATACATATAAATATAACATATTTTAAAAGAAATTTCAACTGCAGCAAGAAATTAATGTTTTTTATAGACATCTGACTCCTTTTTAATGAGCTGTACTTAGTTAAATTCCTTCTTTATACTGCAGCAGTCCTACCCTTGGAATGTTTTCTTAGCTAACTTTCAAATTCTTTTTATTCACCTAATAAAACTCTTTGAATTTTTTTTTCCTACTGCAAAAATTTTGTAATGAATGGCCTCATGAAGCAGCCCCAACCTTTTAGTTAAAGGTCCTTTATCACCCCATCACATTTCATTTGATGTCAAGACACTATTCTCAACTTCAATCAGCAGATACCGAGACACAAAACTTTGAATATGCCTAAATCATATTTCTTACTCGGTGTCTCTTTCTTGTGTTCTTAACACACTTTGCAGAGCTTTACTATAGCAAGATATGCTGGTTTTGTATAAGACCTGATCACCATTCATTTTCAACATGATTAAGTCACCTGGGCTTTGTGATTAATTCATTTCACTAACAGCCAGAAATCAGCCGTGGGCTTTGCCACCTGAGCACAGTACTGTGGACGCTCCCAGTGTCTCCACATTGATACACAGGAGAATGCATCACATACAACAAAGAACTTGGGGCAACAGCATGCGTGGTGATGCCTCCTGTGCTATCCCCCAAAGACGGAGTCCATCCCCTCCTTGCCTTTTGTGTTCCTCTTCAATACACACCCTTTTTTCCCCCCCAGCAATGTAAAATAGTCGGTGAATGTATTTCTGATACAAACTTATAAATGATACAAAATGTACACATGGGAATTCTGCTTTTACTGGCAGGTGGTACATCTGCTTCTGCGCCGTTATTTTTCACTACACTACACACACTGTTGGCACCTTCACCCAAAGATTTTGACTCTTCAATGATCTTCATAGAGCTCCTTGAACTAGATAAAAGAAATCGTTCTTTTATATACACTAAACTAGAGTCACAAGTACCTTTTAATAATAACCTCTGAGCCATGAGAATCGTGATTCCCCCACTAGGAAATACAAGAGCATTTCTATGTGACCTGCTGTCTTGAAAATACACTAGTAATGAGGTAACAACCTCTGCGTGAAGACACAGAAAAAATACTGAAAAATCCCTTGGAATAACACCAGCCAAGGTGAGAAGCTGAAGATCAGTGAAGCCAAAGTCTTGTCCATTCCCCACTTCAGTTTTCCGACTTCCCACCCGCTGCACTGGAGAAGCAGTAACTGGCCTGTTTCAAATGGATGCTTCCTCCTGCCAGGCCGTTCTTCTCAAAACAGGGAGTCTTACAGTGAAGAGCAGAAGAGGCTTTCATGCAACCTGGCTCCTTACAGAACCCATGGCCTTGAGCGTGCCATCTGCTATGGTGAAGACACAGCACATTTGCTTTGAGGTCTAGTCACCGTCATTTAACAGAGTCATCATCACGCATAAGAGCAGCTTTGAAGGTAGATTTTTTTTAACTCCAATTTGATTAGTATAATTTTAATGTCTCTGGAATACATGGAGGCCTGTAATAATGACCAGCAAATCCGAGGCAACAAATCCACCTCCTAGACCAGAGCATTGAGCATTACCTGGCTTTTACACACCGCATCTGGGAAATCAGATCAACCTGTTACTATCGCTTTTGGGTTTCTCACCTGAACTAATCAGGGGCAACGTCAGGCAAGCACAACCACTGGAGACTCTGACTGTCCTGCCAACATATTGGACAGCCTCACATCTACCCCTTCTCTATACTGCTCAATGCCCTCGCACGTGTGATGACACGGGCCCATGTGCTTCACAGGTGTATGTGTGCTTCATATGCACTTGTGCCATAACCCCAAAATTTTCTAGGTGCTCTTCTCCACATTTTCCTCATTACCATTAAACAGCTTGTCCTCTAAAGTGGGGTCCAATACTGACACAGTGTGAGAGAAGAGGAAAAAAATCCGGCCTAAAAGCCAAATCAGTGGCAGAACTTTTTGACTGCAGGCATAAACCACCCATCTGTTAAACTACTCAGGCAATTTTTTGCTACAATAATAGTTAAGTAGCCTCGTTGTTAAGAGAGTATTTCTCAGCTTTACTTACTTATCTGAGCTAAGCATGCAATGATATGAATGGCAAATATCTTCAGAATTATTGAACTGCTCTTCCTAAGTTGCTTTTGGAAAATCAGTGTTGGGAGATTTCCAAAGGGTTACAAATTTCAGAAATCATCCCCTACAGCTTTGATGACTCACTTTGAATTGGACTCCAGAAATGCAGGTCACCTAATAATGCACTTCATTTAACAAGAAGGGAGTTCGGGTGGAGTGGAAGGACCTGGAATTTCCCCTTTATAGACAGACCTTCTCCTGTGGCATCTCACCATGCAGGCAGCACCCAGGAAATGGAATGTGGTGAGATTCTTCCCAGGCTCTGCTGAGGCTGCTGCCCAGCCACCCATCACTGCTTCTCCTCACTGGTGCACATGTGCTCAAAACCCAGGATGCTGCCCGGATGGAACCAAATTAATCATGTTCCAGAGTGGCCACCCTTGTCATCAAAAGCCGGTGTGGTGGAGACCCTGTATTTAGTTGCAATGGCATTCTCCTACTGGAGCAGGCATTCAAGCATGGTGCCCTTACTACTGGCAGATGTATCTGACTTCTGATAGGGGCTGAGAGGAGACCTTACCTGAAAACTGACTACATGGCTACGACATCTGATGACAAAAGGTGGATTTTAGATGACTGGAGTGGGGAAAGACCTCTTGCCTGAGCAAATCCCTCCTACCACTCTCTCACCACACTGAGGAACCCTCTGCTTTTACAGGACTGCTCTTTGATCACCTGACTTTGCTTTGCTGCACTTACCAGCTATCTCTCCATCTTCACCATGAGGTCTCTCTAGTTTTGCAAAGGAATTGCAATGGATTCCTAAAGCAGTTGGTGTAACTGTTATGACATGTTAATGTCATGCCCATAAGCCATCTGAGGTGGTGTGCAGGTATTTAGAAATCAGCTATGACTGCTTTGATTCCACACGTTCCTCAGAGTTGTAGAGAGAGAAAAGCTACAACAGTTCCCAGGGCAGGATCCCACCCAGGGAACATTGTAGAGCGTACAGCAACTTCAGAGGCTAAATGAAAGCAAAATTAAACAGCATTCTGAATTGGAAGGGCATGAAACACTTCCTATGGCTGTCAGTAAGGGAGAAAAAGGGGCAAAACAAGATGAAAATATCTTCTCTGGAGAAAACATACTGGTTTTATAGACAAAGCCAAAGAGAGAATTATAACTCTAATACGTTATAGCTCACTCAAAAACTGGAATACCTCTACTAAGAACATATTTAGGTAAAGGCATCAGTCCTGAGTGGAAGAGCATCCCCAATTATAACAGCAGATGAAGACACTGACTAGCTGCTGACAAGCAGCAGACAACCCATCTGCTGAGATTCTGCAGAAAGCCTCTACCCTCAAAACCACCAAGGACAGCAGAAAATCTTGCAAACAGATGAAAAAAAAAAAAAAAGAAAATGAAACAATTCCTGCCTATTTGGCTGGAATATGAAAAATTCACAGAACATGGCCAATCTGGAGAGAATTTAAATAATGCACAAGGGACCCCTTGGTATTTGTATGCAAAATGAAGGCATCAGAACAGTTATAGACTGAGGCTGAATGGATCTTAAAACACAACATGGCAAACAGCAGTTTCATTGCAGACTCCTGCTAAAGCAGCCAGTGAGTTGTGATTGCAGTGTGATACCTGCATGGGAGGAACAGAGGGTTCAAACAGAAAGCACAGCTCCCACTGTTGGGGTGTTTTTAGTGTGGGGAACAGCCTCAAAGTGCTCATAAGTTATTAGCCCTATGGCAAAGCCTGTAGAAACGGCAGGAGACTGAAGTTACAGCAACCTGCAGGCAACTGCAGAAAGTTCAACACCACTTTACGATGGCAACAAAAGAGATTTTCTGACTCTCCAGGTGAGCATTCACAGGTTAATAGTATAGAATCTCTAAACTGTTTAATTTGGAGGAAATAAGTGAAGTATTATTTTAGTCCCTTTCTTTATAGGTGGAGGGAATAAGACTGAAAAGGAGTTACAGAGTCATTTTGCAACAGGATTATCGCGGACTACTTAAAAAGGTGAATTTGAGGAAAACCTCAGGACTTTTAAAGACCCTTACTGTAGAGCTGCTGATTTCCCTGGGCGGTAGTAGTAAGAAAATAACTTAAAACGACAAGTAATACATGCTACTCCTCTCAGCCATGTGGTGATAGGGTCACGCTGCACTCAGTGGAAAACGGCTGGGAGATATTTGGCAGCACTGACAAAGCATGAAGTGTCTGCAGGCTACACAATATTATAACTCCAACCCAAAGCAGAAATAAACTAACCTCCTGTATGAGGCAGTGGAGGTATTTCAGGATGGCAGTAAAAGGCAGGAAAGCAGAAATTTTGCTTCAGAGGAGAACGATCTCTGTATTTTGCAGAGCACAAAAAGTCCCTGTGGAGCCTATGATCTGGAAACTGTTCCAGCTGCTGCTGAAGCCAGAAGAGAGATTACACACCCAGCTGCTTATCACCCCACTTTTACCTCTCTCCCATTACTCTCTTCTGTCCCCGTTGTTCTGTCTTTTCCCCTGCTCTCTACTTAATCCAATTCTGTAAAATGAGCTAATTAGGAAAAATTAAAAACCAGTCCTCCAATTAATAAAGGAAAGAGCAGCACCTCTCTACAGAGGGACAAGAGGAAATGGCCTCAAGTTGCACCGGGGAGCTTTAGATTAGATATTAGGAAAAATTTTTACACTGAAAGGGTTATCAAGCATTGGAACAGGCTGCCCAGGGAAGTGGTGGAATCATCATCCCTGGAGGTATTTAAAAGACGGGTAGATGTAGTGCTTAGTGATACGGTTTAGTGATGTCTTTTGTCAGTGTTAGGTTGATGGTTGGACTTGATGATCTGAAAGGTCCCTTCCAACCTAGACAATTCTATGATTCTATGAAGGAAGGATGGGAAAGCAGGTGATCAAGCAGTATGTAACGACAATCCACTGCCTTATTCAGATGTATCCATGGCCACCTATTGCACCACCTACTAGTAACTAAGAAAGATCAGATTATTTTGCAGAATCAGGTTGGGGACAGCCAAGTATCTGTCAGCCATTAGAACTAAGAGGTGGCATTTGCTCGTAGCTAGGGCAGGGTGGATGACAAGTAGCCACATCATCCAAAATACCTGACCATTTCCAGCAGGGCACAAAATCTGGTACTGTCTTTCTAAATTAGCTGTAGTGAATGGATCACCTTGCACACAGCAGTAAGGAAACAGAATAAAACTGTGTACATCTACAGTGATTGCAGGGTTGCTCAGTGTTGCCATATGGAGTTCACCTAGGACAAAACAGATGTTGGTCTTACTGCCTGGCAGCCAGAACTTCTGCAGTATCAGCATTGTTCAAAATTGTCATCAGGTAGGGACCAGAGTCAGTAATAAGGACTGTGTTTAAAAAAGCAAGGATTGATTTCTGCATAATCAGGTAGACTTGTTCATTGCTATACCACCAGCTATCAGTGATATATTTCAGGTGTTAAACTCTGCAAGGGTGAGATCCCCTATTTCTCTATTCCTTTGCTTTTATTTTTGCTTTTGTCACAACAATTTAAAACCTCACTTGTAAATCAAGTTGGAATACATAGCAGGCAGAGGCACATGCAACCAACTTCACAGTATCTCATGGACCAGTCTTTTCACTAACTTGCTCAGAGATACTGTTCCTACCCCATCAGGCAGAGGAGAGTCTGCCCTGAACAGTGGTAAATACTGGCTCCTACTAAACTGACAGCCAAGCTCAGCAGTCTCTGCTGAAGGGTATCATACCATTATTCTTAATGCAGGGCTGAATTCAAGTCTGGTTTTACTTAAACCCAAGATGACTAAGTGTTTACTAAAGCCAGCTGTTGTTCACAGGATAGCTTGGTAATTTTACGATGGTGCTTTACTAATAAATCAGAAGCACAAAGAGGAAGGTAATGACAAGCTAACATATGTATGCTATCTCATAAAACAAACAAAATATTAACAACGTAATAATATCACCAGCATGATTCCAGATACACTTGTGCCACCTTGCCTAAGCCCTTCTGCTACACAGGCTCCTGCTAAGTGCACTCAACATCGCTGAGAGTCTGCCTAAACAAAAACGAATCAGTGAGGAGACTACAAAAGGAGCTGCTGTTGGAAAAAGACAGAGACTCCGCTCAGCCTTCTCCTCTTTGGGTCTTTGTCAGTAGGGTGCCTCTGTTTCCCATCATGTTCAAGTCCCCTACACTCCCCTTCCAGGCCCTTCATACCTCTGAACTCCCCACTGGGCACCTGCATCTCTGCTGTCCTGGCTCCCCTCTGGCCTGCCAGGAGCATGACCTCCTCCTCTGACCTGCACCCTCCACTGCACCCACCAGGTCCCATAAACTCACCAGCAAAGCCCGCACAGTCCCCTCATTCTCTCTATTACCCTGCATTTCTAGCGCTGAGAGCCTCACACCTACTCAGCCCTCCAGGAGCTGGCAGTTCCTTAACATCCCAGGCCTGATTCAGTTTATATATAGTTTAGATGAATATGCAATTCCACTGATAGAAGTAGAGCTCTGCCACAAACTATAGTGATTGCAGCATTGCAGAGATGACCTGAGGGTGTCACTACGATGGGGCTTTTACAACAGACATTTTCACTGATGTTTTGAAAAGTAAAAGAAGCCCTAAACTCAAATGCTCAAAATAAGTAATCTTTTTCTCATCAAAGTAATGGTATAAAAGAAGAAAATGTCTCTTTTGTTGAAACTCCTTTATTGAAACCAGTCCAACCTGGTGTTCAAGAAGGGCCTGTAAAAAACACTTCTGTTGTTGGTCTCCTTTGGCAGGGCAGCAACTTTTCCCTTCAGTTAATGATGCTCTGGAAACAAGGCAGCACATTTTATATCCTTACATAGAGTCAGATCAGCCAGTTCAGCTGACAGAGCTTTACAAGATGCTCCTCTGCTGCTACTCAGCACTGACAGCTATTTTTATAGTTTCCTACAATGACTTGTCTACCCGAGAAGTGGGGCTGCCTAAGAGTAACCCAGCGGAAAAGCACCTGGTTTGCTGACCAGACCAGTCTGAGTAATATTGGGTCCTTCTTTTTTCAAGGAATGCCATTTCCAATAATAACTTTGTGTGATGTTTTTCTTGCTCAAAAACTTTAGAAAAACAAACTCAAGAATTACTCTTAAAATGTATCAAAAAGTAAAGCCTGAATGTGACTTTTTTGAGGGAAAAAAAGGCAGAAAAGAATATGAAAAGCAACCTTTTTGGTTCACTGTAGGTTAATTAAATATCAACACAATTTTTCAGAAGAAATTCCTTAATTTTCTAATGCTACTGGCTTCTTTACCAAACAAAGAATAGTTAAACTACCTTTCAAGAGCCTATTATAATCAATGGAGCCTTTCAAGAGATTTTTGTGGTCTTTTAATCTGACCTGTAAAGAACATGATGAAAGTCCCGTTACTGTGACACAGGCATTTTTCCCCCGAGGAAGTTTACACAAGCCACAGCTCCAGTTACGGTAACCCTACCTCAGATCCCAGTTTAGAAGTCCTCCCTCCCCACCGATGTCAGCAGAAATACCAGATTGGAACAGCACACTTAAGTTGTTTTTTGAAATAAAGGGCGTATGTATGGACATGCCCTGACCCAGGAAGGATTTTTACCAGTTTCACTAAGCTCTAAACCCCACTCCCTGTAACATGACTGCTGCAACTTGATTCGCACAGATAATTATAAATCCAGGGAAGATGATAGTAAAATGTATGGCCAGGACCCAAGCCTACTGAAGTCTGGGTCAATCTTTGTCACCCATGCCAGTGACCCCTAGTTATGTTTTACAACTGTAAAGAAATAATTTGAAAAAAATGAAGGTATTTATCACTCAGTAGATTTTCTGTATCTTTTCCATTGAAACTTGCTCAACTTGCTCTAATACTTTTCATTTTTAGAGCATATTGGTTGTTTTCTCTTAAAAGATAATGAAATGAAAAAACTAAGCATATAGCAGAACGTATCTGTAGCTTGCAATGATTCCTGACAAGAGGAAACACAAACCTGGGCTCACCTTTTCATTTTTCTTCTTGAGCAGGTCAGCAGTTGTTGTCTCCGAGAAAATGTGCATCCTAAAAAGATGTCCAGCTTCTTTTGTATAATCACCTGCCTTGCAAATTTTACGTTTTTGAAAATGGTGTTTTACACCTGAATTATGAATTACTAATGTTTTAACCTTCTCAACCAGAGGCCCTACAAGTTTCTGTAGTCCAGAAACATTTTGTTCCAGTCCATCTAGTCTTTTAACCTGCTGCTCCGCGTTCCTGTTTATATCAGAAAGAGATTTTTGCATTTTAAGGCAAAGCCTCTTCATTTCATTACTTCTCAGATTTTTATTTCTTTCCATCCTTGGTCCAGGTTCTGATCTTTCAGCCTTTACAATCTCAATGTCTTTTTCAATGCAACCGATTTCTTGAGAAACGCTGTTAAGCTTCTTAAGGACATTGTCTTGCAGAGTCAACAGCTTATCTATTTTCTGTTCAAGGGAGGCAAACTTCATATCCATGATGTTAAAACTTTCAGATGTGCTGACATCACTGCTTGCAACATGAAGAATTTGGGGGGGATCCATTCCATTATCAGGCCCTTGGTTTTGCAAAGCATTTGGATCGAATATTTTGGCCAAGTTGTTGACCACAGACGTAGAAGAGCTCTGCCTGCTGGATGTGGTCATTTTGCTGGTATGAGTAGGGGAAGGAAATGCTCTGATGATCAGCTGGTTGAGGACAATATCAGTTGCAAAGGCTTCCCATCCAGACTGCTCAGATATACAGCCAAGTTTGGCAACTCCACCTCAACTAATTTATAAACTACTCTCATATATTTGACTAAAACAGAGGAAAGAGACACCCAAATTATTTAGGAAGAAAAACGCCTTTGATCCATTCTTTATATATATAAATATATATAAATATGTATCTGTTTCCAAATGAAGTGAATATAGAGATGCGCATCCTAAATGCACTCGGTTCAGTGACATCAGCTCTAGCAGGGACTAGAACTATTTGCACTCAAATGGAATTTGACAGCAAAAAGGCTACATGATACGTGAGAAGCCTCTAAGGGTAGGGACACTTTGGCAGTAGTGTTGTTGCTTTTCAAAAGCCTAGTATGTAATGTGATCCCTGCTCTGAAGAGAATAAGGGCCCTTACTGGGACCTTAAACGTGGCTGCTTGAAATTACTATGTCTTAAGGTGAGCTTTTCAGATGAAAACCTCTATTGCTTGGAAACCCTGTCACATCAGGCAGGAAGTCAACAGAGTTGTTAAAAAACCAAATACATTAAAGAAAGTAAAAAAAGGAGGAGATGCAGATATTTGAAAAAAATCAGAACCCCTTTCTCTACCCTATATTTTAGCTACCACATAGCTAGATCTTTAATACACAAGCAATTCTCTCCATAGCCAGTATCTTAATTTACTTCTGTATGTATTGAGACTGTACTAATTTACCACAAATGAAGAGGCTTTTATGTTTTACTACGACCTGGTCATACAAATTCCAAAAGACAAAGTTTGATAGAGAGACTCAGTTCTTTGCTTTGTTTGCCTGCCAATAAAGGTCTCAAACTCAGTAATGAGTATTCATAACTCAAACAGTTTGTTTGTATTTTGCTTTTGCAAATGACCTCCATTTCTTTCAGAAAGACAAAATTGGACAAAGAAGAAATGTCATGACTGGGAACAGGATTCCCTAGATGTAGGTTTGAATTGTTGAATAATTTCCATGTTGGTTAGAAAGCTATAAACAGAATTAAAAGGAAATAATAAAACCAGAACTTCTCAAGTCAACCATATTCCACACGAACAAGAAGCAAATCAGTATGGATCACCTTGATGGAGAAAGGCTGCCTCTGAAATCCAAAGAAAAGGCTGCTTTGGACAAATGACTGTCATAGATTGACCACACATGGCTCAATCTACGCTTGTGCCGTACCTCTTATAGAAATCAACAAGCTGGTTGGAAAACAGCCAGACTGCTGCCCTACTCAAAGGATCAAGAGCTTCTTTTGTGTTCCCGGGGAATTATTTCTTTTGCCAACCTCAGTTTCTCCATCCTTTAAATGGGGAGAGTGAGGGATAATTAGGCAAAGCGCATAGCAAGTTCTGAATATCTAACACACTAAATAGCCTTTCAAAATTGCATCTGTTCACTAAATGAAGAGTATGAAAGGTCTTTTCTTTATGTCAATCACAGCTGAAGTTTTCAAAAGTTTCCAAAGGCATTCTCCCACAGTCATTTATAAATCAACACGTAGTCAGTGTTGATAAGCTAATTCGGGAGCTTGTGCTCTGGTTACCACAGGTTAATAAAGGAAAAAAGTTCCTAGGTACTTTTGTCACCTTCTGAGAGCAGCATGTTACTATGAGTGAAAGGTGAACTGTGTCCATGCATGACACAAACATGCATTGAAATCTTCTCTATCTCTTCTTTACATAGGAGACATTACCAAGAGGTGACCACCATGTGTTACTGTGCATAGCACATTTACTAAGTGGATCGAGAAGGTTAAATGATTTTAAAATAGGAAACAGGATAGGTAAAAAAAAGACGGGGAGTTTAGGGTTCCCTATTTCATGGAAAGAATAATATATAGGACAGCAGTTAAAAAAGAAAAGAATACCAAAGCGAAGAACATCATGTTAGTTCCAGCAGAGAGCAGTTGTGTTTGAATCCCTTTGCCTTCTTCCACTCATCTCTGTTAGAAACATAAACTAAACCCTCCTGACAGTTTCCCATCTGCAGAAGCTCCTGTTAGACACAAACTTCCAGGAGAGGTGTTTGCACATCTGTAAAAAGGCCAGGTTTGGAGAGCCATTCATCTTGGATGAAACATCCCTACAGGAGTTCACAGTGAGCTTCCCCTCTGTCCCCTATACCCTCTGCACAAAAAAAAAAAAAAAAGGTAAAGGTTTATTAGACCCTGCCACCCATCCAGCTAGGGCTCCTGCTCTGGGGGATTTCATAGGCAAAGGATGACAGCTACAAGGATCCTCTCCAAAAGGAACATTATTTGTATAAGCAAGGAAATTAAAAAAAAAAAAAAAAAGGACATACAGATAGTAATGGTAAAATCATGTGTTATATTAGTGTGCGCAGCCACATATGTTAAACATTTAAATATCTCCTAACAGTTGTCCAGGGAAACGTTATGTGAAATACCTCAAACCAATACTATAAACACTAATAAAAATGTTAAGCTCCATGAGGTAAGATCCTATTATCAAGTATCATCTGTAAAGTCCTATTTTATTTAATATTATGCCATGACATACAAAAATGCCAAACACACTTAAAATGTAGAAAGAAAACTATAAAAATGCTTCATTAAAAACTCATCAGTATGTGTGAGCAGTTCTGTCTGAAGCCGAAGTGAACTGGAAGAGAGAACTGCTGTGTAGTGGCTAGAAAAGAGGAATAAACGAAAGAAGGCTAACATCAGCTTGCTTTCTGGGCTCAGAGGGCTCTTGCCAGTAACTTCTTCACAGCCGGGAATCTGTGATCCCTGCCTCTTGCTCTGTAAACTGGAAATAATCTTAGATATTCAGATACCTTTCAAGAGTTCACTGAGAATTAATTACTTAAGGGAAAGTGTTATTTAAAGTATTTGAACATTTCTTTCTTTGTGTGGTGGATTATTACCACACCTATTTTATTGAATTCAATAATACTATATGTAAATCATTTGAGATATTTTTAATAACCAAATACCTGAATGTACTTTTCCTAGTCACTGAAAGAATCTCTTAGCACTCATACCTACCATTAATGCACAAAATAAGCCTATATAATAGCTTTCTAATTTTCATCTCACAAATATTAATGATGACTGGTCATTGGATTTGCCCAGCACCAAAATGGCTAAAAATCTCCCTGTTGAAGATTAAAGGTATGAGCTGCAGCAATGCTTACCATTCGTGAATGGAAAACATAGAAAAACAACTGACCAAAATACTGTAGAAAGAAAGCAATTCCACTAGTTTTGAAGATGACGCAATTACCTATGTGCCTAACATTGCCTAATATTGTGTTTCAGAATATTAACACTAGGCCACTGCACCATGGCAGTGACAATATCCGTCCAAAGGCTGACACTGAACCCTGGGAATTTTTGCACACAGGTGCAACACCTGCATTATATACTATAGTCCTAATCAACTGTGAAAATGGATGTTATTAATAATCTGCCAACAGAATTTTATTTCTTCCACACAATTGCTGCTCCATTGATGTTGAATTCCTTTAAGTGGCAGTTATATAAAAAATTAACCCATATTTCTTTTTTATTTCAAGTTCAGTTGAAAAAGGCCTTAAAGCAGTATGCGTAGTTTTCAAAGTATACAGGCATCTAAAATTTGGAAAAAATTAGCAAGAAAGTAGCAATGGATAAGTTGCCACAACTGTGGCTTTCACATTTTTAACATGTCTGCAAACATGATACAAGCAGTCTGAAAGAGATGTGATAAAACTTCATACTTTGAATAGACAGAGATAAAGGGGCTAAAGGTGAAGACTGGACAGGCTAGAGAAGTAAAGTCTTCCTTTTGCTTTCTCTCTTGAGCTCAGACTGTGGTCAGTGTTATTTTCTCTGCATACACAAACATGGAAAGCTGGCTAGCAGTAGGAAACTATCACAGACAAGTCTGTTTGCTATCCCAGCTTCACTAGCCATCTGCTTCTGAACAGCCAGCCTCCAGTTCAGAGATGCCCAGACCAAGCTTTTAGCACGTTCTGACCCAAGGCCTGCGAAGGACAGGAGGACCTCAAGTTCCAGCACTTGGGTGTCAGTCTCATAGGTACTAGAGAAAAACATCTTTAAAAAAATTATCATAGCCCAAAACATCCAAACAGTCTCTAATCAGTAAAAAGAGGTAATACTTGCCTTTTTAATTTAATTTCCCATGACAAATTATCAGTGCAAAGAAAGCCTGCTTTCTGTTTAAATAAGTTGTTCAATTAATTTTCACCAACTCTTGGTCCTCTCATCCTACTGCTGAGATTTTAACTACCCTGCCTTACCTTATCTTCTTCTACTGGACCCACATTAAAAGGAGTTTTCCTCCCCCTCCCCGCATTTTTAGCCTGAGTCTTTTCATTTTAGTTCAGTTCTTCATATTTCCTAACCATTAAAGGTTAGGACAGAGCACCTCGTAAATTTATGGCTGCTGGCATCAAACATTACAAACAAGAGCACAAGTGGAAATGTTTGAATCGTAGAGTCTTATTCCAACTTTCTTGGGCACTAAGCCATGTACTGGGATATGCTGCATTTTGTGGAAGGCTGCTATCGCTGAACCTTATCTGGAGATCACAGTACCATGTTTATTAATCTTGAGCTGTTTTAGACAAGGTATCTCCAAACTCCCAAGTCCAGTTTGATATTTTACTGCTGTGGAGCCTTGGGGTGTTTTTTCCCCAGAAATAACATGGGGACACCTGCCACGAATGAGTTTGCAGCACGTGTATGACGCACGCTCCACATTCCAGCCATTGCTCACTCATATGTGTAAGCAGCATATGCTCTCCTGACATTTCTGTACCTACGTCCTGGCAAGGATCAGGTTTGCAGAGAGTATGTGTTAAGGGCAGGGAGTGTGAACAATTAGCTTGGACTTACAAATAGTAATTTAGACTGGGCCACTGTGACCTCCATCTTCAGAAGAAAAGAAAGATGTTATAAAACAACCTCCCTCAATCACTCAGAGGTGCATTAAATGAAATTTTATGTAATCTGGGTAAGAGTGGATAGGGCGTGATGCATTTCAAGTTATATCCATGCTGAACCTCCCTGCACATTTATTACTAAAATAGTGGGATGAACTGGAGGAAAGTCAGCTGTCTTTATGCAGCCAAAAGACAACGTGGAGCAAATACAGTTCTTGAACTTGTATGAAAGTTTGTCTCATACCTTTAGTTTATTCCTAAAAACTCCCAGTGCTGGAGCTTCCATAACTACTCTAAGTAACCTGGCACAGTGCTGACAATTTTTCTCTGTTAGGTTTTTCTAAAGCATAATCTAAATTTCCATCTGTGCAACTGAAGTTGACTTCTTCTTGTCTTATACATGGATGACAAGAACAGTTTATTTTCTCCTTTGCAGATACCTTTTATGTATTTGAAGTTTATTGTTGCATATCCCCCTCAGTATTCTCTCAAGTATATAGTTATATTGCACACAAAAATATATTACAATTTTCTAGAAGTTATCAGTATAGAGAAAAAAAAATGTTTCTTTAATATTTTTCTGAAGAAGTTGCCTTCCTATATGAAAAGAAATTGAAGATACTCTGTCCATGTCTGTGGACATATAATGAATTCCTTTGTTAAAATGGTACGAGTCAACATATTATGCTCTATCTCCCAGAAAACAATGTAAGATTTGGCTTTCCTTTGAACACATTGATTTCCTCTTCTATTAAAAAAAAATCTCAAATCCCTAGAATAAAATCTTAGGACAGATAAAAGAAAAATATCAATTCATAAACATACAGCAGGAGTTAATTTTTCAGAGGCTCAGATAATAAAATTCTTATCTACTGGTTTATATTTTAATTCATAGAATCATAGAATGGTTAGAGTTGGAGGGGACCTTAAAGATCATAGAGTTCCAACCTCCCTGCCCTGCGCAGGGACAATTTAATTACTTAAATTAAGACCTTCGTAAGGCTATCCTTATCGACTACTTTGACTTTTCTGCTGCCTTTTTATTTATTTTCATTCCTTTTAGTGTCTACTTTGTGCCTTATATATATATCCCTGCCCTATATAGCTGGAACTTCCCATGTTCCTCTTCCTTCCTTAAAAATCAATTCTCTCCAGCAATCTTGACCACTTTCTTGCCTTCAGCTTTTATCCTACAGTTAATCTTTATTCATTCACTTAATAGAAACTCAGTCATAAACTAAGAAAGGGTGGGGAATATACATTAGCCTACTTTTATGAAATTCTAGGTCAAATTTATCATTCTAATGCTGTGTCTTTTATGAATAAGCAAAAAAAATTAAATCTTTTTCTGAAACACTGATGAAGGGACATGTAGATTTTGTTCTCTGATTGGCGATAGAGATGCACATTTTGTGGCTGGACTGGCCATAGGACACAGCAGAGAAGTTCCAATAATATCTTTTATATCTGAATCGTCAATTGTGTTTTATTGTGTTTTACAGATAAATTATGTCTTTGTATTTCTCCCCATTGTGACAGTGGTCATAAACTCTAGACGTCGGTAGCAAAGGTGGCTACCTCTTTTAATCATTTGCAAATATGGCGTTTTGAAGAAGACCATTTCATCATTCACAGAATATTTCTGTAGGAATCTCAGTAAGAATCAAATTTCAGTAAGCCTCAAAGCAGAAACAACTTTAGACTTTGGGGAACAGGACAGCCACTATCTAAAATATTCAAGGATTGCTATATTCTAGTCACAAAGCAGAAAAAGTACTGTATATGGTAGTGCACAAGTGAGAGCTAACACATGCCTGCTCTTTCTCTAGTACACAACAACAGGTCCCTGAGAAACAATATAAGCTTACAGCTGCTCAGCTCTGAAACAAATTAGAAGCAAGCATGAAAGCTATGAACCAGATTCAGAAAGTCATGCTGTTTACTGAAAGTTCACAGACGTCCGTGATGGTAGAACAGGAAAACCATTCTCTTCCTCCTCCCCTCCTCCCTCCCACCTCTCCCAACCGAAAAAGATACATCAACATGGATCAGGGAATTTATTCAAAATGATACATTTCTACAATCAGCAGTCACGTTGCACTCTTTCACCGTAGGGGCTGAAATAACTGTATGTCTAAGATTAAGTGACATACTGTGTCATAAGTGATATACCTTTATGGTTCCCCTGGGGTCTGCCCAAAACATTAGTCTGGAACTCTGCTTAAGGTCAGAAAATCAAACAGCTTTATACAGGGCAGGAGCGTACAGCAAGAAAAGTCTGGCACTGAACTTCATGAGGTAGGACTAGGGAATTTACTGCTCCACAGGGCTCTCTGCATACAACTACTCTACGACCTGTTAATTAATTATGAATTCTGACTTCCTTTACTATAATGACCCTGGTAACTAAGTATCCTGGAGATACCCTAGTGATAAATCATGAGAGCAAGTCCCCGAAACAAACCACAGAGCAATCCTGGTTACAGTTCAGTGATCAGTCTGCAGATGGCCTTTTATATATACTACCACCTTCAAATTTTGAGCCTCTCTGTAACCGTTCATATGATCGCTTTTGGCAGGAAAAAAAATATGTTAATTGAGCTGTGTATCTCCCTGTAGAAAATATCTCGATCTCTGAAGATAAAAATAATGGCAGACACTACCCGTGTTCTGGGGGCAATACTCCTTGTACTCTGGAGCTCTGCAGATCTCTTTCATGTGGAAAAGCATTCACACAGGAGAGGTCATCCCCTGCAAGCTTCACAGTGCAGTGTTTATCCAGGTCAAGCACAACTCTTTCACACATGGTGTCGCACTGTTAATGGGATTCTTGGGGTGAATAAGAACTGCACAGCACATGGAAAAGCCACAATAATCAGCATCTATCTGCTTAACAGCTGAAACTGAAGTTCCAAGCACTTCACTGTCAAAGTGCACAATGCTCTTTCACTGAAGGTTGGTCTCCACTATCATCATCTCCGGCTGTCAAGATATCGCATTAAGAGTCTCACCTCTGCTTAGTTGTCCCCATTTTACTATACTAAAAACAAAACAAACCTCAAAACCCACTTTCTTAAGTCTGAAAAATACTATGTGATAAATTACCCATTAATAGCCTAAAACTCCATTTCCAGGAAGCCTGTTTAAAGGAAAATTCCTGACTTTCTGAGGCTAAAGCAGAGGTGTCATAACTCTGAAACAGAGCAATGAAAGAAGTACTGTCTCCAGGTGCAGCAGGAGCTGTACCTCATTTCATCTGCTGGGTAGACTGGTTAAAATCTTTGGTTGCAATCCAAAACTTTCTGGCAGCTAGCATCCTGTATTAAAATTTATAAACCACGAAAGGCCTTTTCTTACAAAAAAGTTAATTCAGGATGGATAGGCTGAGAAGACTTGAAAGGGACAGTCATCAGAAGTGGTTATGTGGAAAATTGGATGTAAGTAACACCTTTTGCTCCATCAGAACATACTAAAAATACAGCAAATGTAATTTCAGTGAGAAAGGGAAACTGTATTGATTAAAAGATCTTTAAAGAGTTGTGGACAAGAGCCCCAAAGCTGCCTTGGACTGTTGTGAGGTACAAGTTTTACAAAGGAAGTACTATCTTCTCCAGAAGAATCATAGCGATATCTCAGCTTCCTTCAAGCTGCAAAACCTACCTACTGTCCAGCCCATGGTATCAGAGCCCTGGTCAAAAACAACAGACATCCTCTATGGTGGCTGCCCATCCAACAGGCAGTATCAACAGAAAG
This sequence comes from Limosa lapponica baueri, assembly GCA_002844005.1. Taxonomy (NCBI): domain Eukaryota; kingdom Metazoa; phylum Chordata; class Aves; order Charadriiformes; family Scolopacidae; genus Limosa; species Limosa lapponica. The sequence continues at coordinate 74,358 of KZ505832.1, read as the reverse complement.
AACAGTTGAGATCCATGTGTGTCTGAGGCTGTCACTCTATGATCAGCTAAATTTATAAAACTAACATTTAAAAAGCAAAGGCAACTATCTCCAAATTCATTATGAGTTAACCTATTTTCTCTGCTGTAAGAACGCCGCAAAGATAACAACACCCAGGCTAGGGAAGGTCCCAGTGTGACAACGGAGGGAATGTAGTGCTCTTTTGCTCAATTACTACTGATTCATTTTCACCTGTGGTGGTTTCTTCCCTGCCGCCTTCTACTGTGGGACAGGCTATGGGAGTGCAGAAGTGGGAAGAAGGGTTTGGTGATTTTTGCTTGTTTTTTTAAAATACCAGTAAACACTCTCCACAACTACTATTAGCCTATTTCTGCATCATATACTCACTAAGAAATTACTTTATCCTGTTCCACTGCAAAGGCACTGCACGAAAACCAGGAATCCACTCATCCTGTAAGTAAGCCAGGGCATTGGTTATTTATCCAGGCAGGCTCTGATGAAGCAAACATTTTTTTTTACCAGTATGACTGCAACCAGAGTTGGAATTAAACAGACTTTAACTCAGCAAATCAGCACAAAAAACTGCATGCAAAAATTACCTTGACTCATCTCTTCTTCTTCTTGAAAGTCTAGTGTCAAAAAAAGTTGAATAAATGGCACATTCATATTGAGTATGAATGTCAGAATCCAGGACTGTGTAGAAGAAGAAGGGAAAGCACCATGAAATGCATATACTGGAAACCAGTGTTTTTAAGGAAGGGGCAATTTGAGCTGATGTAATTTGTAGGGTTTGCAAATTCTGGTGAATATTTATTGATAATGTAATAGATTGTAACTTACACCTGGCAAGTTTCTATAGCATACCTTTATGCTTTTGCAAGGAAGAATTCAAAGGAATGGTGTTACCTAAAATTTAACTTTTGAGCTATATTTAAAAGTCCTAAAATCCAGGAAGTATTAACATTTTGATCTGTTTGTTCTATACCAATACAAATAGCCCGTTCTGCTCAGTTTCCTATGACAGAATGAATGAACAGGAGGTAAATAAAGGTCAAAGAAATCTTCCTCCCCATCTTCCTGTCCTGCCCAACGTGCACGTGCTAATACCATTTTGTGTTGATGGATATTCTCAGTGACAGAAATGCCTTTTAGCTACATGTCTTTTCTCATAGCTATTTTCTTCCACCTAGATCATTCATTCCAAAATGAAACATGGCAAGTTCTCAGCCTTATAGCTGAACTTCGAGAGCCATCACAATCACCACCTATTTTTGTCTCCTTTAACCCCCGCATATTCCAACTAAATGATCATTCCAGATGCCCAGCCACTTGGCTGAAAAGATTAGCCATATTCAGTGCCCAATCAATGACATTTGGGAAATGAGCAGTATCAACAGCCATTACAAAGATCCTGTGTGGCACTTCTTCAATTTTCAATTACCTGATGAGATCTAAGAGGTGATATTGTAGCTGGCAAGACACTAATATATCAGACAAGCTGAGATTCACCAAGTATCTTCTATAATAAAGCCTTTTTTGCTTTAATTTGTCAAGCTTTAATAGTTCAGCTTGAAACTTCCAAAAATTAACATAAGTCTTGGCCTTAACGTTGTGAGAAACTTCAAATTAAATTATATCCAAAAAAAAAGAAACTTAAAAAGTCATTTTGTGTGTGCTAAATATATTATCACTTCTAACACAAAAGCTGGGGAGAGGACTCTTGCTGATAATTACTTGCCTTTGCTAATTGAATAAAAAAAATGCTCAGATCTCATCAACTTCTAAGGCTCTTATGCCAGAGATTTCATACTCTTTTCATAGCTACATGCAAGCTGCATGGAGCTCAATTTCCTACAGGCCATCAAGTCCAGGGAGGACCTTCTTTGCAGATGCAGGGAATCTGGGCAGGATTTATCTTGCAGATGCTTCTCTCACCTTCAAGAGCCTACAGTGCCATGGGCAGATGTATCCCAGCACTCTGACATCTTTTCTCTTTCACTTCTCTCTATGACACCTTTCAGGCAGTTTAGAATTGGCAAAGAACCTCTTTAAATGGAGCAGAGTGAGGAACACAAGGAAGGACGCAGTCAATGGGAAAAAATAAAAGTCCTGAGAATCAAGTTGCTGTGAACTGCCTCCTGTTTATCATCCAGTCCCAAAAAAGTAGTATGTGACCAGATGTTAGGACAGGTCATAAGAATTGAGGGAGAAACTCTGAGGCTGAGTATTTGCCATTTTTCAGCTTCTCGATGCTTTTCTTGGGAACCAGTGTCCCTTAAGGCAGGCCAGGAGTAAAATAACAGCTGCGTTGTTCAGTAAAGAAGATGAGCTAAGTTTTTATTTCATAGAAATGCTACAGGGAAGCTGATTTCAGAGTTCAGTTTGGGAATCTGATGAACACAATGACCCAAAAGACACAAAGCTGGATTACAGCACCTATAACTGAAACACTATTTCCCTACCTTAATGTGCAGGCTAAGTAAAATCATGTAACATTTAAAGTGCTTGGCATTTAGGCCAAGTGGTTAAGCAAAAAGAGCACTCCCTTTGGCCAGCCATAGCTTTTCCCAGATAGAAGTTTCTTTTCATAGAAATTTTATCAACATGAAATGCTGGATAAGTCTCCAGTTTGAATAAACAATAAAGTACATCAGTGTTAGAGAAGTTGGCTAAATAAAACAGAGTCTGGCATTACTGATTCATTAATATTCCACTTCTGAAACAGTGTGTTTCAGCCTGTAAATGCTGAGGAATTACTTTTCTTTATTTTTTCCTTTTAGGACAAAAATATTTTATTAGTGCTACACTGCCTGCTGAGAAGCCTCACCTTCCTACCACATCGTATCATTTACACTACTGCAGTTCTACCTCTTAAACCTCTGATTTTGTGCAACTGTCAGAGTTTTCTGGGTTTTTTTTCTTCCAGAAAGTATGAGGCAGTGTTTCATTAGACTTTGAAGAACTCCAGTAGTCAGCATTATTAAACTAGAGTCCAGAATGAAAGCCTTGTGTTAACAGAATGGCTTAAGAATAGCTTAAACTAGCTCACAAGTGTCCAAAGCCAGGTATTTTTTTCCCAGTGAGTACAGAAGAACCAAACCAATGGATTCTTTGCCAAAATGCACACATTGTGCTTTCCTGTTGTCACCTGCTCCAAATTAAAATTCAGTTACAGTGCACACCTGCAGGCTACTGAAGTGGAAGCTTTAAGTGTTTGGCAAGTCCCTGCTGCAGGATTCAGTGTTAGTTTTATGAGGAGGATTTTAAGCTAAAGACACCAGAACCGAAGCGTGATCCATTTAGGAAGGAACTTCCACAGAGGCGGCAAGAACAGGTGCAAAGCAACCTTTGCTGAAAGTAGTCCTGTTTCAGTGTGCTTCACCATCTGATATCATTATATGCATCCAGAAGCATTTCTGACTGCTCTTCGTTAAGTCTTCAGGGAAAAGTTTTGACCTCTGTTCGCATTTACTTGTGAACTTCTGAAGGGCCTGCTTGAATGTTCAGGTGAAAGCAACTGTACCGCTATGTTATTGGAGTGGGAACCCTTCAGAAGCTGAAGAGAAAAGCGATCATCCTCTGAACAACTCATGCAGGATGCCAGCTGCATGCACTAGTAAACAGACCGAGCTTCTTTCTTAATGAAGCAGGTGGTCAGAGCAAGAATTGCACTCAGGAGAGCCTCCGTGCTCTCCTAGAAACCCGTCCAGAAAAAAGGAAGATGGGGGAAAAGTTTGTACTCTAACTTTTCCCACTCACCCTATGTAGTTGGTCCAATCTTTAATTGTATTTCTCATTCTATCTGAGAAAAAAAAAAAAGGTGGTGACGATGTTTAGCCAGCTGGGTCTGCTTGCACCCGTAATTTCCCTGTGTTTCTGCATGAGGGGTCAATCGGCTATCTCTAACTTAGCATTGTTAAAATGCAAAGAAACAGAGAACAGAAATGTTAGGGCTCTGGCTGCACTGTACAGCTGACCACAGTGCTCATCCTGCATTATGCAGTACTATAACATTTAATAAACCCCCAAAAATAGAAAACACTGACTTGAAAAAACATCAGGATTAAGAAACATAGCTATGTGATATAAGAAAACTGACATTCTCTAGGAGACAGATCTTTTGCATTTCTTGATGTGTTTTCAGGCTAAATTGTTACCTTTTTTCAGTATTAAAAAAGTAAACATAATATTGCTTAAAATAAGTGTGTTGTATTTATATTAATGAAAGATGAGTTCAGGATTCCTGAGTGTCTAGTGACTCTGCTCCTGGGACAGGGAAACATGAGAAGAGCAGTTTTGTTATGAAACAAACTCTCCTCTTACCTCAAAGGCCCTCTCCTTTCTTCCCCTGACCTATCCTCATCTGATCACTTCTTCTATTTACAGAACTCCATTAACGTTACTCGCTCTAATTTGATCACAAGTTTTTGGGCTCCATACAGAAACTGTCTGGCCGATTTCCATGGCCTCTGCCTTGTGGAAGGGCAGAGGGGAGGATCAAAATTGTCCCTTCTCACTTCATGCAGATGGTGGAAGTTTATGTTATAAGCTGTTTCTTTTTTTTCCTTTTTAAATCTGCAATATCTTTGGGATCACAGACACAAGTCACACAATTTTTCTCTTTACAATCTAAAGGGAAGGCACAAGTAGATAAAGCTGTACTGATACTGCTGTCTGGCTTTCCTCTCCTCTTCAGCAGGATAGCCAGCAATTAGTACTATTACAGCAGTTAAATCTGGACATAAACAACAAGGGAAGTGAAGTTACAGAGCCTCTAAAACCAATAAATCTACATCTAGTCATCTAAAAGATGTTTAGCTTAAGGCAGGCATCCTCTACAGACATGGGAAAGAAACAGCAAGTGATGTCCACAGGACAGTTCAACCTCATACAGGAGGACAAATGGGAAAACATGTTCCTGGTGGTACTGCTTTCCCTCCTGACTAAAAGAGGAGACCAGCTTCGATTAGACACCTAACTTTTCAAGGTCTATGGGCAATGAAGACTAATCTCACCTTTCGCCCCCACTTTGAAAATGGTTACAACTATGCCTAGAAAACCGTCCATCATCATCACAGAAAATTGAATTACAGCTTTCAGCATTGTTTAAATTGTATCTACCCTTGTTGTCAGCAAGAGCCAGTCCTGAAACCCTGCTCCTGCACCACTGGGGTACGAGAGAGAACAATAAACCAGCCTTTTTCTGTCTCAAAACATTATGAAGTGGGTCTTTGATTTTGTAAGAAGACATGGCAGATGGTATTTTCATCATGACTCCTATCAATGTATCCCTAATGTTGCTCGGAGAAGTGGCATCAGCAAGAATCATGGATTAGACCTTGTCCTGACGGTATGAAATATATGAGGACTGATCACAAATCACAAATTATTTCCTGTCTGCCTACACAACACTGATGAGCATTGCAAAAGGGATTACTCCTCTCAAAATATCTGACTCTCACTCTTCGGAAAGGCCATTTTCACGAGCTGGAAAAAATCCACACTCTTTGGAAAGGCAGAGCAATTTCACATAGCAATCTCACTTTGCAATTAGGCCATGCTGTTCCATTTCTTGTTAGTCTGCTCAGCTGGTTTTATGGTCTCATAAAACAGTTCATTCCTCTCTCTCTCACTTGCTGTCTTTTTTTTTTTTTTTTATTTTTTTAAGAAGTCTGCTGTTTCTAACTAATGCTTTTGCTTTAATCTCACTACTCACTGAAAAGTCATACATACACCTGTAAGTAGTATCATGGCTCTAGAAAATAATGATTGCTGTGACAAGATGAATGCGGAATGACTGGCTGCCTTTTCTCCCAGTGCAAAAGACTGGGGACACTCAATAGAAGTATTGCACATCAGTTTCAAATGAGAAACAACAGATTCTCTAATTACACTAATTACTTCTTGTGGAGCTTACTGCCACAGGATGCTGTGGGGGCGATGGGGCAAATGGACAGACAAAAAAAAGGTACTGGACAAAATTAAAAAGGATAGCTTCAGCAGCAGCAATAGTGAAGATGTGACTTCTGGCCACGAGCTGCTGTCTGACTGTCTGGATCTAAGAGGGTCTCACTGGGAAGAATCTCACCTCATGTTCCCTGATTTTAGGTACTGCTACTAGCTGCCTGCAGCTGGGATGCTGGCCAACCTCTAAATTCAGAATACTCATATGAAAACCCCTGCTTAATTTTTTGTTATCCTTTCTTTCTGCCACTAGAACTTAGTGAAGATATTACTTCCTTCTAGGTCTGTCCTACCTAACAGCATGGAAGATTTCAGTCTATCTGGCTTCTCTGCTATCCTGCTTGCATCTGGAAACATTTGGAAGCCTTGCTGTGACCTCACTCACCTTTCTGCCTGTGGGATTAGATTTCATGACTGCTGCATTTTTTTTTTACCTAAATTTTTCATCTGACACTATGGAAAATGAATTGTGATTACCAGGAGCACAAGTCTCTATTCCCTGACCAATTCATATGATCCAGCGTGAGAATTAAAAATAGTTGTCACTGGAGGTAACCAAAGAGTTTTGAAACAAAACACTGGAATGTGTTGGAAAATGATGGCTCATGAAAACAGAAGATTTTGATGGACACATGAGGATCTTCTTCCTCCAAATAAAATTAACTGGGGAAGAAGGCAAACCAATGCTCACAACCCTACTGGAACAAAGAATGTCTATTTCTCATTTCAGAGCAGTTTTGCTTATTGCAGTCCTCTCTTCAGGAGTACAAAATGATTACAATGAAACTGAAAACCTTATGAAATGAGCCAGATTATAAATTGCCTTGCAAGCTAATTTCAACCAGTTTACTTAGTCAAAGGCTTTGTTACCTTCTGGAAACCTACTAAACGAACCTACTAAACCTACTTATTGTGAAACAGAATCAACTAAATTTGACATAAAAAGACAATTTTACGTGAACTTGGGGATAGCTATATTTGGCTTTGTTTTAAATGCTAGTTGTGTTGAGGCAGAGCATACAGAGTTAAGGCAGAGCATGAAGCTCTGGCAACAGACATAACTGTTGGGATCTGCACATTTTTTTTAATATTTCTTCTTTCTTTTCTACTGTTACCCCTGCACTACTACTTGCCATTTTCCTTAAATGTTTCCTTCTTAACATCATGTTTCAGCCACAGTATCTGCAGAGTACAGACAAATCCTTCAATTCTTCATTTTTGCTGTACTAGCTGTCTCAAATTTACTTTCAGTGGTAAACATGCCACAATGGGGAACATCACCATATATCAAGTAGCTGTAATCAGGCAGATCAGGTACCAGTAATTTTCCTAATGGAGATCCAGTGTCAGAGATCAAGCACGAAGGATCAGATGTCTGCATTGCCACCATCCAGAATCAAGTGTCATGGATCAGGACTGTAACTACAAGGAATGAAGCATCACATGTGGCAGAGAGGGGAGCAGATACTGCCCTGGACCTCAGTTAGGGGAGTGTGTCTCTGTGGTGAACCACTGGGCATTGAGGACTAATGCAGCAAAGCCAAAGGTGGTTAAATGCTTGTTCTCTTAGGTGAGCCCAATGCCTCTTTGCCAAACATTGATTTGGTCACACAGGCATCTCCAGGCAAGCAGTATCTGCAGTGTTGCGTGTGCAGTTAATCTTTTAGACACTGCTAGTCCTGCATTTGACTTGCTGCTCAATATATAAACAGTTACATGTTTAAGGAACATGCCCTGAATGCATGTGGTGACAAAGAAACATCCCAAACTTGCATAGCAGTGCTCCTGAAGGGAGCCGAAGGGGCAGGATTTCTTGAAATGGTCCAATTTGAATCTCAAGGACCTGTCATTGCCCTCTACTCCTCTTGAATGCATTTTCACTATGCCCGGTGCTTTCAGACTTAGTTAAAACTAGGAACTGTAAAGGAACATGAAGAAAAGGAAAAGAATTGGAAGAAAAAAATCTAGGATTCTTTTTTAATACTCAAAAATTTTTAAATATTTCTTCTCATTCGGTTCATGTTTCAGGTTTTTGAGAGCAAGAGAAAATATCAGGGAACTAAGACCAAGTCTCTGCTCAGTACCTATTTTCTGTGCATCCCCACAAGTAAGTTGCTTAATACTTTTCTGACTCAGTTTCTCCATTTTTCAAACAGGGATAATAATACATCATTCAGAGGAGTCAGAAGATGTTTTGAGAGCTTTGAGACTGGAAGGAGGCATCAGGCCATGAAAATGCAAAGAACTTTTTAACACAGGAGCATCCATAAGTGTCATGGATGTTATCAGAGCTGGAGTGGAGCAGATATACATCACACTAAGAGAAAGAAAAGTTCTGCCCCTTTCGAATAAAGATAGTTAAAGTAAGCAATCTATTTTAACCTTTCCACTTTCCGAAGGAGTGCTTAAGATTGCATACTGCTTCAGGAAAAATAACCTGTAGAGACAAAGCCAGGAGTAACAGCTGAAAGGACATGATTTCTTGAAATGGTCCAACTTGAACATCAAGGGCCTGTTAGCCATCTGCTCCTCTTGAACACATTATCACTGTGCTCAGGTCACTGTTCGGAACCATTCTGTGCAAAGCTGTCAATTCTTGTAACCTGGGGGTCCAGACGTGATGGAATGCCCATCGGCAGCATGCTCCCTGCCTCACACTCACTCCATGCACAGCATCTCTTAGGCCCTTGAAGTATGAAAAAACTTTCAAAGAAGAATCGTTGACTTAATCCCTGTGGTAATACTGTATATGTGAAGATTAAGTAGGAAGTTGCTGGTAGGCTCTGAATTCATACCATCTGAGCACACCAATATGCATTCACCTGCTTAATCCCGCTCAAGGAAAAATTTCACTGGAAAGGGGACAGCGATGGAGCATTACACACACAAACAATTTACATGAATCTTAAATACCTTATTCCACTGTGGTGTACAATAATTTACACATCCCAGAGACTTACAGGTGGGATTTAATATGAATAAACAATGCCATTTGCTTTTTTGAGGTTTCTCGGGCTTTCAGAACTCATTAGAAATTGCAGAGACAGAGTTAAACCTGATTGCAAAGTAAAAGGTTTCAGGCTGCCTCACTAGTGCTGCAGTCCCCCTCACAGCACTACAAGTTAGTCTGCTCAAGCTCAGGACAGACTATTTGAGTACAATTGTTTTAAAACTTATTTTATTTTTTAACTATTCAACAAAAGAATCTGACCCAACAAAATACAAGGAGAAAGAGACAGATAGATTGAAAGAAAAATAAATAATAAATACATTCAGCTCTTCCACCCTCCCCTCTCTTCCCACCTTACCTCCCCAATCTACAGGCAGTTACAATAATCATTAACAACCTGAAACCCTGCAAATGTCTCTAAACTGGAAAGTGTTTCAGTGGCTTGCATCCCAGTGCAGACACTGATCATCTGGAGGCACAAATCTTTTTTCTACCTGCTTCATCTAGCCCTGGGAAATAAGGCTGGTGGATGCAAGCAGCTTTAATTTTTTTTTAATGTTAATACGCAGTCACAGATCTGTAGATTTTAGGATAGGCTGAGCAGTTTATAGTCATGTATTCCAATTAGCTTGCATTAGTTCCTAAAGATTATCTTGTGATTCTCAAGAATTCCTTAGAGAACAGCTCACTGTCATGATGCCTACCAGTGCTGAACCAAAAAAGGAAACACCATTGTCCTCAGGAAGCACTCCTGGAAAGTACTGACACTAGTAAGTTCACATAGAACATCCAAAACTGTGGTTTGACTCTGTGACACATTTTGATAGTGCTTGGTATTAAGTCCTTGGTATATGAGCCATCTGTAAATCCCATCTATTATTAGCAGGGATAAAGGAATATGCCTGGAGCCATTTAAGGAGCAGAAACAATTGGAAAGATGTGGACTTGTTATAGTTAACATTCATATCACTGAACACCATGTTCAGAAAGTCTCCTAAGCCCAGAAGACTCATCACCATCTGCAGGTACTTCAGTTCCCAGCTAGTTTTGATATAGATGGTTTATAAGCCAGCTACAGCCGTTGCACCGTTACATTTTGTGTCACAGGTCTGGACCTTTGTCACTCCGACACCTGCTGTGCTGCTGACAACTACAGTCTTCTAACTTTTCAAGCTGGTCTGACACCATCAGCATCTCTTCAGAGGTCCACAACCTCTCAGAGGGACATGAAACCTGATGTCTGTGTTCCACTGCCCAGAAATTACTGGCAAAACCTTACAGGGTGAGCAGCACACGCCTGTCACTGCAGAACCAGCCAGGCTACGTCTATCACCAGTTCTGCACCTCAACTCCAATGTGAGCCCTGTTTCTCTGTTGGCCTGGAAAATCAGACGAATGAGCTATTCTTATACATGTTTATTCCCCAGCTATTAGAAATATGCACTCAATTTCCAGGCATTTGCAGAGTTCACAAGCAGCAAGCTACCAAGAGGTTCCTAGGAAGTTAACTAGCTCCTTACCAGCATGGCACCCAAGCTCCCTGTCTCTTAAGACTTGAATCCTCCCATTTACAAGCATAGTTGCCCCCTTGCAGCAGACTAAGGAGAGCAGAAATGTGGTCAAAACACCCTCTTTTCTTTTACAACAAGAAGAAGATCTTTCACTCCCAGGACCTGTGGTCAGGGAAAAGGTATGAAAAGCCTCTCTAAAGGTAATTCAGCAGCACCCAGCTCTTTGGGAAGGATTTATGACAAACCCAGCACAAGCACAGTTTGCAGAAGAATGTTTCATGCTTTATCTTACAGTGGGCAGCTCTGCTGTGTTATTTAATTGCTTGGTTTGTTTTCCAAATTTTAGCCCATGTCAAGCAAGACAAGGTACTCCATTCCGACAGTCTCTCAAATATCATCGCAAAGAAAGCCCATGAGAATTTCAGACCCATTATAATCAGCAAAACCTGGTTCAGAAAGTCAGCAAACAAGACTTCTTTTGCAAATTCTGAAACCTGATCTTCATACCTGTTTTTTCTATTTCTCTATCTAGGTATTCCCATGAAAAGACAACTCCCTTTATAACCTTGTTGGCAACTCAGAATATGTCCACTGAAGTCACGCACATGTGAATTTACATTCACAGCAGCTGGCTGAAGTCTGATGATTTCTGATCCCTTGCATGTATACCACAGAGCACATTTACTTGGTATATGATGTGTAAAAGAATGAAAATCATCCGGGAAAGGCAAGTGATTCCTGTATCATATTAACCCCAAAACATTTCCTCCCCACCCCTATAAAACCACAAATGACCTGACATCTTGACTGCTCTTTGTAGAATCCAGCTCCACTTTCATTCCTGAAGATAGCTCTCTCTTTTTTACAGGGAAAGGTCAGTAATGCTAAGAAATCGAAGTAGAGAATACCAACCACTTGACAGCAATCAGGCTAATCTCTGCTGCCCACAGTACAAAAGTCAGCGTAGGCAAAGACAAGTATTCTCCTAATAAAAATTGCTATGAACAACTCTAAAGCATAAAGGTATATTCTGCCTTGTAGAACATGGAAATACCTTCCCAAATGCCATATTCCAACATCAACAATTCCAAAAATCTACTCTTTCATACTACTTGTGGGGTCTGGGCTAACCAGATGGCTAAACCATTGCAGAATCAAACCTTAACTTAGAACAGTGAAGAAGCCAGATTAAGTGAAATGGAAAAAGTTCTCAATGAACAACATATGAGAGACTTTGTAAATACGTTGGAAAGCCAGAAAGGCAGATGTGGAAGGAGCTGAAAGAAATTGTGACCTTTGAGAAGACTACAGAAAATAAGATTTCTGGGGGTAGGAAGACCAGAATTGATCTCACACTATCATACCAGGAAACACATAATCAGCAAAGCCTCATACAGCTCATATACAATATGTATGACTATTGTCAACTACCATCAATCCAAAAATCAAGAAGATCCTGAGAGGAGAAAGAGCAGAAAGAAGGAAAATACAAGCTTTTTTTTTGAAATCAACAAAACGACAGAAACAAGGCTCAAAATACGATAAATAAATCTGACTGTAATATGCTTTACAGGACTGAAATCTGCATCACCTAAACACTCTGATGAATGACTTTCAGACAACATTGGGATATTAGCTATGCCACTCTTCCAGAAAGGGTTTTCACCACTGGAGGTCACTGTAACCTGTAGTTGTTCTTTATCAACCCCTCTAAAGAAAAAAATTACACTGTGTGGAAGATCCACATTTTGGGGTGAGACAACTGAAATTTCACTTGCAGAGTATTTGAAAAATACCTGTAACTACTTGGTGAAGACCTCTCTTTGCTGGGGACAGACTTATTCTTGTTCCAACTTATTCCAAGCAGAGCAATTGGTAGACTGCTGAGAGTTTAGACACGTGCCTGTGTATACACAGGGACCAGTTTTGCATCTGTCAGCCTGGCTCTCTCACCGGTCTTGCAGACACTTCCTGAACATCAGCAAACTAACAACAGGTAAGGTGATGGGGACACAATGGGAGACCTACTATTGCAGGTCATAAAAGTAATGGGGTTTGTTTTTTTAGAAAACAAATGAAGGATTATCTGCATTAGGATCTCTAAAAATGACAAATGTTTGGCAACAGTTCCTAATAAAAACATAAGCCTGCTAGGTTTGAAGGTTTACATCCTGTGTAATCCATAGATCACAGTTCATCTGAATGCAATTTTCTTCTCTCTTTTCATTGCGTTCAGATGACCATTATTGGAAACAATCTTTCCAACAATTCCTAGCCCACCCCACTCAATCAGATAGCAGTGCATATATACTATATACATTACAGATCTTAAACTGCTCAGACAGTAAAGGGATGTTAGTCCAAGTTCCTGTCTCCTATATTGTAGGAGTTCCACTGATATGAATATCAGAAGGAACAGCTGATGTTCACAAAACAGAAAACTTTCCCTGGTCACTTTCAGGGAAAATAACTATGAAAGCACTGGAAAAGAATGAGGAGAAATGTGCCTGGCTAGCTCCCAATGATTTAAAAAAAATTAAAAATCCAGCTTCATAAACCAAAGAATTTACATTTCAGGGATACAAATGAAACTCCCATTTGACCACAATTCTGATAATGAATCAGTGGCAACTGGGTTAAGTTTTATTTGAAATGGACATTTTATTTACTGAAATTGCACTTTTTGGTGTGGAGAGGGAATCATCCTAATGCAGGCTTCTTTATTTTCTGTTCAGTGAAACACAGCAGACCAATTCCTGGCTTGTGTCAACCAGAATAACTCCAAAGGAGTTTGGCTTGGTTTGATCTAAATGGAGAACTTCTGTAAAAGAGAAGCTATCTGGATCTCTAACCATTTAAAAAAAAAATAAAAATGGGCTAGCTTTTCTTCGCTCCTCCAATTTATCTTTAGCTTTCCCTTTATTCTTTTGTACTTTAACCTATTTCAAGGAATCAGCAACAGAAGGCTTATCACACAATCCATGGTACACCAAAATCCTAACAAAAACCAAACCCTGCAGAATGACGCTTGAAAAAATGTTCTGATGTGATTAAAGCATTCCACTTGGTTAAGCAAAGGCTTGCTACAAAGACACGTTCATTGAACAATAACTTAATCGCTTTGTTGTGCCATTCTCACTTTGTTTTTATTTACACATAGAATATGAGCTCCTTGAAAGAGTAATTGTCTTTTTACTGGATGTATGCTCAGACAACCTCAACGTAAATAAATTCATGGTACCTAACAACCCTGATTTAGCAAAGCATTTCAGCACATGCTTAACTTCAAGTATGTGAATAGGCTCTCTGAAAATAATCCACAATCACCCACATGGTGAAACATCTCCGACCATGTCCCTTAGCATGTCATTTTAGCTTACTGGATGGTAGAAAATCACTAGGCCAAATAGTACTTGGTTGTTTGCAATTATAATTGACGAACAGATAGCAGTACTTTATATGTCTTAGGTAGTTCAGAAAGCTACGCTTTAGTTTCACCTAGTTCTTTCTAATACTGAATTACTCTTTCAGACTACAGTGGAGTACCACAAAAACCAAAGGAAGCATGGCTTTATAAGCTGAGAAGAAAAAAAAGCAGGACAAATATTGAGCAATGGATAAACAGATGCTCCAAAGCAATGTTTGGGGTTTTTTTTCTACAAAATGTTTATCTGGCATAAGCCTCAGTGTTTCATTTGACAAGCAAATTAATTCCTATTCCAAATTTATGCTGATAAAACTCGTAGATAACACTACAGACATGCACTTTTCTTCTTGACCTTCCTTGCACTGATGGGTCCCTATAAATTATTATGATTTCCAAGCTAAAACACAAAATGCAGTTTCTAAAGTCAAATGTACGTGAAAGATAATGCAGGGGTTTTATTTTTAAGATTCTAATTTTTTCTTTGGTGTCTGCTGAAGATTTTGGAAAACCATTCATAGTTCCAGATGCTGCATACGTTAAGGGTATGATTTCAGATGCAGGAGATCCTGGGAACTATGGGAGACTTGGCAGATCTGGAAACAGAGCTTAAATCATTATTGCCCACCCATATTCTTTCAATTAAGCATTCCACTGATTTTGGAACTCAGAGATCGCTAAGAAGCCAATTTTCTCTACCACAGTCACATGATGCTGAAATGGAGATGACTGAAGAATTTGTGGGGTTAAAGAAGAAAATATCTCCCACACACTTGGCAAATGCTAGCTAATAACATGAAGGCTTTCATACAATGTGTGTCAGAGAATACAATTCCAGATATAAGAAACAGGTGTGATAAGGAAGACATTTCTTTAATTGCAATGGGGTCCCGCTGCAGTAGCAGTATGCCTCAGGCCCCAACCTGGAAGTCAGAAAGTCTGGCTTATAGCCCTGCTTCTGTCACAGATCTGCTGGGTGACCTTGGGTGCTTCTCCCTCTGAGCCCCTGCTTCTCCATAACGTTGTGTAACGGCCTGCTACTTAGACTGTCAAGCCTCTGATGTGACAACTGTCACTCACTTACAGCGTCCATAAATAATCTGTAATGCGGTGAAACTTTGTATTGCCTGAGGACACAAGGAGCAAACACTCATCCTGGGCTGGCCTCCTGAACTATCTAACCATACACGAAATTACTGCTAATTACATGCACAGCACAGGCATGAGCCAGCAATAGCACAGAGAGTCATCACACAATCCTTCCTTACAAGTCCCATACTAGCCCTAACAAACATTTTCTATCAATCTGTTAGCAATTGGTGGCAGCCAGAAAATACTTCATAAGAATTCTTCAATAAGATAGTTAAATAAAATCTGTTTGACTTGTTAGGAATTCCAACCATGAATTCCTAGCTAAAGATGTTCATGCTTGTTCTCTGGAGTAGCAGTGACTCACAGCTGAATTTACAACTTGTATTTGTTGTACAACTTTATTATAAAGATTTGAAATACATATTTTATGGTTTAGCATTATGTGTACAAGGTGTTCTTCTTACAGCAAGGAAAAAGCTGCAAATACTGTGTTTAATGAATTCAGGAACTAACATGACAGCAGAGGCAGTAGTTATATGTGGAATCAGGACAATGAAGAGAAAATGCCTTCAAAAACTTGGGCAATTTAAGTATTTGGCTAAATCCATACCTTTGCACATGCATCTAGTTTAACAGACAGTGAGTTATTCTACAACTGAAAATGAAGAACATACACAACAGATTTTAAAGATACAGGTCTCAGATGTACTGCTTGAAAGCTGCAACAGGGAGACAGATCTGCCTTTTAGTGGCTAGAATATTATCTTGAAAGAAGTACACTTTAGAAAATTAGAAGTAACTAAAATAAAAAAACCTCTTTATAGAAACATAAGTTAATAATTTTAGTCAATTTGTCTGATTCATTTGTACTAATCTTCTTAATTTTGTTCATTCTTCCATTTTAGTGGTGCTATATGGACTTACATTCAGACCCTCCAGCTCTTTAGGTGCCCTCACTAGCAAGCTACATTTCCATAATGTACATTTCTCTTCTTATAGAATAGAATAGGTTTCCTTTGAAATCATAAGAAAGCCCTGTTAATATGCGAGTTGGAAGAAATACATAGAGTAGGTAAAAACAGGAGACCTAGGATGCCTCTGGATGGTCTAAATCATGGAGAACCAAGAGGCTTTAGGCAATTTCTCCAGATTTAGAACTACCAAACATGGGCCCACCACGAATTTCAGAAAGACAAGAGAAAGTCTTTGGTTTGACAAAAGCAACGATTCTCTTAGTGAGCATGTCCTTTAAAATGTAATGTTGATATGAAGGGCTGTGGCATCATCAAACATCAACATAAAATCATCCCTCACCGTGTTGTCACACTGACCATAGTTAAGATAAAAGGCTCTAATTTTCTCCTATCATCTTCAACTACAGTCACTATTTAAGATATGAGGTTAACTGGACAAGCTCATAACTAAATAGGGTCATAGCTGAAATTAACCTATCTGCCCACATATCTGCTCCATCGCTGTTTAGTCCAGGCTTGGAGTTAGGGAGATCTTGTGTACCAGGAGTATTTTGTCTGCTTCGTTAGCCTTGAAGACAAGGAACTATGGAAAAACACTCTCTCTTCTTAGTATCAATAACAAATTCTTGTATTTGTATCATAACAACATCCTGTGTGCTTTCTTTAGCATAAGGTCATGTTATAGAACCACATTTTTATTTCTGGAATTTCATTTCTAGACATTTATTAGCCGCTTAAAAGTATTTGACTACACAGTACTTAAAAAAACCCACCCCTTATATTCTATACAATGCCTAACAAACAGTTATGTTTTCAATATAAGCAATTAAGTGGTTTGTTTAAATCAGGAGTGAAAAATAAACCATTTTCAGCAAACATAGAAGGACCAAGCACCAGGAATTACGTTGGATTGTCCATACATGGGGAAAAATTAAGCTACTCAACTCCTCAAAATGCTCATTACACATGAGGTTTCCGTTCGAGGTGACAGAAATGCGACCTCTCCTATGCAAAGGCCCTTGTTTGGAATCCTCACGCTGTGCCAACACTGGAAAGTCACTTTTACTGCACCGTGACTTCTGCTAAACGTGTTCACTAGACATTGCACAAGGCGCCAGAAGAGAAAGGTCACAGGGACGGTCTGGATGTACCTCGCCGCACCTCCGTGTATATTACAAATTGGCTGGGTAGGTAACCTGTAACGAGACACTGTTGAATGACCATGGCCAAAAGAATTCTTTGCTAAGCCATGCATCTAAGGTCAAAGAGGAGTTTCTAACGGAAGACAGGCTAGATTCAACATTTTTACACTGAAATAAGTATCTATGCCTTTGCTGTATCAAAACTGATCTCATTTTCATGTGTTTTAACAGTCACATATTCCACAGGTTATGATAAACCTCTCACTGAAGTATTCATAGGGTCTACATAAAAAACAAGGAGAATGAGGAGGGAGTGAATTGCATGTAAATGAACACCAGAAAAATAAAGAAAACATCTAGAAGCTGCTACAGATTTTTGAAATTTTAGATCCTGAACCAAATGGTGTGCAGAACCTTCGCAAAGTGATCAGCATTGATGAAATGGCTGGGATCCAGAAGGCTGAGGGTTCAGAGGCATGCTTCCCCTCAACTCTCAGCATACAGCTATGTAAAGAGGATACCAGACAGAGAGTCAGCAATTTCATGTCCATATTACAGATGTTTCTGTAGGGATGTCACTGACTGAGAGCATGACCTGAGGAGACTCTTCATCCATCTCTGTACCTGTTCCTCATTTTACTTCTCCCTTAGCCAGCTGTTCAGACAGTGAATTCTGTGGAGTGGATTTGACCTGTACTGTGCCTCACACAATCTCAGTTGGGGTCTCTGCTTGCTCATAATAACACACATAATTATTACCAAAGGCCCTTTACAACTCACTGAACAGATACGAGCTTACCATAAGTACAGTTACCTGCCAGTGGCAGTAGTATTCTGCTGTAGTATCACATACAGAAAGAAAATCTGTTTACTGAAAGTTACTTGTTATAGCTCTAAATTTTATTTCTTGATTAACACTGCTTTGAGGAAGGACCATCATGACCAAAGGGCAGCACTGTTCCCTCACACTCCATTAGGAAACCAAACTCACATTTTCTCCAGAACCACAGAAAAGTAAGCAAGACTCAGAGAGCTGTTTAGATCCCACCCCCCTTTTCTCCTCACTTTGGGAGTTCAAGGAAGTATACCATTCTCATATATGAACTCTGGTAGAGATCACCAGCTTTTCTGATCACACCAGCCATGTGTCCAAACCTTCACAGGTCTGAGAGCCACAGGACACATATCAGCAACCACAGGACACATATCAAAATGCACAGGAACAAGGGAGTTCTAGGAACGATTTACTTGCAGTTAATAACAATACTTCTCTAGAAAGACAGGGGAAAGGATGAGGCTGGAATGGACATGCCATGAGGTCCTGAGAGGACACCAGCAGTCTTGGTCTCAGGCTGCTGTTGGCTCATTTCCTCCCACAGCTAAGGATTCAGATTATCCAGGAGTCCATGTGCAAGCACAGCCCTACTGCCAGTCCCTGGCAAGGACACTTGCTCCGCTCTTGAAATACTTCTGAGTTCATGCCACCTTTCTATCTACGAAGACTTAGGAGATAGCCTGGGAAACTTGCACTTCATGATGGACCTTTTAACTCAAAAGAAAAAAATGTAACTTATATCCAGAACAATCAAAAACCAAATGTCTGACAGATGTTACCACTCTGAATTTCAAGTGGGTTCATGACATGCAACAAAACTGACAAAGAGCCTGGACAGTCACTGACTTATGCAAAATTCAGGAAAAAAATACTTCAGTGCAGATAAGGACTAGAAAGCAACCGATGGTTAACACAATGCCCCTAACACAGGGCATTTTAAAATCCGTTTTCTTCACAATGCAATGGATATAGATCTCTTGCTAACAAATACCATTTAATGCACTGGCCCTTAGGTCTTAAAAACTGGAAAATAAATTTCCAGTAGCAAAACAGTAGAAGTGCAACAAAAATACAACAGTGGAACGAAATTGACTTATTTTTCCTTACAAACTACAAGTCACCCAAGAAAAAATGCAAAGATCTTAGTGAGCTAGGCATAAATAAAAAAGTAGATCCTTTTTTCAAGCCCATCTGTGAGTCCTGTAACAGCTTCAGACTGTATCAGATATAAAATGCAAACTACCAACCACAGACTAGATTTTTTTTATTTGCCAGTGAATCTACAGAAACAACTTTCTATAAAGAACAGAGTGCTAGTATGTGTTTTACATGTCTATTAATTATCTTCTCTGTACCACTCGTTTGACTGTCTTGCATGAAACACACAATTCTACACTATTAGCGGTATCAGTAATTGAATGTGACTGAACTTGGTGCATATCAGGGACACCGTTCTCCTTGACGGTATGGTACTGAACTGCTAGCTCTTCATCTTCTATCAAGTTGGTTGAAGAATGGACTTAAAGATCATCATTTAAAGTGAACGTTTAAAAAAAAATCATCATTCAGTAACTGACACTACCAAATTAATTAACAACATGCATAAAACCATTTCTAACATGTTTTTACTTTCTGAGTGTCCCCTTAGTTTTTCCTTTCTTTCCATTTATCCATGCATATATGTCATAGAAACAGAATCAGTATAAATGGAAACAGCATCAAAAACCTTAATAAAATCTAGCTGGTTTGCTTTTATTAGTTCAGATTCCTGAAAGAACAATTTTTCTGTTGGATTAGAGGACATTCATATAATGAGTTTCCTAGGTCATCATGGAAGAGTATATAAAGAATTCTACACTTTATTTTTTTGAGTGCTTTCTTTGATTTCTATGAATCTTATTAATCTTGAGTGCTTATATGTGTAGTAATATTTCAATTATTCTCCTTATCAGTGTCCTGCAAGCTCCTCACACAATGTGTGAAAACTTCTGTTATATGTCCACACTAGGTCACGGCTCTTTTGGCCAATAGTACTGAAAGAATATGTAAGTGTGAGGTTGCAGACTTTTCAGATCTCAAACCTTTGACACGAAATCAGTTTTGAGATTCTGCAGGTAGATGTCTTTACAGAAACAAAGAAAAATTTCATTTGCAGCAAACTAATTAAATTCCTAAGCATTCTGGCAGTCTATAACCTTGGACCTATTTTAGAACAAGTGTCTTCCTTTTTGCCTTTCTAAACTCTTATATTTCTTTTGTTTAAGTTAATGTTTTGTTAACGTTTCCTGTTAAGAACTCCTCTAAAAGCCCTTGAGTTAAAACACTATGGGTTATCACAGCACTGTATTACCTTCTGGGAAATCACAGTAAACATCCATACTATCTTTGACTGCAACATCTAGTGATTTAATCACTAGTGATGCTACTTCTTTGGGGAGATAATGCTACGTTCACTTGACAACAACAGGAAAATTACAGGCATGAACCTTACTATGGATCTCAGAGTCCCATAAGAAGGGCTGGAAACCTGGCTCTCCCCGTGACAAAGTGGATAACCTTGAGGTGGTCCCTTGTACTGCACCCAGTAGAGGTCACTAGAGGATGCATCATGTTTTAATGGCAAAATAAAGCACTCCGACAGAAAGGGAAGAGATGCATGTTCCTGAAAAGCACATCAACTGTCTAGGATCTGCTGCCGAAGAGAAAGAAAGGAATATGTACCGCTCCATGAAAGAACAGATAGGTTTAACTGGCTACATCTGAACATAAGCAGCATTCATCCAGTTAAATAATACCAATGCTGATTAGTGAAATACATCTAACTTATTAAAAGTGTATCTACTACCTGTGTATTTCCAGATGCACGGATCTCTTTCTTTCTTCCACAGCTTAACACAGTCCACAAGATGTGCCAGAGATACAAAGCCAAAAAGCAGAAACTACCTGCAATCCCAGCAGCATTTCTTTGCAGGGGTAGATCCATCCCTTTATTTTTAATCAACTGATTAACTTGGTTCTCCTGCTCTAGCAGATAAAATTTGGCAGTCACCCTCAAAACCCTCCCCAGCTCTGTAAGCACCACCTAGCTAGACAAGGCTCAGACACGCAGCAGGACCTCTTCTCACACTTCAACACATTCCCTGAACCTATAAGGAAAAGTGATGGCCTACTGACAAGCATGAAACAGGTGCAGGGATCTACACGAGATGTGTATTGCACAGACTTGAACGGCAATTACTCTGACATCCCAGAACTTCTCAAATGAAAGCAAACTGTTAGCGCAATCCCTTTGCAGTTAGCAGTTCAGGCCACTGGTCATCTTTTTTCCCTTTTAATAGGCAAGAAATGGGGAAAAAATGCCAAAATAGCAAAATTCAAGACAATCACTTAAAATGTGTTATGGTACACGTGCACAGGAAGGTCAGTTTGAAATGCCATGACTTTATTGTCCACAGTCCCTTCTGCTCCTGTGCTTGCAATCTACCTACTTTGCTCCCATATCCAAACCACTACCATGCAGAACGTAGGTCCCAGCTGTCTCTCCATCTCAGATCCAGCATCTGCTCACCTGCTAACCATTAAGTCTTTGATCCAAAGGATGGACATGCCCAATCATTTCAACCACATGGATGCAAAACATTCAATACCATCAAGGTAACTTCTTTCCCCTAAAATTTCCAGAAACAGATAGACTGATTCTGCTGAATTTTTCCAAGCAATTCACTGTGATGCAAATCCTGCACGGAAAATTTTGGCTTGAGCACCCAAAACCTCTAAAATTTTTAAACAACTGAAAACAGGATCTTAAAATTGAAAATGGTAAGCAACTTTAATAAAAAAATCCTGCTACCAGGTTCATCATAAACCCGGGGAAACTGTTTTACTTCTAGAGATAGAAAACTAAAAGTCTGACAAATAAAGCGTGTCATGGTTTATTATCTTATATATAAGTATTGTGGAGGATGATTACATAAGGTCTTAGGTCTATATATAAGGAAGGAATTCCTTATATATATCTCCTTATAATCCTTATATATAAGGAAGAAAACCTTATATATAAGTATTATGCATCTTCTGTGCAGCAGTTGCCCATAATTACAGAGCGCTAACAGTCATTAGTTTTCAGAAGATGAAGCGGTAAGAAGAAACAGTGCCGTTTCCTCTCCGCTTATGTATTTATCTGATTGGAAGTGAATAAGCAAAGAATTTAAAACACTCCCTCTGGCTGTGAAGAAATATGAGTATTGGAAATCTCAAGTACTAAAAATTCACAAATCAAATAATGCCATTATTTGAAAAAAGTCAAGAGATTTAAAAAATTATAATAACTGTTGTCCTTTCCTTAGTCAATTTCTGGCTTCTGAGGCTTAGACTTCGGAGCACTCTCAAGTCACATTTTGAGATTTGATGTAGTTGTTATGTTGGGGAGGGTGGGTTTAGTTGTGGGAGCTTTCTTTCAGTCGAGAAATGATACTCCTCTCTTTCTTTCTGGGACAAACATGTTCTCCCAAACATGGGAACTGGGAGCATTAAGTAAAAGAAAGCTGCCTGAAATCATGAAATTACACACATTGCCACATGACAACAGAGTGCCATGAATTTGGGACCTGTAGAGTGCACCACAGAAAGGATATTCTGTAAAGCTGTGCCAGGCTGAGGCTGGCAACATGATGGCTTTTGACAGCATTTCAAACAAGCTGAAAAGGTGGTTGGTAAAAAAGACCAGGCCCAAACTTGGCAGAAGTCCACTTACACTTTTCTGGCCATACCAAGCCAAGCTTTAGACATGGTGCTTTGATTTCAAGGCTGAAGAAAGCCTTAAGGGTTTTGATCTCTTCCTTAGTTAAGAAGTCTCATTGCAAACGTATAGAACCCCTTGCAGGATTTTGTTAAAGAGACGTTCTTGATTAAAATTGTAAAACAAGGAATAGATTTTTGTCAAAATATTTAGATCAATATCCTGAACAGTGTTTGGGGGCAGAGAAAGGTTATTTTGGGTTAAATTATGCAACAGTGATCATTTTGTTCCCTGTTCAAAATACTGCCATGACTCTGGCCTCCCCTGGAAAAAGGAACTTGCAAAGGTATCATCACCACCATGGCCATTTCCAACACAGAGGCTGCAGAGAAAGTAACTGCTAGAGAAATTGTGGCAGTGGTCAAGAGGGAGAAAGAAGACTCAAAGGAGACAAGGCCGATCACAGTCTGCCTGGACACAAGGAATTAGAGGACAAGTGGCCATCCCTAGGACTAGCTTAACTGAACACCAAATATCAAGTATATCCAACAGTTTCAGCTGGCTACATACCTAAAAGGTAGTCTTTAAACTGTTTTCAGAATATAAAAGGGATACTTTTGCATGGAAAATTGTATTGCCAACTCAAGACACAAAATAGTAATGAGCAGTATTTTTTCCCACCTTTGTTAAAAAAAAAAAAAAAAAATCAAACAAGAAAATAAACGCCAGTCCTGAACTCAAAGTATTCCAAATGTCTACAGCCATTCAAAATTAACTGGCATAGCAACTATCTATTCAAATAAAACTAGCTAGTGGGAGGTTTGATGTTTATTAAATTATTGTTTTCTCATAAAAGCAGGACTAAGAAGCCTTGAAATATGGGAGTAAGGAAAGAGCAGCTCTGCATCTTGCCACTTCTTTCAAGGACAGCAAGGGCAGTAGAGCTACTACAGGTTATTGCTTATACAACAGTAAGCTGCAAATGACAGTGTCACATTTTTTTAGCAGATGTTAGGATTCGCATTTATGTTTACAAATAATGGGAGATATTCTATTCTGGTACATAAGACTGCAGTTTAACACATTTAATACATCTCATTTCATGAGCTGAACTGCAGTAAATTACTAGAGTACAACTCTGCAAATGTGAGGTTAAATCATAGTAAAACAAACATTTAAATCAATGAGTTTTACCAATGCCTTTTCTTTCATTTTACAGCAGACTCTAAACATGCAAACAACCAGTCGCCACTGCTCAGTGGACAGCAAGCAATAGATGACCCACGCTAGTTCAGCTGTATCTGAGCTCTAGCTAAAGGTCCTCCACAATCCTTACACCTCCAAGAGAAAGCTTGCACAGGGAGCATCTCTTCTGTCACAGCATATTACCCACATGAATTACTGTATTGGCACCACATAGCAAATAAGTAAAAGAAATGGATGGTCAGTCAAGGTAATGGCCAAGCCTTGTAGATACAAACTGGTAAGATCCAGAAACCCTTTAGTTACACTCTCAGAGGAACCCTGAATTTCAAATCCCTTTCCCTGGGTGGTTTGCTAGAGTTCGGAAAGCTTTGAAGCTTCACTTGGGACTAGATTTTGCTTTTGTTGAATGTTATTTAATATTGTTCTCCTGAAAAAGTGGTCAATTAATTATTATCCAGTGTGGGTGGCGTTACTTTTGTTATTAACTTGCTAAATAGAAGCCTAGGAGCTTCAATAGTTACCTTACTAATGTTACTTGTATGTTACTAATAGAAAAGAAGGTGTAGCATCTGAATCATGGAGACAGGGTCTAAAAACAAGTCGCTAACCCTGAAGAAGATAACTTTACAGTATTTAAAACTGAACAGTTATTGGGGAGAGGTAGTTAGTGCCCTAATTTCAGATATTTCAGATAGTGCTTCAAAATCAAACAATTTGAATTGCATTCTCACACCCATCATTTACGAGGTAAGAGCCAGAAGGAAGAGACTGCAGATTTGCTGACCAACAGCTTGCAGCTTTGGGTGGGCCATCAGAAGCAGTCTAGGTGGGGAATACGGAGCCCACTGGGACCTAATGCAGTGGGTAATTTGTGCAATAGCTTCACAATCAATTTTCCTTTGCACAAGCTGGTGCTGTTGTCAAAAAAGGTGGTTTTACCTTCTCACAGCTGTTTGTACCCTGTGCCACCCTTTCCCTTGGACCAGCACAACCCCTTGGTGTGGCTGTTCAGTGCAATGGGTCAAGGAAAGATCTGGATTTTCAATCTTTTTTTTAAATCTGGTTCTCACACATGAAAATTGTTCCTATAAAACAAAACATTTCTCACTTGATAACGTATCACCTGAAACAAAACTTTGTGTTCAGCCCTGAAGACAAAACTTAGCCGAGATACAAAGCCAGGTCCTGCCAACTGTACAAATGGGGGGCAAGAGGACACTCTGAAAAAAACACACGCAAAACAAGGTAAAGAGCAGTTTTGCCAGGAGTTATTTTGAGTCATCCTCCCCAAGAGCAAGTGGTCCTGGTGGAGAGCTGGTGTGGCAAAGAGTGCCATCTAGAGGACTGCAACACCACAGCTTGTTCTCAGCACCAAGACATACATCACACTGTAAAGTCATTATTCATAATTAATGGCCAACAATTGCTGGGTTTGCTTTCGTAGTTCTATTTTAATGTCTAGCAAGTTCGTTTCTTTTTTAGATTGGGGGGATGAGCATTGCAAGAATATACTATACTGAAAGATGAAAATGATGTTTGCTTATTTTTAAAGAAACGTATCTAGAAAAACAGTTGGCTTGAGGAAGGGGATCATTTTCTTCTGTAATTCAATTAGCATCAGAATAATTATTTCTTCCAGCAAGTACACAGTTTGACCATTCTTTTTCATATGGTCTCTTGAGTTGCAACCCACTCCCATTCAAGTGAATATGTTTTGTCACTGCTTTCAAAGTGAGCAGGCCTTCATCCACAGAAATTACGTACATATGCCCACAAGCATACACATGTAAATTCATACATCTGAGCAAAGTTTACTGTATCTCCTGCCAGCACAATCTTTCCTTCTTTTCCTGATCACTATAATAAAACTGTTTATCAGGCAAGCAGACCAAGCTAAGACCTTCCAAAGGAAGGTCTTGGTTTTCCTTTCATCAACATTAACAGCACAACTAGGGTTCAATTTTGTATCCCATTGAGAAATTCCTAAAAAATTTGTGTGAAAGTTAAGTTTTGCAATTAAATTCTAAGCTTGTAAAAGTTAGGAGAAACATAATGTATCTGGAAACCTCACTCCAGTGAGGTATATTACCAGAGTTCAGCTGGACTGCCTTTCACCTTTGAAGTCTTGTCCCCATGAGACTGATGAGCTAAAATGGGAATACAGAGATATTTCTCCAGCTTGCAACTAGCCACCAGCTGTTCGTCTTCTAAACCTATTCCTTTCTCCCCTACTGCACTTCCAAACTCTCCCTGCCTTTTCTTACAGCACTCCTAATGAAGAGCCACTTCTAACTATTAGACTGAAGAAGCAAACATCAAGAGTTTTTGCAGCAAAAAGTGGTGGAAAATCCCCTACCTCAGCTACTATCTGCAATTTATCATCAAACTAAGATACATTAGGACAGGCAAAGCAGCTCACATAGCCCTTTTCTTAACCCTAAAAGGAAAAAAA
>KZ505832.1:0-47936 GCA_002844005.1 Limosa lapponica baueri | reverse complement strand
ATGAAATTCTCTAAAATAAACACATCCTACTTGTATGAGACATGCTTTGTTTGTTTCAACATACAAATCATTTTCTATCTCTGCAAAGTAAAAATTGTAGTACCTTACTAAAGACTGGAATAATTTTGTATAAATGGAAACGCCAAATTACTTTTTATTTTACTTTACACCAATGCGCCAGAATATCATCTGAACAAAAAAAAAATATTCAAAATACTTGAAAAACTGCACTACTATATCAGCACAATCAGCACAGAAACAGCCACAGCACAGATTTTTCAAGTCTTTTCACAAACTGGTGTGTAAAATCAATTTCTCATTGCCCTATTGCAAGCACATTTTCTTAGCTCTTGTCTAAATGACATGTTAATAAAAATACTGGTTCCTCTAGCCTCTCCCATATAAAAAAAAAAAACCATAATATAAATGTGTTGCTACTTCTAAACACATTTTGGCTGGTCAAAGGGTCATTTCCTGCCAGAGACCCCATGCAAGATGCCCAGCACTGTTCTTACTGGAGACAGGTGCAGCACACAGACCAGACAACACTTGGCCCTGCAAGCATGGCACACAGCATGTAACCATGCTCTGCTCCCCACAGCATTAATGGGGAGCAAATGACAAAGCTGCCTTAGTTCCTCTGGGAAATCTGCTCTTTCCATGGTATTCATTCAGTCCCCACTAACTCCAGAACTGTTAGATACGAGAAATGCTTTAAAAACATGAATCCAACAAAATCCACGTTTAGCTTCTGATTTTGAAGAGCTGCAGAACCACACAACTTCTTTACAACCTCTGTATATAAGTCCAGCTGTAAATAAACCCCAGAATAAAACCACACATGCTTGTTTCTATGAATCCAAAAGATTCGAACGTGCTGACCAGTCTCTCACAGCTCCAGTACATTTTCATAGGTGATAATGAAAAATTCAACTCTACTGGGAAACACACAGAGTAAACTCTTTAACTATCTGAAACAAGAAAGGGACAGCGTTTTTGGAAGACAGAGTTAATTATGCAGTTAGTTAGTTAGTTACCTTTTCATCTCCTGTTCCAGGATTTGAATCACTGAATTTTTCTTCCTGAAAGCTTCTAGTCCTCTCCATTTTTTCCATGCTCTGAAAAAAGGCTGTTTTTTCCAGTCTGTTGCTGTTGTATCGTGTATGGAACTCTTCCAGTCTGTTAATCTTTAGTAGCTTCATACTATGCCCAGTTAGTTTACTCTCTGTTTTCTTCTCCACCTTAGATTCATAAACCAGTGAACACTCATAACTTCTGATTTCTCCTCCTTCTTGGCTGTACAAAAGAAAGACAAATAAGAAGCATCAGTGTTATTCATGCATTTTACTTCAGAAAACTGCCGTTGTTGCAATATTTTATATTTCAACTCCCTCTCCTTATACTTTCTGAACCAAAGCAAAAATACAGAGTTAACAGCACTAGCAGTTCAGAGATGCCATTCTACATACTCATCTACATTCAAGCAGGCTACAATGTAATTTAATTTATTCATAGAAACTATTTAGCTCAATCAAATCAATACATATTGCTGTTGCTTGCAGACCTTGCTTCTGGATCACTCCCCACTTTTTAACCACTTCAGTGGCTCCATGTTGCTCAATGTGTTCTCCTTCTCTCTGTTGCAGTACCAGCAAGCTGATATGCAAGGACCCTGTTGTTAAGTCCATTAAGATTTTAGATATTAAACAAAGTGGTGTAGGCCTGAACACAGTCCTTCCCTCTCTTCCCACTATCCTATACCACAGAAATAGGTAATTGCCAAAATGGTGATGATTTCAGGCCCTCTGTTGAAGGCTGCAGAGTCCTCAGCTGGGTTCCTTCCCACTGTAGGCCCTCGCTATGTGCCTAGTACTTACAGGATCATTGAAGCTTGTCTAATGGTAAGATTGGCTGAAAAGTTATTGCAAGCCAAGCTGTTAGTTTGGATTAATTCTCTGTAGAAGGGCTTTTATTCCACAGCAAGGTAGTGGGTTCCCCCCTCCCCTCAAGTAATCACTAGGTTACATTGGAAAATATGTCCTTTTGCATAACTAATTTTAAAAGAGTAAGAGAAACTACTCTAAAATTTCCCTTAGCAACTCTGTGTAGACCCAAGAAATAGAGGACAAAAATGTTTTCATTGTTATTATTGCAACCCTTCCTTCACTGTACCGGAAACCCAGCTACCGAAGCACGGCGCTAATGCTTTAGCTCTAGCAAGCTGAATCTCGTCAATCTCATTACGCAGCTGATGGTTTCCATTTTAACTTGCATAAGTACCATAAACTATATGGCGTAATTAAGAATGTATATACCACCTTACAGTCATTAGCAGCACAGAGAAACAGCTTTCAGTGTACAACCAGAGACCCAATTAAATCGGTTATTTTTACCCAAACACCTTCTAACAGAAAATGCTCCTCACTGTGTTTTGACCCCACCCCTATGCACATGCAATAGATTGGACATATACCTACACAAGCTGACTGCACTGCCCATAGTTAACCCTCCAAACTCCTCCCAAATGTGAAAGATGCCACACGGTATCGTATGTGACACAGGAGGCGGCTTGGTAGTGGTGACATTTATAGATGATGGACAGCAAAGGACAGTCCAAGCTTGCAGCTTGCAAATGAGCCTTCCAGAGAGATTCCTGCTACCACATTATTGTAGCCCTAGAGCGCGCTGTTAATATGTGAGATACAGGGACACCAGCATGGAACTGTAAGACACTCATCATCTGAAGAAGTCATGCACCTGGTATGTAAAAATGCCAGGTCTGCTACTTCTAGCCTCTCTCACCAGATTTCATGGCTCTGACATCTCTTTCCATCCCCTTCAGGTAAAAGGACACTTTACAAGATTTTCTGCCCATTTCTCAAGAGCAGGTTCTTGAGTTTTTCTAAAAGCACTGACAATTGCAGGTGACATCCCACAAGGGCTCAGTCTAACCATCCGGCCATTATTCTACAGATCGTTTGATCTACTCCACCCCAGTGAGTGATGCCACATACTCCAAAGCTGTCAGAAAAAACAGGTGATGTTTCCAGATGCCCTCCCACTGACTGCATGCCTCCAGCTACTCAAATCCCTCAGTGTCTTAGAGCCACCTGGCTGTGAAGACTACTTCTGGCCTGACATGACTGCAACCAAGGAAAGCTGATTCAGGCTCTCCATAGCTCTTCAAAGAGCACATCATCCTCTAGGTTATGACCACCAAATGTGGTCATTCATCTAATGAGAATGACATGTCCTACTGAAAGGACATGTTGTTCCTTCAAGCTGACCAATGGGTCAGTTATCTGGGAAAATATTAATGGGATGGTAAGCCCGAAGGTATTACTGGGCTCTGTTACCAAGCAGAGACTAGGACTGAGTCCAAACGTTGTTGTCCTCTCCCCCATTATTACCTTAATATATCCCTGAAACAATAAGCTACACAAGTGAAAGTTTCTGTGGTGCACACAGTGAAACTTGTTTGCAAGTGCCTCCTCCACAGTCCCACAGAAACAGTCCCACCCTGGTCCTGTGCCACTGAGCAACGGGAGGCTATGGCATTCCACCTTTTAAAAGAAAAAAAAAAATATATATATATGTTCAAATGGGTGTTGAGCTCCATTTCCCCCAAACGGGGGCAAAAACCTTTCTCCCATCATTCACATTCCCCAACTTAGGGCTGGAAGATGCTTTCTTCTGGGTCATCTTCCACAAGCCAATCTCTCACTTTAAGCAAAATAGCTTGCCTCATGATGACATCTTGGCTTACGTGCTCAGAAACCACACACACAACATATAAACATAGAAACTTGCATACCTGTATGCACAGGGGGTATATACTGACAGTCCTACTGCTTTTTTCTGCCCAATAGCAAAACAAAAAAATGTTTGCACAATAAAAATATAAACAATAAAGTAACAAATGTTGCACAATAAAAATATAAACAAAAGGTAACAAACATTGCACAACAAAAATAGAAGCAAAAAGTAACAAATATTGCACAATGAAAATATAAACAAAGAGTAACAGAATTTGCACAATAAAAATATAACCAAAACAGTAATTTTTTTATAAAACTGGTTAGAAATAGAAACAGGCAGGCAAATAAGTATCAGCCTAATAGAAGAACCCACAAAAAAAATCCCTTTTTCTTTCACCATCTGTTTTTAGATCGTAACTCCTTCAGCCAGTGCTAGGTTTACATGACGGACCATAAAGTACTTCACTTGAAACTCAGTCCTTTGGCCTCCATCTTCAGTTCAACTAAAAACTTTATTTCTGACCCAGTGGCCATTTGCCAACCAGCCATTTTCAAAATCGAAGCCTGGGGACAGGTACCGGTAGCTGGTAGCCAGACTTGTTTACCTCCCAGCACATCTTGACATTAGACTGACCTGAATTTTACAAGCTGGAAACGATTATGTAACGGTACATAATTAAACCTAAATATATAATTTCAGAAAGAAAACAAGATGTAATGTGGAAAGAATTACTAGCGGGTCAAGTTCAGGTGGTAAATTAGGATGCAAATGGTACTGCTTACTATGCTTCTCTTTCAAATACAACCTGCCCTACATTTTGCGTAATGCAAGAGATGTATTTTCTTCATTAAAAAAAAAATCTATTGGCAAGTCTGCAACTGAGAATGAAGTTTTCACACAATTCGACGAGCAACCAGGTGGACCCCTAAAATGCACAGACCTTGACTGTTATTGATCGGTGTGATCCCAAAAGTGCTCCACGGTGCTTCAGGCCATTTGAACGTGGCTGGTGTGGCCTTGCCCTTCTCCCACCCCTTCCCCAGGCTCGGCTGCACAGCCCCTCTGAGGCAGCCCACTGGCGGGAAACCTGCACACCACGAAGCCAGCAGCGACAACCTGGAAATCAGAGCCTGAGAGACCTCTGTGCATCCCAAATAGATATTTCAACATTTTATGTCCAGGTAGAAAAATAGTAACGCAGCCTCTGAGGGATCTGCCCCAGGATAACCTGAAAGTGCAGGGCTGAGGGCAGGCTCCCCTCAGGCCGCCATGTTGGCCCCTGCCCACAGAGGCTTTTCCGCCCCTGCGGGAAGCCTCCGCGGCGCGGAGGGCTCTGAGGGGAGGATGTTGTCCCCTTCCTCCCCTCGAAACAAGCGAGGCTCCCTACGGGGCGGGAAGACGACGTCGGGTTCCCCTCGTTGCTAGGGGCGGGGAGCGGGGCCGGGCGGACTACAGCTCCCGAAGGGCTGCGGGCGCCGAGGGCCGGCGGCCTCGCTTCCTGCCCCGGCCTTGCCTCGCGGGCCGGCGGGAGCCGATGGAGGGCGCCGAGGAGGAGGTGCAGTGCCCCGTCTGCCTGCGGGAGCTGCCGGGCGCAGACATCAACTCGCACCTGGACCGGTGCTTGCAGGCCGGGGATGCTGAGGCGGAGCCGGGCTCCTCACCCCCCTCCAAGCGGCCGCGCCTCGCCGCCGCCCCGCCGGGGACCCAGGCGCAGGGGGAGCCGGAGGAGGCCCGCCCGGCCGCCGCCTCCCCCCGTGTCTTCTCCCTCTTCCACAAGGGCCGGGGCGGCGGGCAGAGCCCGGGAGCCGCCGGCGGGAGGAGCGGGGCGGGGCGGGAGGAGGCCGCCGTGAAGCCGGAGAAAGGAGGCTCCGCAACAGCAGCAGCGGGCGGCGGGGCGAGCCTGGCGCAGAAGCTGGAAGGGCAGCCCCTAGCCGAGCGGCTGCGGCCGGACACGCTGGGGGATTACGTGGGGCAGGAGCGGGTGCTGGGAGCCCAGACCCTGCTGCGGTCCCTGCTGGAGTCCCACGAAATCCCCTCCCTCATCCTCTGGGGGCCACCAGGCTGCGGCAAGGTGAGTGGCGCCGCCGGGCCCCGCCGCTGCTGCTCCCGCCCCGGGCGGCGGTGAGCGACCAGGCGCAGGTTCACAGCGCGCAGCTCGGCTTGGATGTCCAGGCCTTTCTCTCTTTCACGAGGCTCTCAAAGCTGATGAGGTTTGACCTGTTTGAGGGTGGGACCTGTTTATTTTTCTGAACTCACCCCCGACTTTTCCCCCGTCTTGTTGGGTTCTTCAGTGATATCTTTGCGTTGGCTGACGCCTGCAAGTTTTCACTTGTATTACAAAAACACAACCTACTGCCCGAATAAAATAGGAGCGGCTCACCCCCACCGGCCCTGCTGTCTGCAGCTTGCACTTTGGTTACGCACACCCGTGTTGGTTTCACATAATTTAGATTTGGTAAACTCCAAAGCTGTTAATTAAAACACAGAAGCTGAGAAGCTTAAAAACAGCAACAAACCAGAACC
The DNA here is from genome assembly GCA_002844005.1 of Limosa lapponica baueri. Lineage (NCBI taxonomy): Eukaryota > Metazoa > Chordata > Aves > Charadriiformes > Scolopacidae > Limosa > Limosa lapponica. The sequence goes on along the minus strand of KZ505832.1, from coordinate 41,654 downwards.
TGTATAGATACTAGGAAACGGAGTGAAATACTGGTAGATTACTAGTTAGGGTTTGCTTTAGCTCGCAAATTTCAGCCGCCCTGACAGAAGTCAGCTCAGGTGTGGCAGGGCTTTCATCCACCAATAAACCTATAAAAATGCACCTGAAACTCATCTGTCTTTGCAGGATCTGACTGCTGTAGGCTCTCGTTCAGCCTCTTAAGATACCAGGGACTGACCATAGTGAATCCCAAAAGGCACTGTAATTACAGCACAACAGTGAAGGGATCCACAGATGCAGTGAGGGAAGGACCAGATGAATGCCTCAGGTGCTGTAAGGAGGGAGCACTCAAAGGCTGTGCCTGCATTTTGTCCTTTTTCTCTATATTCCAGATTTGCAGGGGGGTGTGAGGTGGGTGTGAAGTTGAGCAAGCAAAATACACGGTTATCTCTGTCAGTCTGACATGTGCACAGCACTAAGTTTTGCATGTTACATACAGATATATGTTTTGGGTTTGCCTAAGACTATGTGTGGGAAATCTGGGATAGGGAAGGTACTGACTAATGAATTAATGATAGCAGAGAAGTTAAGAACAGAGCAGCAGCTTGCTCTTCTCGGCGTACTTACCTGAGATATGTATGTATTTGAATAATAATGCCAGTTAATCCCAGTCAATAAGGAGCAGGTGTGAGAACAATTGGTAGATGAATATGATTAGCAATGATGCAACAGGTTGTTTAGGCTAGATAACATACACCTGAAAAGAACCAGCTGGTGAACTTAAATAAACGGCACTTTCTTCAAAGTAGCTGGGTAATATCAGAAAGAGAGACCCAAAGAGATGAGGTAAAGAAGGGCTATTTCTAAAAGCTCATGAAGGGTGAGGTGGATTGACTGAAGCAAGATGGCCAGAGAGAGAAGTGAAATTGAATTCTTAAATAGGAATCTATCTTTTTGAATGAGTAACATGTTCAGGGATCTGCTTCTGTATTTACATTTTTCTGCCTTTGGTTTCTTATATGCGTCAACAGTATCTTCTTGTTCTTTCTTAAAGCCCCTTTTTTCCTTAGGAAAAAACCTGTTACAGTGATAACAAAGCAAAGGCTGTATACCCTCTCTGGAAATTAGAACTGCATTCACTGGTCTTTGGGTTGTGATCTGATGAACCCACCTTTTTTTGGCTATGGAAATGCTTTTTCAAGAGCTTGTGGTAGTTTACACTTGTGTTTCAGGTCTTCTTTAGGAGCCTTCTGTGGTACTAAGGCCGTCTTTGAATAATGGGTGACTTGTTTCATGCCTGTAATAGTGCAGCTTTTCTTGTCCTTGCTCATGACCTATCGTTCTCACCCATATACCTTATGCAGAGTTGTATTTAGTAAACTTGGTTCTCACAGAGTTTGAATTCTACTGCTCATGAGTCCTCTGACCTGCCTCAAAGATTGTGCCTTTTGCCCTGTCAAGGAACGGTTCCATAATTTATCTGTTATGTTTTCTCTTTCCAAATACTTAAGCTGTTAGGTAGCTCATCTCTTTCCTAGGTTATTCCTCAACAAACAGTTTTGAGGCTGCATGCTCAGACTATCCATTCCTGGCTGAACCAGAAAATCCTACTACAAAAAGTTGGACTTTTCCCTTCACCCTTGCGTATCCATATTTCTAGGATGGTATAATTTCATCTCAAGCCTTTTTCCCCATAAATCGTATTGTCTGTCTCAGGTAAATGGCTGAAAGTTCTATCCTTTACTTGGATGTTAAATTCCTGTCCTTACAAATTTAATGTGCAAGGCAAAATAGTCCCCCTAAAGATGGAAAAGGAAGTCTATGGTTGCCTGTCTACCTTCTTCACTTACTCTTTGGGTTATAGATATATATAACATGTCTAAGAATGCATTTCATGAGGAAGTAACCTGAAACGGGTAGAGGATGGACAGATTAAAAGAAAAGCTGTATCTCTTGTTACGTGAAAAATCACATAACTTAGTGACTGAAACTTTAAAGATCTTGTGAAGGAGAAATAAGTATTCTCACTGCCTCAGGACCTGATTGGACTGATAATCAAAAACTTGTTAAATACGGTCTTTTTCAGTGGGAAAATATTAAGAAATAATTGTATGTTATGAAGCTTCAAATGTAACAAACCCACGTGCTAAGCTCCACCCATCAAAGAAAATAGTTTTGCATTAGAGAATAGGTGTTAAAATAAGAGTTAATCAGATATGTTGGTCTAAATTCAGAAGTGCTGTGTAAGATGGTCATAGACTGCTTAAACCTCTTCACACTCCTGCTACCCATGGAATCTGGTTACTGCCGCTCATCTATGCTTTCTTCCATTTCTACGGCTAAATGCCACGCTAACCAATACTTCATTTGAAAAGGGTAAAGCAGAACTATGTAAAAAAAATAATAAAATAACTGGAGATGGAATTGATCCTTGTGGCCAAATTTCAGATTAATTTATGTATTGTTTATCAGTCTGGACCTTTATGAGAAGTAGTAGTTCAACAGTCTTTTTTCTAAGCAAGAAGAGAATAATCTTGGCTATTAAACCACTACAAATGCGGTATTTCATACTGTAGGTCAAGAGTACTCTTGGAGAATTTTCATCCTGAATGTAATAAAGGTAGGTACCGGAGTCAAAATACATGTGCTTTGTACTGCTCTGCCCAAGTTGATTTCAGCCTTAGCTGCACTTGACTATTCAAGGAAGCGCAATTAAAATTGAAAAGACAAAATCAGGGTACTTCTGGTGTGAGTTTATTTTCTTATGAGTTTCCACCTGTATTGAGTCTTCTTATTTTAAGGGACTGGGATCTTTGTGTTTTTGATTTGTCATCCTAATTTCTTAGGAAGCCAAGGTGCTCTAGGTGAAAAAGCTTTGACTCTTTGTTTTTGTTCTACTTTTGTCACTATTAAGTGTTAACACAAGAATATATTTTCTGCTTTTAAGAAGCTGACCAGACGCAGGCCAGAAGAAGGAACACTCCCTCAAAGAGATGCCGTGGTTATTAACTTAGGAACAGTTAGCTTGTTCATCCTGACTATGCAAATTTTTAAAAGCCTGTATGAATCCTAGTGTAATCCGAGTAAGCCGTACTGTGATTTATGACACCTTAATGCAGGGATTTAGATTTTTGCTTGTCTGCCATGGGGCACCAATTTTAGTAAAGAGTTAGCGGGGGGACACAGCGTAACTTGAGCACTGAATAATTTTGCTGCCACAGATACGGCTAAGCCTTATAAACCTGAACATTCTGTATTTAAATACGGTAAACATTCCCTCTTATGTTTGCTGTTTAACAAGAGAAAATGTAGGCAGCAAGTGCCTGGAGCCCGCTCCCTACAAAAGATAACACAAAGAACACTCACATGTGATTTTCTGGGGTCCATATCTGTGATCTGGTACTAAGGTAAAATATGTTGTGTAGGTATGAGTGCAAAACATTAAGAAGACCACCAAAGTGGTCTTTTAAGTTTCTATGAAATCTCCACTGAGTATGTATTCTATTTCTGGGACTCCCTTGTATTTATTTTCTTTGGTTTTATTCAAGACTTTGCTACATGACACATTGAAACACAGATAGCAAGTCCAACTTACATATTTTGCTTCCCACGTATTTATCATCCCTTCCTCCAGTGTTTTCTATTTTGCTAATTCAAGTGGTTACCTAAATGGCTATTTGATTACTTGAGTGTATTTCATCTTCTCTTATTCATGCTGCTTGGAGCCTGATTTGTATCATTTGAAGTAAGGAGTTCTTTTGATTGATTACCATGAGATTTTTAACTGAAAATGCATGATGTCTTTTACAGTAGCATAGAGTGAAAGTCCAGAACACCTCCGAAAAATGAGTTTGTCTTTGCAGTTGCTTGGGAGAAGTTTTTGAATATAGTGTGCTTGATTTTGCTTATGCTGATCTAAGTCTGGAATAATTTAGGGTAGCTCTCTAGGCAGAGAAAACTGGAAGAGAAAAAACAATTGTATTTGTAAAGGAGATGGAATACAAAGAGACAAATCTGGATGCAGCAAATGGAGGCACAGCTCCATTTCAGTAAACATTATGCAATGACCTTGCTTCTGTTTTTGCTTGGTCGGACTTGGATTCTGGAAGTGCTGTGAACCACATGGCTGTGGCTGTTGTTCAGTGACACCTTACTCCTCCAGTAGTCTCACAGTGGGCTATTTGGGGTGTGAGGAACCAAACAAGATGGGTAAGAATAGCATCTGCCCTTATATAAATGCCAACTGCTGCCACTTTTGATTGCGTTTATCTCTATAGGCAGCGTCGCTGGGCTGTGTTCATCTGCTGTCCTGCCAGTTTCCTTTAGACACAGCCCGGCTCATCTCCTGTGACGCAGGGTGGTAGCTTGGGTTGGCTGAGCAGTGTTGGGTAGAACAGACCCCAGCTTTTTAAGCTGCATCCCGGGGAACTGCTCTGCTGGCTGGCATCCAAGGGTGCTGGCACTGTTGGTGTCTCACTCAGGGCCGTGAAACAGAGTGTGGTCTTTCCTGGCTGCTTGTCAACCACAGTATGGCCCTGCTGCCCTCAAAGGGAGGGTTGAGGGTGCAGAGAGGCTCTTGATGGCAACACCATGGAAGCAAAGGTATGGAAATCCTGGCCAGAATAAAGGAAGAGGCAAAAATACAGGGAAAGTCATGGTCAGAGGGCAGTATGAAAAAAGCCGGATGCCAATTCAGAACTCTGATAACATAGTTTAGACCTTACAAGTCTGTAGGTGTAGCTAGCCTGTTGGGCTTTTGCAGTAGGCTATCAGTCTTCTGTCATTTCTGCTGCAAACATAATTCACACTGTGGTTTGCTCTGGAACAAACCAGCAAAGTCACTTGGTGGGGAAGCCTAGATATCAACTAGATTATCCCTGCTCAGGAATAATCCATGCTGCACTGCAGTCTAGTGTGGATCTGTACCAGATCTGCTTTGGTCACCTAAACATGGCCTAGAAGACCATACACCCTTCCAGACTTGTTAGGAGAAGCACGTATGTTGGAAGGGCCCATCTAGGTACAAGGAGAGCTCTTGCACCAGTGTGGTCCCATAAAGTGTAGTATGAATGTCAGCTCCTTGTGAAAAGGGCTGTGAGGCTGGAACAGAACGACTGTGAGCTGTTCTGCACACCCTGTAGGAGCTCTCTGACATGACTGCTGAAGTCAGTATAGATATAATCTGAGAGACCATGTGTTTTCTGTGACTGATGTCTGCAACATCTGTTTTGCTAAATTTATGCAATTTAAGAATGAATAAGGTAAGTCTCCATGAAGAGGCAACCATAGGCAGATCCCTAAAAAAGGTCTACCTGATCTTCCACAAGAGTGAGGTAGGAATGACCTTAGGTTTCAGTCAGTTTCTTGACTGGAGTGTTCTTGACTGTGATCTGACCATGTACACTAATCTCTTCTCATTTTTTTCAGTTTCACTTTCTGAAGAGAGCTAGGCAGCACCACTCTTTATTCCTGGAAGGGGCTTTGGTGAGCTAGTGCAGTGGGCATAGTTCAATGGCCTGATAAGAGGTGCAAAAATGAAAAGCCCACCTTGCTTCTAAGCGGGTGTTGTTAGCCATTGAACATCAGCATCGGTAGGAGAGGCTGAATTTGTACTTGCTTTTTACTGTTTTCTTCCAGCCATGGCTGTGAGGTTGCATTGATGTGGGGCAGCGCAGAGAACAGGAAATAGGTTACACTCAAAGACAGTTCTCCAGTCAGGGAAACTTGTGGATGTATTCTTGTCTCCTAGTACAAACATCCATGTAACCAAACCAGCAAATCTGATTTACTTATCCACTCTGACAGTGAGAGGTGTGTGGAGCCAAGCACACTTTGTGGGTTACTTTTATTTCATCTGTAACTCATATCTAATCCTGGAAGAACTGGTTGCATACCTGCTGGGAGTGAGCTTGTTTGGCTATTTTTTTGTTTGTTTGGTGGGTGTTTGTAAATCTTGGATAGTTGCAGCCTTTGGGAAGGGATATTCTCCTTTGGGCTGACATCAAGAAATTTGCAGGACAGTGGAGGAGAGTTTTGGTAGTTCACTGTTTGTTCTCTGTGTAATGAATCTGGAAATAAGTGACCACAGGCTCGAATTTAAAGTGTTACTCACAGGTGAGTTCATGAGTTTCTTGGTGGATATGTTTCCACGTTTCAGAATGGCTCTTCATGATGGCACTTATTTATCCTGTCTAAACAGGTAAGTCAGTAAGGTCTTGCAATTTTTTGCATAGAACTTGAGATAATAGGTGTGAGTTTGGACAGTTTGGTGGGATAACAGAAGAGAACTGAGAATGATTTCTGGAAGCAGCAAGGATATTGCACTGTAAGCTTTGTAAGGTGTAATTTTTAGTGAAGTTAGCAAAAGGTTTGCAGGATCATTTCTGTTCTCATTGCTATAAATACCACTTTATTTACGGGAAGCAATACTTCTGCTCCTACCAATAAAGAAAAAGCACCGGTATAATAAAAGAAGCAGAATATCAACTTGTTTAGATTTCCTCTTCCTGCTTGTTATGCTGGTTCTGATATGGAAATATTCATTCATATTAAATTGCAACATTGGTGTCACTATTTAAAAGACTTTTTTCCTAATGTAACAATCAAACCTACTTCAAAATTTATTTCCGACAATGAAGGATATTCAGTGTGTTTTCTTTTGCCTTATTCTGTATCAGGTTTTTAATTTTCTTCTTATCCCTCAAAATACATTGCCCCAGAATTTAGTGAGAGAAACTAGGGGTTTAGCACATTAGTTGCAGTTCTTCTGTGCTAGTGCCTTCATGCTTAGCCCACCCTGCTTAAGTTAAATTTCCACTGGGTTATATGCTGCCTAGGTTGTAACCTGATAGTGACAAAGAGGGGGAAAACAGTGTAGTGTGTTACTGAGCTTTGCTTGAGATGGTAGGAGAAAAAGCAGCATAAAAAAGTTGAGCTCATGGGAAATAATAGGCTGTCAGAGGAATGGGGGAAGTTCCATTGTGATGGGCAGTTTGACTTGCTAAATGATTGATTGTGCAGAGCAGAAGGAAGAGGCCATGAACATGCCTGTCCGTGTCAAGCACTACTTTTGAAAGGCAGTGCATGTTATTCTTATTGCAACCTTTGTTGACCCAGAAGTTGGCAGAGCAGGAGAGATACAAGCTGGCTGAGAGCTCTGCAACAGTTTTCAAGTAGGTTCTTGGTCTAACAGTAACTTTCAAACAAATCTCTTTGTAATTTTTTTTTCCAAATTAGGGGTAGAAGTATGGAGTCCTGTGCATGTGTTCAAAACCAATTCCTCACTGCTTTTTTTTTTTAAACAATGAAACTATCTGTGACCTGGTGAATGAGGACTAAGATGCATTTTGAGCTACCAGTTCAAGCGGAGCTACAAGAAGAATAGCAACTTGATTATTTTTTTTTTCTTTTTATCCTCCCATTCCTCCCTGCTGCCACTTTTAGAGAAGGGAGAGGTACATTTTTCCTTTTTCATCCTCAAGTTTGATGTATTGGGGGTTTCCATGCTTTCAGTGATTTTTAAAGCATAAGTACATCCTCTGAAGGTACATTCTGAATCAAGGCCCTTTTGTAAGGAAACACCAACTTTGGTTTTGCCATCTTAGTTTCAAAGATAGTTGCACTTTTGGTTTCCCAGATCTTCCTGATTTCTGTAGGCTTTTCTGCAAGTGCTTTCCAGCATGTCTTTCCAGTCGTGTTTTCTGTAGTGATACAAGGAGGAGAGGGGCTGGTGCTCTGACCTCCAGTATTGAGAGAGGGTCTGACACAGGATGCGAGTCTTGTATCAGGATGTGAAATGACACCTCTTCTGAAGACATTCAGAAAGCCCTTATTAAAACTAAAGCAAGAATAAATAGTGATACATCCTCCCCCTTAGCCTCCCCTTTCCCACCTTGGACTGGTTGCCATTTCAGGGATGAGGATATCCTTTAAAAAGACAGAGCAGTGCTGTTAGGGCAGTGAATGAGGTCCTGCCAACACCACTAGTAGTGGTGTGGTAGAGGGTTGCTTCTGCAGCCTCCCTGCAAGAGGATCAGGTTAGCAGCACCTGCTGCTTTAACCTCAGTACTTGGAATATCTTCTGAAGCGGTTTTGTCAGCACCTGTCCCACTCCTCATCTGCTGAGGCTTTCCTGTCTTTAGTCTCCTTGGGCTCCTTCTTTAATAAAAGAGTGAGCTTGGTGGAAGAATCACCTGTTTTTTCTTTTGCAGCACTTTCAAGTGGAGATACACTCTGCTTGGGACATGCAGATACCACCTGCCTTTACTAGGGGTTGTGAAGGAAAGGCTGAAAATAATGCCTGTGATGTCTTCAGGTGTAGTAAATCTGCCTGGGAGGTAGTACCAGAGGTTGCTTCTGTGCTTTGGTAGGCTCAGTGAAATTCCCTATAAATAAATTCTGATTTGAAGAATTTGTCTGTAAGAAAAGTAAAACAACATAGCTGGTCACTAAAACCAGCCAACAATTTCTTCAGTCAACTGGCTTTTACTTCCTTGGGCCAGCATTTGATTACTGTTGACTATTTAGATTTAAAGAGTTATGTTTTCTTAAGTATACCTGTAATTTTTAGTACTAACATTCTCACGCTGTTGTAGAGAGCTGCTTTCTGATTAATTTCATTTTTATGTGCAGTGGAAGTAGAAAAGGCTTTAATTAACAACACTGTAGCTTTTTGTTTCTTAAACATGGTTGCACTGTAAACTCTCTTGCAAGTGTCTTGGAGTAGTCCAGCTCTTTATCCATTAAAATACTCTGCAAAATAACTGCACAGCGAATTGCAGTCCGCCCGTCTTCTGTGACAGAAATGTATTTGGCGAAGAGTTCTTCCGCAGTAACAGAGACAGCTGTCATTGCTGGCCTTTTCAGTATTGCGACTGAGTAGGTCTGGTACGTAAAAGTGCAGGCATTAGAAATGCAGCAGTGGAATTGGCAGCTACCTCTAGCAGGAAGTTTTTAAGTCTTCTGTGTGCTAGAATAGCATTAACTAAAATACCTTACTCTATAAACTGTCAACACTATTCCTTTGTCCAGAACATGCAGCATTGTTCTTTCCGTATTTCTTTCAAATGAATACTATCTCTGTCGAAAAGAATTTTTACAAAGCTTTCTTCTATTGCTGTTTCAGACTACACTGGCACACATCATAGCCAACAGCAGCAAAAAGAATGGCACGAGGTTTGTGACACTGTCAGCCACAAGTGCCAAGACAAATGATGTTCGAGATGTCATCAGCCAAGCCCAGAATGAAAAAAGACTCTTCAAGAGAAAAACCATCCTCTTTATTGACGAGATCCATCGTTTCAATAAATCTCAGCAGGTATTGTATTACACTGCTTTTTGGAAAAAGCCTTTGTCAGCACTTCTGTAAAATTTCCCCCTTTGCCTTAGGATGATAACTTACTTTAGGCTTTTGATTATAACGTTAATGTTTTTAGTAGATGAATTAGGGAGAAACAAAAACTAAATTTCATAACTTACTTCTCATCAATGTTTACTTATTGTGATTCAAAGATTTAAATAAAAGTCTGAGCTATAGTTATAGTTGACTTATCTCTGCAAAGTTCCGTTAGTAACATTTGCCGTACATATCTTCACTTCAGCCTCCTCCACAAAGGTAGCATTCTGTATTACCTTTAAAAAGGTCTGGAATGTGGATGTGCCTACGGTGTTTGTTTGGTTTAACATTGTTCCCTCTTCTTGGTGAGAAAAGAGACCACAGTCATACTATGGAAAGCTTGAATTCTGTACTACAGGTTGCAGTTTCTATATCGAACCATGCTCCAAACTTCCAATAGTTTTCTGAGCCATCCTATAGAATTATGTAGGGAACTGTAGCCCTAAAGATTAGGTCAAAGAGTATTTAGAAGTAGTCTCACTGTTTGTTATACCTGATACAGCAATTTCACGGTATCTTACGTTTGCCAAGCAATTACCCAAAGTCGCATAAATAAACTAAAAATTTGCAGATTTTTGACACTTTTTTTCCAGCTGGTAGGGTCATTCTTGGTGCAAGCACAAGTTACTAAGGTGAATAGCCCATAACATGCTGTGTGCGTGAATTAAATCATTTAGATAGCTGAGCAGATGAGCTGCCTTGTCAGTGAGGTTATTTGTCATATCACCAGGGAACCCAAAGACCTAAATACATGAAAAACATAGCCTACTCACATGGAATGTTTCAGGTTGTCATTGATTGCGATCAGCTTTTTCTGCTTCCCTCCCATCCTCAGGACACTTTCCTTCCTCACGTTGAGTGTGGGACGGTGACCCTGATAGGAGCAACCACAGAAAACCCTTCCTTCCAAGTCAATGCTGCTCTTCTGAGTCGATGCCGGGTGATTGTCCTGGAGAAGCTCTCGGTTGAAGCGATGGAGGCGATTCTGATGCGGGCCGTCAGGTCTTTAGGGGTCCAGGTTTTGGGCCAGGGTGACCAGCACGGCAGCTCTGCGACTGGCAGCAGCAGCGAGAGCTCGGAGTGAGTACTTTATGGGCTGCAGGGTGTTAACACACACAGCCTGAGGAATTGACTGCCTGCCAGGGAGAGAATGAAGCAGTTGGGGGGTGGGAAGAGAAACTCTAGCCACTTCTAATAGTAAAGAAAAGAAGTAGCAGCATATGGCAGGGGTGGGGGGTGACAGGAGAGAGAGAATTCAAAGCGCTGGCTCTCTCCATCCAAAACATAATCTCACCATCTGGATCAGAAGAGTTTTATACTTGGATCTGTAGCTCCTGACTCACCCTCCCAGGATATTTAAATCCATTCTGCTGCTGAGGATTTGCTGTGGAAGCTTGTAACTGCGTCTTTGTCATGTCCTAATGTGTGTTACTTCTTGCTACTGGTTGTAAAAGCATCATGTTACCATTAAGTGGTGGATGGGACATCCCCTCTTAAATTAATTTGGAAGGGCCTGACAAAAGTTTGTTGTTTTCTGAGATTTTTTTTTTTAAATAAAATCAGGGAGGATACTATGCAGGATAAGTGCTATGGTGTGTTTTATGATATGCTGTGGGGAGACGGGGCTGTTGCTGTGAGGTGTTAATAGATTGTTTTAAGATAAACTTTCTTTTTCTCTGCTCCTTGTTGTCCAAGCCAGATAAAATCAAATTAAACATTTGGGAGAGTTTTGGGAGGAACGTGGTCCAGATTTGTCCATAAGGGATGTTATCTGCCTTCTGAAATGGCTACCTGGCAAATAAGAATAATGCTTGGTACTGTTCTACTTTCATGCAAGTTATTACAGTTCCTTCATGTTGATGCTTGTCTGTACTCCTAGTAAGTTACAGTGTATTGACATGGAAGTAATTGGGCAGCCAGTCTGTATAAAATTAACAAGAGGGAATCCACTTGGTCTTTTAGCTTTATCACAGAATGTAAGCACTAAGAATCGCTAACCTGAATGCTGAGGTCAGGGGAGGGAAAAGGAAAGCTGTTCCCTTTTTATTTTTAGGGTGCCCTGCCTCATGGCTTACTCGTTTGTGGCTTTAACATACTGTAGTAATGTGAATTTTAGAAGAGAGAGCAGTACTGCATGTCAGCGTTAATGTAATGGCACAGCTGTGGTTGTGACTACACCCTGACTGGGGTTCAGAGACTTTCCTTTCTGTACGGGATTAAAGTACAAGGCATAGTTTCAGCTGCAGTTGTTTGGGTTTGGGTTTCGCTAGACTCTCCGTATCTGTAACCTTCTGTTAGCTATGGATGATTTAAACAGCACGGTGTGGTGCTTCATCAAACTGAAAGAAGTCTGGCAGGTAGATTGTCAGACCAGCACAGTTTCAGAAATCTATCTATGGAGAGAGAGGGCCCCACTCCAATGGCTAACGTGGGAGCCAAGCATTTAAAAATAAAAATGGGGTTCAGAATTTAGGAGCATTTGTAGTTGTGCATTAAGTCTCTCTTGTCTTTCCTGCCACTATCTGGTTCTGGTCTATAGTTGATACCTACTGTTGCTGATGAGTTTGGTGTTTTTTAAGCCATCCTGTCCTTTACTGTGGTTCCAGTTTTGGTCCTTCTTCTTTCTTCGCTGTCCATACCATTTCTGCTCCTTCATTTCTTCTCCACCTACCAGTCTGCAGGAGCAGATGTGTCTCGTCTTTTACCTCTTCGCCCCCCTGCCTCTATGAAGCAGTGCTGTTGTTAGATGCAGGCAGGTAACAGTGTTCATGCTGTCCTGAGGAATAAATGAAAGTCACCAATGACAGTTGAATTGGTTGTTCACTGTGCTCACCTTCACTCCAGACTTGGAAAAGGAGCTATAAGGCAGCATGTCCCCAAATGTGGGGCGTCTACTTTGAAAATGCTGTAAGATATAGTCAGAAGGCACAAGAAATGTGTATATTGAATTTTTGATTTTATTTCATTTCCCATGTGAGTCTCCCTTCCCAAACCACTGAAGTGTAGTATGAAGTCCTGCATGTGCTGCTTGGCCTCAGTTTATCAGATGGTCTTGGTATCACATCACTTGTCTGACATGATGGCTGACCTAGATGAGATTTTGAAGAAGAGGATGATTCTTTGTGGTCTCTCCTATTACCTTGAAGAATAAGGTGAGGGTGAATCTTCCTTAGTCTTTACAGACATCTGGGCTCAACAAGAATGCAGCCATTACTGAGTGATTCAATAGGTTTCATTGTCTCTGTATTCCATGCACATGCAGCAGTTATCAAAATGAGCGTATTCTACACAAATCTGTTTAATTAAGTTTTCTTGGTGGATTTTTCTTCTCTTGCTTCCACCATTGCTGCAGGTTTCTGATAAGGTTGTGTCACCTGGCTTCTCCTTCATCCCACTGTGGCCTTTTCTTGCTTTAAAGCTGACATAGAGCTAGCAGGAGGTGTTACCTACTGTGGTATCTTTTTATTTGTTACATCATCACGCTCCTAAAGCTTCTTTGACAGTTTTTATATTAGTAACTGGATTTCTTTAAGATAAGGTGTGCTTTGTGTTACATTTTCATCAACTTCACCTCCATCAAAGTGTGCCTTAGGGCCTGCAGTAAATTAAGCTGAAAGACAGGGCAATGTGAAAGGAAGAAACATACTCATGAAGAAGAAGAGTAAGGAGAAGTCAATGTTAAAGATGCTTTATATTACTGAAACTTTGCCTGTGCTTTCTGCAGTTTACACTGTCTCAGTAATAGCTCAAACTGTTCCAGGTGTACACTGATACGGTACACTTGTACTGGGTCAGTGATGGAGGAAATAAAATTCTTCTTTTCTTGGCCTTTTAGTTTTATCATTCAACTGCAGCCCTCAGAGTGGTATCTCTAATTGAAGTCAGACAGTAAACTGGATGGTGGATTAATGTATTTGAAGTCAGATAGCAAAGGAGGCGCACAGCTGAGGGAAATGGAAGGATCCCCAGTTTCTTTTTGGCAAGCCCAGACCTCAGACAGCTCAGCTTGTTAGTGGCTGTGTTACAAGTACTGACAGATTTTGGATTCGCTGGTTCGTAAATCACAATGATGAAGGTTTGGGTCGTCAATGTTCAGTACTTTTTTGAAAATTATTCCCTTTTTGGAACATCCATCCAATATCCTTGCAGGAAATAGAGTTTCCGGAATGAGAGGCGACATTCAAATACAGTGCTGTAAGGCAGTGAGCAATGCATTATCATACTGCAGTATTTCAGATGATGAACTGTATTTGCCTGTAAAAGTGTTGCAGTCTGTCAAGGAGTGAGTGTAGGGAGGATAATTACGCTGAGAAAGTAAGAAAGTGCTGATGTATATGTGGAAGAAGCAATGGGTACTTTATCTCATGTTCTGCTCAATTGTTTTCAAATCTTTCATCATACAGGTTCTCCTTGCTTGCACTTCTTAGATTTACTCTCTGATATTGCTTATACCCTCTTGTCGTTGGATCAAACGCTGCAGTGTTGTACAGGTTTTATGGGTAGTTCATCATATGTTTCGTGTTGGTTCTTGGCACAAACTGTCTAGAGGGTATGGAATAAGAAGGGATAGGAAGAAGGATTTATTATCCTGTAGTGGTAGTTTTCCATTCCTTAAGCTAGTAAATCACCTTCAGCTCAGTGAGTGATGGATCCTGGGGCATCCCTTCTGGCTTGTTTATGTTTTTGTCTCCAAGTATCATCGGTTACAAGGTACCAACATTAAGCATTGGCATGCAGTGGGTGTTCAGTGTTAATTTTGGAGAGTGAAAAAAATATGAGATTGCCCATCTGCAAGAGGATCAGGAGCTTGGAAAGAGGTCAGGAAGCGTGGGAGTTACTTTGCCTTGCAGTTCTAGGGTGTGCAGAAGTCGGGTAAAGGGGAAGGTTGTAGGGCACTTGAGCTTCTGAAGACAGGTTCGGCTTAAAAATGTAAAATACAAGAAGTGTCTTTTGGAAACCAGGGTTTTGAAATAATAGTCATCCTGATTTTGAAATAAGGATTCTGCTTAGTGAAGTCAAAAAAATAGAACTTAAGATTTTAATTCCTCAAAAAAAAAAATCACTCAATTCAGTTATTCTGAGTATAAAATGCTACTATTTCAAAATACTGAGTGTGAATGGAGCTGAGGTTATGGAACTGGGAAGCATTATGTTATTTCCAATCAGTGATTCTCAGCAGCATGCTGTGCAAACAGCTTATATGTGGAAATTTTCTCCTTTTAGTCTTATTCTTTATAAAGTCCTGCACATCGTGCTGTTGTTGCAGACATGGACTGGATCAGCCTAATGCTGATCCAGATACATTATTGGGAGCAGAATTTGCATTACCAATATGTTGTGACTTGGATTTCACGATGGAAGTGGAGAAGGCTTTTGCTTGTAACCAGATTTTCCATGCTTGCTTGTGCATATTTGTTTCAATTCCTGTAATACTAATAGCTTGTGTTAAGTCAACAGAGCACATGGAGTCCTGCAGTGAAATTGAAGAGATAGGAATACAGCTTGGCTTTCTTGCCCAGCTTCTAATTAGCAAATAAATGGCAAAAGTGCTCTGAGGCCTCAACTTCAGTTGGGACAGACTGTTCTCAGCTTCTTGCAAGCGTAGTGGCTTTCAATGCTTCCTCTACACTTGCACTTACTGAGTGCAGCTGTGGGTATCATTGTGAGGAAGCCTAAAGCACGTGGTCATCTTCCCTGCAAACAGCAGGAAAAGAGCTTAGTCCTTGCAGGTGAAACCTTCTCTTCAGTCTGCCCTGCTGCTGTACCCAAAGTGGTTGCTCAGCGTGCAGCAGATTTGGTTTTGTTCCCTGTTGATGGGGTGTTAGCAGCAGGATGCCTGTTTGTAGTGCCTGCTGGGTTTTTAAAAATAGCTTTTGCTTTCTTTGCTGGCTTCTTTCGTTGCATGTAGAAAAATCTGGTACCCATCTGTAGTGCTCTGTAGGTGAATGTGGCTCCCTCATTTTCAAGGAATTTGATGCTTGAGATACTTGACTAAGTCCCTGAGCTGTTGTATTCTTCTGCTTCCCCATTCAAACACAAAGATGGTGTTTGAAACACTGAGGAGAAAGTGTGGTTATTTTGGAGTGCCACTGTGTGTGCATGTTATTTTTTTTTTTTTCTAGCTTTATCGAATACATGAGATGCATATGTGTATATAGATAGATTTATTTTTCCCACAGGATGTGATTTCTGCTGCCTACTCTCTGCTGCACGGGTTATGGCCCTAGAACACCTTCACTTTGTTGGCCTTCACTTGCAGTGGTGTGAATTAAGATTGCAGCTCTACAAGTTTTTCCCTCTTATGTGTGGGCATGAGAGGGCTCAAATACTGACTGTTGAAGTTTTGCCAGCACCTACTGTCTTTTTCTTTAGCATGATAAGTGCAAAGTGAGTTTGCAAAGAGGAAGAGGAGGCAAGTAATGAAAATTAGTGGATATGTGTGTCTGGGAACCCTGGCATTGCCTTTTTATTCACCACTGGTAGTAACAGTAATAAATCTTTCTGGTGAATGAAGTGCAGGGCTGTTGAGAATCCTTAATTATTTGGCACACAAGGGCTTCATAAGAAGGTGCCTCTCACGCCAAGCTCTGTGCGTTAATCCCCGCTGATACATGTCACTCTTGATTTTCAGTTCATTTACTAGAAATGGCTAAGTTAGAGCAGTTACCTAATGACAGGCTTTAATTCCACTAGCTGCTGTTTCCATATAAAATCTGCCTCTGCCTGGCAAACACGTTAGCCATTATCTTATCTACATAACCAAAGTCTGAGGGTCAAATCCTCAACAGTATGCATGTGAAATGTGCAGAGGCCAGTTGGTTTGCATGTGCCCCAACAGTGGGGACTGCAGCCCAGCAGATGAAAACCTGGAGAAGGAGCTTGAGGACTTTGTTACTTTCCCAGATTTTTCACAGACTCACTAAGATCTCAGGAGATCCTTCACCTGCTCTTGCATTTCTTAACTCTTCCCATCTTGTTCATTTAGATTTTGTGTTCATTGGCATTTGGCCTTTGTCATGTGTTGGTATAGTCCTGGCACATTTGGAGTAGTAGGTGGCAGGAACAGTGACTTGCAAACACTGGGATGCCTTTTCTTTCTAGTAGGGTGTTTTTTGTATCCCAGTGACTAAGCTGTAATACCTGTTACCATTTAAAAAAAAGAATGTAGGATGAATATACGCTTTATAATGTAAAGAATCCTTCCAATTGTTGCTTTTTCAAGAACATCTGATAGCAGCTCTTGCTGTTGGTAGTTGATTCAAAACCTTGTGCTAATTACTTTATATCTCACTATATTCTCCCATGTGCATTTGGATAGTTTCCTCCCTTTGCATTGTCCTTCCAACAAGGAATTTGAAGTGCTAGCTATGAAATACTGATGGAGTAAAACTTTGTAAAGTTCAACGGGCTGTGCTAGAATTGTACTCTGGCAAAACCCTAGCCCTAGTTTCCGTTGAGCTTAATGAGATGAGGAAAAATAGGGGGCTTAAATAGATGAAAGCTCCTGCCCTACCTTTTTCATGTGTATTTAACATCCATTGGGGCAGGGGGAAGTGGGGTTGGGTCCCACAGTGTTCTCCCAGGCTCTGCAATGCTTAATCATGACAGAATGAGTTAATAACAAAACTTAAGCCCAGCTGCCTCTCAACAAACTGTGTAAAGAAATGCCATCTCTGGCATAATACAAAAGGAGAGGAGCGTGATGGGGGCTAAGAGTGTATGGTTATTTTGGTTGCAGATTCCCGGTGTACATCGAGGAGAAAGCTCTAAATACCCTGGCCTACCTTTGCGACGGTGATGCAAG
Organism: Limosa lapponica baueri; assembly: GCA_002844005.1. Lineage (NCBI taxonomy): Eukaryota > Metazoa > Chordata > Aves > Charadriiformes > Scolopacidae > Limosa > Limosa lapponica. The sequence continues at coordinate 24,476 of KZ505832.1, read as the reverse complement.
GACTGGACTGAATGGACTCCAGTTAGCAGTTCAGGCCCGATTAGCAGCGGGGAAGACCACTCCTTTGAATACTACCAAAGGTGGTTCTGCAGATGGCATTCTGATAACAGAAGAGCATGTAAAGGAAGGGCTACAGCGATCTCACATCCTGTATGACCGAGCAGGTGAGTACCTGATACAGTCTCTGAGATGCAGTCTTCTCAAGAGCTGATAGTCTCTATAATTTCTGTTTCTTCTCCCCCTTTTATATCAGCTGCTCTGGTGAATCAGTGGTTGGACTGAAATTTGGTCTAAAAGTTACTTTTCCTTTACAGTGTAGCAGGCTCATCCAGAAATTCCTTCCAAACAGGGTTTCCTCTTACCACTTAGGAATTGTAGGTTAGCTGAAAGACCTATTTGCAGCCCTGTGAACAGTTGCACGGTGAAATTATTTGTTCTTTAAGGTTATTAGAATATTGTCTTTTAAGAGGATTGCAATGTAAAGAGGGAGAAGTAATTTGATGAGGAGATTTGTTCTTGGAGGGTTGGAAATCTTCCGTTGCACTTTTGCTCCTTTGAAAGTCTTGGAAGTGATCACATTCACAACAATATGTTATGTGAAAACCTGAGCAGTTGGCTTTATTTTTAGAGTTGCTTTTTAAGGTAATGAATTTTGTAGCTTGCTTAGGGCAGGTCACATAAATCAAATTGCAATTAAGGCTTTCTAATGTGATAACCACTCTTGCTAAGTTTGTGACTTGGCAACGTTAGGCATCACAGTAGTTGGCCACTATACCATTTTATGTGAGAGGGTTAAAAAATCAGAGGGAATATTAGAGATTAGGTGAATCCCCTTGAACTCATATGCTTGTTCTTTGGCAATACTTCAGTTACTGTGCAGTATAGGATCAAATGATTATGCCAATCAGTATTTGGAGAACTGATCAATTTTTGTTTTCCCACTGGTATCTGATATGCTTAATTAACTGTCACTACTCCAAATGTGTGATGAAGGATTTTTTGAGGGTCTTTGTAATGTATATGCCTGCTTGCAGCATTCTTGCTACAAAGAGGAAATGACGGCTCATTGTCAGGAAGAAGTCAGCTGGGAAGATATTGATATGATGGCAGCTGAGAAGTCAAGGGTAGACAGCGGGAGGGAGAAGAAAAATTTTATGGGGTCTGTGGCAGGAGGAAGCAGAAAACCTGACCAGTTTACTGGTGTGAGTCTCTTTCACTGTCTGGGTCCCTTGTGTGTTTGCTGTCGCCTTGTGGACGCTGTCACACAGAACTCTTGCCTGTGTCCATTGCTCCCAGCCCTCCTACACCTATTTGCTCTGTTAAGAGATGGCACAGAGTGCCTCTTCCTGAGGCATGCATCAAGTCTAGGTAGCATGTGTCAGCCCCTTCTCCGTGACACACATGCTTCGAGCTCTATGTAGGGTTTTTCTTTTTGTCAGAGATTTTCAGAGAAGGGTGAGCACAGTGAAAATTCTGTTTTTCTTGATTGTAAGAATGCCAAAGAGCCTGCCATAAATACTGTCACAGCAGCAGGGTGCCCAAGTACATGCTTTTACAAAATTTCTCCCTTCTGTGTAGTAGTCTGTGTCTCAGTTGACCATTTTTGTCCATAGTAGAAATAGCTATTTGTCCTTTTCTATACAAAGGGCTTCTGGATAGAGGCTACTATATAAATAAAGAATTTTTGTAGCATGTTTTAGGTAATATTTTTTGAATCACAGTTGTGGTAGTGAAATCTACAATCCTCTAATATAAAGTGCTTCAACCTTATAAAGCGTAGGAACATGTAGTGTGTTCATGTAGAAAGCACCAGTTAATCGATTAGCATTCAGAGTTGTGTAAATATGAAATTTTGATTTTACATCATTATTTGTTTTTTGTCACCTTCTGCAAAATTTGACAAATAGATGTAGTTGGGCATTCTTTTATGTACTTTCACCAAGTAGTCGAGGAAGGAAATTATTCGTAATCCAGTCATTAGGCTATTGTTCTGATCTTTGTGCCATCATGCGAAGACAAGATCTTTGTGCAGACAATCTATGAATTTTAGCTGGAAGGACAAAGAAACAGCTCTAGTCAAATTTCACTGCCAGCAGCCACCTGCAGCCCTTGCAGTGTGAGAGGAAACAAACTATTTAGTCATTTTAGCTTTTAATTGCAGTTTTTAAATTTTTTATTTTGAGAAAATGATGCAGCAACTAAATTAATTAAAGCTTAAATGCAGATGGACAGTGAATAGATGTTTAAGATAAAGTTGTGTTGTCTCTTCTTCCTCTTATGTATTGTGTCTCTCTGCTAACACTGATTTAATAGCAAATGCCAAAGATAAATATCAGAATAATTGTAGGATTTTGTCTCATTGTCTGTGTGGTAACATAACTTCAGTTATGGTAAAGATTGGGAATGTGCTAAACAATTTATTTTGTAATCTGGATCACGGTTTTTCCTTCCCGTTCTGTGGGGGAAAGAGAAGGTGTCTCACGCCTTAATTCTTTTTTGCCAGCTTTATTGTTTTCTGCTGGACCAGAATGAGAAGTCTTTTTATCCATGCTGTTGCTCTAGTCTTTCTTCCAAAGCTTTCTTCCATCCTTTATCAATGGGCAATTGATGTTTACCTTTGGCTAAGACAGAAAACAATGTGAGATGGGGACTTTGATTTTACTTCTGCCTACTGCCTTATAAATAGGGATTGCTTAAGAAGTCCAGATATTAATTATGTTCAGTGAATTATGTTCCCTGTCTTCTGCCAATCAGGCTTTAGACAAATCAGAATCTTAAATTAGCTGGAAGACTCTTTAGGGGCATAAATCAGAAAGATTTATGCATCTGTATACACTAGACCTCCTGTCCTTCCCAAAGCTTCTTGTGTAGTATCTTGTTTCTCACCAGAAGGGTATTTACCTTTGTGGGAACTGCACAGAGCAAATGTATTTTGATTCCAAAAACTCTTTAGAGTTTTGATTTCAAGAGGCATCTGGGATGCAGAACAACAGTGACAGATAAGTTGGCATGTGTCTGTCTCAACTGAATTGATAAATCCAAAATCTGTAGGTTGGCTAACCAGCCCGAGAAACAGAGCTAATAAATAAAGCTCTGTAAAAAGTTCTTTAATTATTTTTTTATAATTTTTTAATTTCTTTAAAATTGCTTCTAGTAACTCACGTAGAATATATATAAACTGTATTTTCTAAAAAGAAAAATAAAACTTTTTTGTCCAGTGTATTTTGCCTTTAATTGAAACTGCATTGAAAGTACAACGGCATGTTTTTTCTGAAGTCCAAGTCTGGTGTATAAGTATGGTCATCATTTTGATGACTCAGTCAACAACATTCACTTTGTGGGGAAGGAGATGAAGGGAGAAAACTGTCCCCTTCCTCAGCCTGCATACTCTGAAGTCCCCCGCAGGTATGTGTCTCTAGTCCCAGCCGATCTCCTGGATTCCTTCTGCCTCTCCAGCTGGTATCCCCAAGTATGACACTTTACAGTGACCCAAACAGTGTATAAAAGCACTCCAGGAAAAAAAAAATCTGGGCGAGTGCAACTTCCAGAGATATCCAAAGGCCGTCTTCCTTACTTTCAAGAGACCAAGAGACGCCTCTTCCAGGAGGACAGTGCGAGTTCAGCTGCTTGGCTTTATTGCTACTAACTCAAGTGTTACGATGGAGCACGGACACGCTGTTTGTGTTGGCAGGAGTAATGACCGCATACCACAGGGCTCTTTGTGTGGAGGCCTCGCAAAAATAGCTGTCTGCTGGCCGGCGTACACCAGCAGCATTCCCCCCAGAACCATACTGCAGCGTGAACAGCGACGCAGGAAGATGGACCTAGTTTCTGACCTGGGAGGTGAAGGCCTTGCTGGCTATGAAAGGAGCAATTGCAGCTGTATGGGGGCTTTGGTTTTCAAACTCTGGCATGCAGCCTTTTATTTTGCAGGGCCTACAAGTGACAGGGATGGGTGCTGATACGGCCCTCGGGCTGTAAATCCTTTTAGCCGTAGGAAGAAGAGAAGTATTAACAGATGGCTGTGCATGCAGCCAGTTGCCTTTATAATACACACTTAGCTGTGAGCCAAGGAATGCCAAGCACTTTGAAAAATAAAAAAGGCAGATTATGTGGAAAGTTTAACAACAGTATTGCAGCAAAATACTCTTACAAGTTTGATTAAAAGAAATGCATAAGAATCAAAACCAGCTGCACAGGGAAAAATCGAAAGCAGGAAGGGTCTTATTCAGTGTTTGTAATGTTAAAAATAGAAAGTCAACTGTAGCCCTAAAAGATCTGTGGAATGGCTTTGTTTCTCCTTGTAGTCCATAGCTAATCTTACGTTAAACTTGAATGTTAAAAAAAAATTCCTTGTAATTCATTCAGTCTTCCCACTGAACTCATCATTTCCTAGGGGTTTTCCAGGGTTGTGTGCTGTGATCCTGTTTCCTCCAGATTGTATAATGTGCCATCATTGTATATCCACAGCAGCATTTCCTTTTTTTGGTACATAATGCAGCAAACTCGTGTTTCATTTACTGCACGCTTTATTTTCAAGTTTTAGTTGATGTGAAACATCTTTGTCTAAAATATCACTAGTGTGTAGTACTGGATTTCTCTGTTTCTTCTGTGGTCTTCTCAAAGCTGTGTGTGCATCCAAAAGCAATGGTCAGTGGTTTGTACATGCTCTTTGTCAGTTAGGAGATATTTATATAAAGTCTTCTTCCTAACTGTTTAAAATATCCATATGTTTTTTCTTCTGAAGCAAGGTTCATTAGGGTACCAAATCCAAATTGTTCGCCTTGCAGTGTTTAAAAAAAACACCCTCCTTTTTGTCTGCAGTTGCTCTGTTAGGCTTATGTTTTTAGTGGAGTGATCCATGTGGCAAAGCATGAAGGCATTGAAAGCATTTAATGAACACCATAATAACGTACACATAGAAGGAGTTTGAGAAAAGAGGATATGTTTATCTGCTGTGATCTAGTAAAATATATTACGTTCCCTTAAATACATTTAACTTTATTTCCGCCTAACAGCTTTGTGTATCTCTTCTCCCACATTCTAACTAGGAGAAGAACATTACAATTGCATCTCTGCCCTGCATAAGTCTATGAGAGGCTCAGATGAAAACGCTTCCCTTTACTGGCTTGCTCGAATGCTTGAAGGTGGTGAGGATCCACTCTATGTGGCAAGGAGGCTGGTGAGGTTTGCAAGTGAAGATATAGGTCAGTATTTGCAGTATTTCATGTTGGAATATTGTGTTGAATGAAGATCTGCCAGGCTTCAGGTTTCCAAAAATTGGTGTTTGAGGAAAAAAACCTACCCTGAAACTGCTGTATGCAAAATAGGTGCAAAACACTGAAATGCTCCACATCCAACAAAAACTTTGTATATGCAGACAAGAGACCTACATGTGGTATCGTGATGATTGCCTATTGCAGGAGAAACAAATAGTATTGAGGTCAGGCTTTGTCAGTGTAGTAATGTGGATTCTTTTAAACTCTGGTGATTGTAGGTCACCAGTAAACTTGTGACACAGAGAATGTGTATTTCAGGGATGTCTGCTTTTTTAGTGACTGTGGAAGGTGAATGCCTACCCTGACTTGCAAACCTCAGATTTGATAGCTGGCTCCCCAGTGCAAGGTATCTTGATTGACTTATCCAAAGTAACAGCTGCAACAACACATGGAGCACATGTGTGATAGGAGAAGAGTTACGAGATCTCGGGAAGCTATGTCTATATAGCAATATTTCCCCATTTCTTTCTCAGTTCCAAAATGTAAGTGAATCATACGTGGGCAACTACTGCTCAGGCTGCCACCGTGTGGCAAGAGATTTAGTTTGTAAATCATACCCACAATTTAGACCTTTCTTTTTTGGGGGAGACAGAAGAAGGAAAGCTGTGGATGGAGGCAGTGTTTCTTATGTACCGCAAAGTATTGTACCAGAGGTTCCAACATCTGAGAAAGCAACTTTGAAATGTGCACGGATCACCTTCCATCTTACAGGAAGCAAAAAAAGAAAAAAAAAAAAAAAAAAAAAGAGAGACGGTCACTAAAGTAGACTGACTAACCTGCTTTTATCTGATCCCTTTTTGTAGGGCTGGCAGACCCTTTGGCTTTAACACAAGCAGTTGCTGCTTATCAAGGCTGTCACTTCATTGGAATGCCAGAATGTGAGGTAAAGGGTTCATTAAGTCACTGATTTGAGAGTGCTGCAAACTGTAAAACCTATCTATAATTATAAAAAGAAATGGAGATTGCAAGGGCAAGGCAAATTTAGTTACTTGTTCATTCAGCACACCCTTTCTTTGACAGGTGAGAGAGCATCGTAGCTCTTAAAATAGATATTGTAGTTTGAAATAAAATTCACTGCGTATTTCTTGTTAAGATATGGTATGTGAACTAACGTCATTTTGCTCTGTCCATTTTTTTTCTCTCCGTTATAAATAAAATAATATATTCTGATATTCTAAAGTAGCTATTCCTTTCTAGTAGTGAAAATCATGAAGAGCTGTGTAACTGTTAAATAATAATATTCATACTATAGTAGCGTACTATCGTAGTAGAGTGACTATCCCTGTCACTCTACACAAACAACCTGAATAACAGACCTTTTACCAAAGAGCTTAAAAGAAGTCATTTAACATTTTCCCTTTTCTTGTTTTCAGGTCATTCTAGCACAATGTGTAGTGTACTTTGCCAGAGCACCAAAGTCTATAGAGGTGTACAGGGCGTATAGCAATGTTAAAGAATGTCTGAGAATGCACACGGGACCTCTGCCGCCTGTTCCGCTGCACCTGAGGAACGCCCCAACAAGGCTTATGAAGAACTTGGGCTATGGTAAAGGCTATAAATATAACCCCATGTACAAGGAACCTGTAGAGCAGGACTATCTACCAGAAGAGTTGAAAGGAACAGACTTCTTCAAGGAACGAAAAACGTGACTGCCTTGCTTGGAATGGGTTTTGATTTTATGACTCATACATTTGTACTGGGATGGAAATTGCCCTAACAGTTTCAGCCATCTATTACTGTGGTTGAAAGTATTAAGCCACTGAGCCTTTCAGATACTTTCTTATCCTTCTGGTTTTACTGCTGTTATTCTGAAGGTGTTTTGTAAAGAATTGCAATTAGGCAGTGTAGAAATGCAAAAATAAGCTTTATCAGTTTAGTGCTGTTACCCTCTGTTTCAAATGAAATGGAGAAGAAATGAGAGACATCTTTCTGGCTCTTGCTGTGAGACAAGGTATATTATTGTGATGATTTTTAAAATCAGTATCTATTTCAGATTTGAGAATGTTTATTTTCCAGAAAAATAGTAAATTGTACACCCTTTGCTAAAATATGGTAAACAAAATAGAATTACAGTGTAATTCTTGCTCTTACGATATTCTAGAGAGTAATTTTGTACAACAACATCTATTAAGCCAATAAAGTTGTTATTAAAAATAATTTCTATGCATTTGTTTAAATAATCTTATGACAGCAATGTGGTTTTGAAAGTGTGAGGTTCCTTTATCATCCTGACTTTCCAGAGAAAGTTTAAATCATTTTGGAAGTAGAATAGTCATGAAAATAGCTGAATTATGTTAGTTTTTTAAGTTGTATCGCTTAAAAATTTTTATTGTGTGATGACATCTTGGGAAGTGCTTATGGAAAGGAGATTCCTGGTAGTGAAACATGCTTATGTATTTCCAGTTGTGCTTCAGGAATTCCAATAGCTTTGAAATGGAAAGCGGAGAGACACAAATTGACTTCCTGCTGTTATAATAGAGAGTTTGGCTTCCTCTTCCTGCTGAAAACATATCCATGTCCAAGATTGCTGTTGACTGAACATTTCAGTGAGTGGAACGTACAGTCATGGCAGTGTCCGTGATGTTGACAACATTCCTTCGCTTAAGTGCTGATTATTTTTCTTCTCCTCAATCCTCCTGAAGTGTGCAGTGGTCCAGTGTGCTGAAAAGCCAGCAACTGTGAAAACAGCACATGACTGTGCTAACTAGGAGTTGGGTAGCAGAAGCGGACCGTGTTTGGCTATCTATTACAGCAGATAATTAGTGAAGTAGATTTCCATTACTGAAATGCTGAGGAGCCACTGGGGCAAGCGTCCCCGCTTGTCAAAGTGCCGTGGAGTAAACTGGCTACCAGTGATGGAGATGTGCGTCTTGGCTGAAAATTACCATCTACACAGTAGCGCAGTGCAGTTACAACTGGATTTGTGTGGTAACTACTCAGGATTTGCTTGCTACATACCCCATATACCTTTACTACTGATGGACTGGCTGCAAGGATTCCTGTCCTGATCCTGCTTAGTTCACGAAACGTGACGAGATCAAAGCTTCCAGTGCTTTTTGTGTAGCTTCTGATCTTTTTTTGCTGTGCAATTAAGAAAGCCACGTCCCTGCTAAAAGAAGGAGGTGGCTCTGCTGACGTCCCTGAGAGGTGTCAGAAGGTTACTAACGCCTCTGAAAGGACTACGTACCATAGATTGTGTTGTTGGATTGGGTTTGGTTTTCTTTTATAATATTGAATCATTTGGGGCTTTCTGATGTGTTGCATTGGTTGAAAAATAGCTGGTGCTTTGCTTCACATTTACAGTATTGCATTTAACATGTGTTTTTTTAAAACTTGCATCCAGCTACCAAAATCAGTTTGTAAATAAATATTTCATTTTTGGGCAATGGAAGAAAACTCTTTTGCCTTGGAGCCGTCCGGAGCTCTTAGCGCTTCTCTGGAGCCACGCGTGTGATCCAACCCAGCCACCTGCTGGTCAGCTGGCCGCTGCGCACAGATTGCAGGCAGGTATTTCTTGAGAGCAGAGGAGTTTGGTACTGTCGGGAGCTGAGTTCGGGGCAGGGGGGCTAAAACCGCACATCCAGAGTTTGTTCAGAGCATGCGGCCTGGGGATGCAGTTCCAAGTCGGGAAGCCAACTTTAACTTTCCTGCAGCAGGAAGTTCGGCTCATTACTCTTCGTGTTTCGAGATACGCTGCTGGACCTTGGCCTTGATCGAAGGTTTTCAATATATAACCTGAAAAATCTGTGCTAACAGTCCATGCAGAAAATTCTGATTACTGTCTTCTCTTGACTAAAGAGTATTTGTATTGGAGATTAATTTTGTCGGAAGGCTCCTGGCTTGGTAGTCTTCATATTAAGTTCTTGTGCATGACAAAAATGTAGGACTTAAGCCAAGGATCGTGGTATAACTCAAATGTTTCAGGAATTAAACTGAGTGCATGGCTGCATACAGTTACAGGGTTTCAGTCAGATTCTTTTAAACGTTTCTATGTGTTCTCATTCCTCAAGTAAGTACCCCTGTTCTTCACAGCAGGATGGCATAGCATGGTAGGAGCTACTTTGTTGAGTTGGTGTCTGCCCTTTCAAGATATGTAGAAAGATGGGAACAGAGGTGAAAACATGGATTATATTAATTTTGCCATTGGATTACTTATGCCAATGAACCAATGTTCGTTTTAATCCTAAGATACAGAGAGTTGGTGGTAAGTATTTCTTTAAATGGTCCCTGATTTGCAGGCCAACCCCAGCTTGAAAAACAAATCAATGGATTGGTAAACTTAAAGATGTTTTTTCTGTCTTACAGGTGTACGAGGGGCTGATGTGCTTCCCTTTGACAGAACGGGCAGTTAGAAATGTTGGGCTATTGCAGTCTGAGGTATTTTTCCATTCTTATTTTCTTCTATTAGCAAAAAGAATGGAATAACCTCACCAGATTTTCTTAACTTTGCTAGCACCTGCAAGTGCTGAAGTCTAGTTGACTATAAAGTTGTATCCAAAGGAAACACCAGACTGTAGTTTCTTGCCTGCAGTTGAGAGAAATCTTTACTCAAAGACTTAACTTTCTGTTTACAGCTGCTCTTTTAGTTATTTAAGACTAGATCAAACTTCCCTTCTTACAACAAATTGTGTCCCAGATGTTACAGCAAAAGTTGCCCAGAAGTCTCACAGAACGATAGTCGTGTTTTGCCCCGCGTGCCTCTCTAGTACCCCCTGTTCTGGAGCAACTTGATGTATTCAGGGTGGACCTGATGAAAATCCTCTGTGGTGGTCTGCACTCAGCAAAGATTTATAGAATCATAGAATTGTCTAGGTTGGAAGGGACCTTTAAGACCATCTGGTCCAACCATCAACCTAACCGATAAAAACCATCACTAAACCGTGTCTCTAAGCCCTATGTCTACCCATCTTTTAAATATCTCCAGGGATGGTGCCTCAACCACTTCCCTGGGCAGCCCATTCCGATGCTTAATAGTCCTTTCAGTGTAAAAATCTTTCCGAATAGTCAATCTGAACCTCTCCTGGCACAACATGAGGCCGTTCCCTCTTGTCCTATTGACTGTGACTTGGGAGAAGAGACCGACCCCCAGAGGTGGAGTTTAGCTGATAGTCCCTTATCAGCCAAAAAAGTCTGTGGCTATAGAGGCTACAGACAGTCCAGCTGTGCAGACAGTATTATTTTCTCTGCAGTATCTCCTCTGAGTTGTTTGCAGGCCACTGTGAAATTGCAAACAGAAACAGTCTCTCCTGTGTTCTTAGGGCTCCTGTGATGGTCCTGCCCCTGACAGGCAAGGAAAGCGCAGAGGAAGAAAATTGGCATTGCTGAGCTTGTGGCTGAAACGAGGAAAATGAACAAGTGCCGCAGCATGGAAGGAGTGTAAGTGGGGCACTAAGAAAGCCTGCAGGTAAGACAAATTAATTTAAAAATAGTTACTGACTGCAGCTGTTTGTCCTCTTAAGTGTGGCCAAAAAAATTCTGCATCAATAGAAGTAAGAGCTGGAGGTGACAGGAAAATGCAACAACACTGTATAGTCTGTGCAACAAATACCGTGGGCTTCCAGTGGAAGATGGTGTAAGGGTAATACTTTAAGATTTTACGTAGTCAATGTGAAGTGTGATTCAAGTAAATACAGATTTTTCTGCCCCTGAATAAACTGTGGGTTCTCCCTTTGTAAACACTTAGTCCGTGCTTCTTTCTCCCACTATCAGCCTCTAAGCACTCGTGCGTTATTTACACAGTGCTATACTGCAAATTTTCTCTGATTTGGCTGTCCTTCTCCTGTTATTTGGAAGGGGACAAAGACCCATAGCCCTGTACAGAGCCTGGGTCTTTTCCTTGTCTACCAACTCATGCCTCCATCTGCAGTGTGTGACATGATATATAATTATTATTTTACAATGTGCTGTGATGTTAAGGGAAAAAGGATAAGGGGTCTATTCTCCACACTCCCCTACTGTTGACGAGGCTATGCCTGTTCATGGACCAAATTGCAAATTCTCTAAAAACTGCAGGAAAAAAATGTTTAGGTCAGATAGATGCATCATGAAGGTAATAAGTATTCTATACTAATAGATAAGGTATGACTTAAAAGGGGATGTTGGGGGTGCAGATGTCGGCAATTTTACAGACAAGTTATGCAACAATAGAAGTTGCAGAAGATTGTTATGTTAAGTACCCACAAAGGATCATTCCTTTTTCCTCATATTACAGAGAAAATACCGTAACTTTAAGCTATAAACTGTAAACTTATAAGTCTCCCAGCTGTCTAGCAGAGGCATTGTGTTCTATCTGGTAAAAAACAACTGAGGTGGCTGAAACCATAATATAACTAAATTTAAAAAAAAAATAAAATAAAATTACTACTTACCATGTCAATACCATAATAATGATTAACTAACTTTTGAAAAAAAGCAGATGAGCACCTTCAGTGTAGTACTAGAATCACAAAATATATGACACCAAAAATTGCTCTTGAAGGGGAAGAATTTCTCATGCTTTGTAAAACTTTTCCACAACTTTTTGTGATACAGTGTAGGATAGCCAGAAGATGATTACTCATGGAGCTCTGAGATTAAATGCAAATTGACTAACCAGGGTCATATATGTGCTAACGCAAGAAGTAAGGCTTTCCATACCTGTGAAGGCTTAGGCTTTATCATTTACTTTCTGTGGCATCTTTATTAGAAGTCATTGCCTAGAACAGAGGATATATTGGTTAGTTGTAACCCGTTAGTGGGCTACAATTATTTTTTCAAGACCAGGTTAGCTCAAGATTACTTACTAACAAACACTGAAGACGGTAACAAAAATATGAGTTTTGCTTTGCTGGGCTAGTATTTGGAGGACATAAAGTGTTGCTATTTGGGTCAGATATTAGAGGACATTCCTGGAGCATGCTTATGGAGTATGCTAGGCAGGGGAGTTAGTGATGAAGAATACCAGCAAAGAATGAAGACAGGTTTAGAATTACTAGCAAGACATTTCAGATTCTTATTCATGGTAACGTTAGCTTTTATATATTGCAAGAAATCGAAACTACCAAGATAATTCAGCTGTAAAATATGTCACAACTATTCTTTTCTGGGGTTGGACACGCATTGCCAAAGGTTTTGGTCAACAGCTGCCCTGTCTTGTCTAAATGGTGGGTCATAAAACCGGCAGCAAGTATCTTCCACAGCACCTGATGAGGCCCAGAAGCTGATAATACTGATCGTTTCTGAAAGCTTTGAGCAAAGTGTCTTTCTAAAGATGAGTAAGTCTTTTGACAAGCTTAATTTATGTAAACTTGCATGTTTTTCCTTTTAACCCGTAATTGCCTTGTTTTGTTGTTTCCAGTAATTAATTAGATTAGTATTTTTTTCCTGCTAGTCCTCTGAAAGGCATGGAGGAATAAGGCAAGATGTGGTTGTGAAAAGGTCTGAAAACTGAAAAGTTAATGGACTTTGATTCTATACAAGTCCAGGTTAGCAAAAGTTTTCATAGCATGTAGATCCGAGCCAGGGATCTTGTCTGGTGCTCACCTGGGAGCTTTTGAGCACTGTGTGGGAGAACGTGTGGGGGTGGAAGTAGGGGTAGAAGACTCCTGATTGCACAAATGTAGCTGAATCTACACAGAGGAATAATGGAGTGAGGCGGCACCCCTGAAACACTGGTTCAGAATAATCCCAGCAGCCTGGACTACTGTGATCAGCACCAGTCGTGAGGCTTCAATCGCAGAATTGGGATGGGAGCTTGGGGACAGTGGTGAGTCCTCCCTCCCTGATCCCCCGGCCTACTGCTCAGACGAGCTCAGCCTGCAAGAAGGGAACTGAGTAGGTGTAGCATGGGGTGAGTTATGCGAGGTGGATGCACACTAATATTTTAACTTGTGACCGAGCATACGCTGCTGGGTGAGATGCCTTGTCCTTATCTCCTTCCCTTACTTCTCCCTTTCCTTGGAAACTATCAGTTGTCTCCCCCAGTTTCAGAGCAGGGTCAGTCAAGGTATCTTTTCCAGCGCTGGAGTAAACCTAAGCAGCATGTGTTCGCCTTCAGAGGGCAGCACAGCTTGGCAAAATGTTCAGAGGTGCTTTTTCATTCCTCAGCTCCCATTAGGTTTTTCTGTCAGTCCCGAACGAAACGAGATTGTGCCCCTCAGGACAGCTCCATCAGACAGTGCAGTCTAATGGGCTACTAAAACGTTGGCAACAACAAGTTAAAGTTTCAAAGCCTCATCGTGCTTCATGGCCTCTTTCTAAGCAAAGTATCATTTACCTTTTCCCTCCCTCCCTTTGGTAATTAGCGAGATGCTATACTGAAAATGGAGTGGCTGCTCCCTGCTCTCTCCTTCCTGCTGATGTGCAATCTTTTTTATATTCCTTATAAAGAGCATCATCTCCACTGTCTGAAGAACTCCATGCTGCATTAAAAAGTTCGTTAGAACCAGATGCACTCACAAATGGACATTTCGCCCCGCACCGTCTCCTGTCCCTCTGAAACAGACCCAAGGCAAACATGTCCATTTCCTCTCAGGATGACATGTAAAGTCTCCATGTAGGATTGGCAATGCTGCTTTCAACAAGCAGAAGCCCATCTCCTAGTGAAAGTGCTTCAAGAGCACAAGATGAAAGCATGAAATTAAAAAATAATGAAATACATGTCTTTGTTTTCTGGCTTTAGAGACCCCGGGGCTTACCTTTTAAAGCTCACTTAAGGTAAAGAATGGTCTCTTCTTAAGAATCGCATGCTGCTATACTGGCGTATTTATTTATTTTCAGAGTGTAGAGCTTTAAGGAAATACCAAATATTGCAGTGTCACTGAAAAATTAGGGATGAGATTTGGATCCCACCTGGTGACAGTTGCTTCCGCTGTAAGGAGCAATGAGCACTATCAAAATCCGCCATACCGTGATCTCTTTTTCTCTTATATAAGTTGTTCCACTAAAAAGCAAAGCAGACCATGAGAAAAGCCATGCCATAGCCCATGTTGGGGAATTCAATACACATGAGAAAAATCTCGTACTGATACAAACTGTTTCTCCCAATAGTAACATACCAGTGTCAAAGACACGGATAGCAAGAAACATTCACTAACTAATGTGCCCAATGAATTCCACTGCAGTTTTTTAGAAACTTAACTAATCAATATTGTTTCAGTTATTTAGCTAGTTGGACTCTCACAGATAAAAAACTGAATTATATAGCTGGTAAGGAGTTGTCCAGGCTTTTATACTAAATATTTATGTGAAATCATGACTTCTATTTTAGTTTTCTTGTACTGTTTTCCCTGCACAAAGAGCTTAAATCCTCAGTTAAACTCTGGGCTTTTTTTCACTTTTCTGTGTGTGTTTTCTCTCGTGTTAAAAGAAAAATTCTTGGCCAAAATGACTGTCTATCATTTTCCATGATATGACTTAAAACTAAAAGTAATTAGACAAGCTGGTTGTTTGAAGTTGTGTTTAACCTGAAGCTACATTTTCTGACCGACGTGCTTAATTCATCATCTGAGTTGCCAAGAGCCACTGCGCATGTTCAGCGTGTTTCCAGCCAGGCTGTGCTCTCCAGGATTTTGTCTGTGGTTTTTGTCTTTTATTGTTATTAAGTAGTCAGGAATTTCATAGGCCCCTTAATGAATATGGATATGTATTTAATTGGTACCATAAGATGACATGACAGAGCTAGACAGGTTTGCTACAGTTAAAAAATAAAAATTAAAAAAAAAAAAAAAGCCAGTTTCTGATTTCAGTTGCACCTTTTTCTCTCAGTAAGTTCAAATGAATTGCACTGGTCTTATTCCTGTCTAGTGAAAACATATTAAAAAATCAGCACAAATACCTGTCTCCAATACATCGGAGGACTTGGTCAGGTTTATGTGCTTTACCAGGATTTTGGTCCTATCTAAATACCTAAAAACATTTAACGGTGAAAGTATTACTAAACATGCTCTGAGTTAACTCATCTGTATAAATTTATCTCTAGGATAAGGTGACTTAAAACCCAGAGACAACTGTCCTCCTTATCCCCGCTATGGTATTTACTTACTAGGAAGAGCGACTTGAAGTGTATGAATCAGATAGAAAGCAGCCAAGTGGTGCTGCTGGGCGGTGTTTTCTCTTTTTAAATTACCGAAATCAAAGGGCTCTCGTAAAGAGTCCGTGTAAGCAGTAGGACAAGGTCCGGCTTACTCATCACACCACAGCGAGCAGCTATTGCTCTCAGTTTGGGATTGTTATAAAGCAAGGTCTGCTTAGGAGAGGCCAAAACAGAGAGTGAACTCCCTCTGCTGTCATCTTCTCTTCTGCCGGGAGAAACTCATGTGGTGTCTTCTCAAACCAGCAGCCTGGTGCAAATTGGTTTTGAACAGGGAGGTTCATGCTTAAGTACTTATCAGCCCCTCCTAGGAAATTGAACTGCGGTCAGTCTGACTCTTTAATGTTGTGGCCTCCTCGGTTAACAGAAACAACAGATTTTTTTATATGGGAAGTATTTTTTTTTATATTTTGGGTGTGGATTTATGACTGCTACTTAGCTAAGGCTAAGGTTAAGGTTGGGCTCCTGATTTTATATTGAGACTTCTGATGTGACATTCTCTCATCTTATATGTTGTATCTTTAACTCATAATAATTACATTTTCTTCCTTTTTCCTCAGGTAAAGCATCTCATACTGAAAATTACCATGCTTTGACCTCAGTGAGACCTGTGTTCATTGAATAGTTCTGAAAATGAAGAATGACCAAGTCCTTTGCATGAGCTGGTTGAAACAGCGTTTTTTTTTTTCTAGAAATGTGAGTACAGTTGGCATTCCAGTTTTCCCAGCTGAAGTCAGCCCTTGTCAGTCACTTGTTCTGGCAGAAGCACAGGAAAAAAAGGAATAATAAGGAAAAACACTCATGACCATCTTATTGTGGGACATGAATTCTGGGAGGGGAATATTTGCCAGTAGGTTTGCTGGGTTTTTTGAAATGGTTGAATGTGAAGCTGACTTTCTTGAGATTCTTGTTGCTGAGATTTTTTCTGCATCCTGTCTGTAGAAAGCCACATTTGTCTCAATGTAATGGTTCAGTTACTGAATACTGAGACCAAAGTAATAAAGAAATACATGAGCCTCCTCATAAAGCTACGCTGATTTGTACTATTACGCAAGGTTTTATCTTTCTTCTGATCTTCTGGTAACTACAGCCCTAAAAGCTTTTAGACGTCATGTATCTTGCGTGCACTGATTGCGTTTAAGCATATAAAGATAAGGATGTAATTACAACGGAGTTTTTGAGCCTTACTTAGTCAAAACCCATCTATGGCAGCAGAAGCTTTTTGCTAGAAGGCTGAAGATGGAAGCCCAGAAACCAAGAACTAACGCATGCCAGGCTGTTCCAAATTTTACATTGGTTTTGTGTTCATATTTTTCTCAGATGTTTCCAAAGCATTGGGTTTTCAAAGCGTTCAGCACAGAAGGGGCTATGTCCACATCTGCACTCTGCAATCCACGCTCTCCTTTACCAATCTGCCAGAGCCTTTGCAACTGAGGTGTTGCTGACACACGGAAACATATTTACTAATGCGCAGACCAAGTGCTCGTGGCATTTCACACAAATCGTTCCTCTCTTGCTGTTCCCTGTAGGTGCTTGCAGCTGCGGTCATTGCGCTTACAGGGGAAGCTGATGGTTCACGCAATCGCCTCTTCTACCGAGCAATTTGTTTTTCAGTATTTTCACCTACTCTGAACAGGCCAAGGACTTCACACAGCTGATCACACCTGCTGCACCAGTGGTTTTCTACGGACCCAGCCCTCGGGCAGACAGTTATTTTTGTACTCTGAAATACTAAACTCTGTGCAGGAATTTCCATTCTGAACACAAGTTTAATAAAAAGATTTTTATTTGTTGCTCAGAGACAAAATCATTATATAGTTTGCAATTACAGAAATTATTGAGCCCCACTTAAAACTGAGGTTGTAAAGGTAAACATTACAGTACCCAAGATATACATGATATACACATGCAAATAATCTCCAGAAAAAAACACAGAACACTAACAGTATGTAATCACAGTGGCTTTCAGGCATAAGGCTTTTGTGCATGAAGAGGTAGTAGAAGTCAGCTCTGTAAATATTGAATACATAAACTACATGAAGAGACATATCCAATATTTACTGCAGATTATACACAGTCATCCTCTGGGAAGCTGAAGTATTTTTTGAGGATCGTGTAGGTTCTGGCCAGAATCTAATGTCATACTGAAAGCTTCTGAACTTGCAGAAAGGCAGCCGTTAGCTTCAAGCACCTAAAACCTCTAAGTCCTGACACACTTTCACATTCTCAGTAATTAAAATGGCACCAGACTATACGTTTTAAAAATTCTCTTTAAACATGTCACCTAAAGTTGTAATTAATTTCTTCTCCTCCTCATTCAAAAGCTGCAAGATTTTTGGCTAATGACTGGAAAGGGTTACTTTTGTTTAAAAAGCCTAATCCTTCCTCTATTAATAAATGTCTCTAAACAAATGTTATCTGACCTTCTAGCTCAGGACAGAAATGGGTAAACTCAGCTGTTCAAGAACATGCCTTTTGGTGCCCAGAAGTATTTTATCAAGATAGCTTTGGAAAGCAAGACCTTAGGGAGGAATACCTTTGCAACAGTACATCCTAGTATACATGCATAAGGAATGGCTGGATTATTTTAAGTTATCACAACAGGGGGCTGTCAACACAGAGAAACCCGTGCAAGGATGCATACAGGGTGATCCCGTGCTTTAAAAGGCACAAGTTCTTCCCAGAGTATTTCTAGTCCAATTTCAAAAGATTTCTTCTGCCTACAGTTAAAACTTTCCCAGTTATTAAAGATTATGTCAATCTCAATAAAGAAAAACAAATTTCTCCTTGGTTTTTCTGGGATTGTTTTAATGGGAAAGGCAGAATCTCATTCAATGTTACTAGGAACTCAAGACAGGAGCATTAACTTCCTACATCAGAATACAACTCATTCAGGAGCAAAGCGTTCATTGACTACAGCAGGAACTGGTCTGCAAAAGCTGAGCTCTCTTTTACGGAGAAGCATATCTGCCGAGGAAAAGTATGCTTTGTGTTGGGTTGTGGCGAATAAAGAAAAGGAAAGGATGGTCAGCAGTGAAATCCTCTTCCATAATCATGCAGAGCATAGCAATGCCAGCAGTGGCAGCTGCGGCTTCTGTGCCTTCCTCGTTCACTTCTACAAAAGCCTTGTGGACAATTTTAGAGAGGAAGAGGTCACGTGCCCCTGAT
The DNA here is from genome assembly GCA_002844005.1 of Limosa lapponica baueri. Lineage (NCBI taxonomy): Eukaryota > Metazoa > Chordata > Aves > Charadriiformes > Scolopacidae > Limosa > Limosa lapponica. Next base: position 5,960 of record KZ505832.1, on the reverse strand, counting down.
ATTCCTGACAAGTCAGCCTTGCTGCCGTCAAATACATCCAACAGGCCCATAGCGGCTAAATCTGATTTAAGGTTATAGCTTTCTTCTAGCTTAAACTTTGGCAAACGCACATGAACGTCACTGGAATACAGATGCTCTGGACATGTCCATTCCTGGAGCTTCTCTAAGGTAAGCTGCTTTTCCAGCTAGAATGAAAGAGACAGGGATCATTAAGTATCACCAGTGCAGAAATACTTCATTTTCAGTAACATTTACAAGGCTTTATAAAGCACTCTATAGCTATACAAAAGTGACCATACTCATGTCTTTTATAGCTCCATATAGATTAAACAAATGCTATTAAAATCAAGTTGAGTCAGTGCAGTTTTTACTTTACGAAGTAATGCAGACATTTGCTTCTTGCTGCAACGTACAGAAGGGAAAAACATGCACTGATAGCAACTAAACCCAGTTATTCTTACTGTTTAATCTAACTAAATGGAATTACGTAATTAAAAACAAGTAACAAAAACAATCATCAGAGAGCTCAAAGAAGCAGATGTGTTCCCGGTCATTTAATGAAAAACAGTCTCACTACTTTAAGGCTAAGAAAATACTTTCAAGGGTAATGAAAGAAAAGTTCTGTCATTAAAGATGACAAGGCAAGATAATTCTCATAGTTAACTTTGTTTTCCCAGTCTCCCTCATGGCTGAGTTCAGCAAGCCCAAGGGCACATGAAAACAAGCCTCAAAACCAGAACACAACTTCTCTTCCTGATGCAGCACATTCACGTACTCTTCACTGCAGTGCTAGCAGAGCAGTGTCTAAAAAAATGCTTTGATATATATGGGGCTCTGAGAGCAGGGGTTCATTAAGGCTTTAATTTTGAGTGGTTACACTTATCCATTAAATAACTGCATTAGCTTAGATGGGTCACCTTCTGCAGTCCAGTGGAGTCATCTTCAATGTCATCAGGTAACAGGATGATCATACTAAGTTCTCTTCCATCGTAAGGCAGCTCTAAAACACGCAACTTCTCTTCAGGTATATACCCAAAACGGAATTTCTTTTTCTGATACATCATTTTCACTGTCTTGCTTTCATTCTGGATGGACACAAGGTATCGAAAGTAAAAGTTAAGAAAATACTAATTTTAAGTACCAATAGGAAACAAGTAATTTAAAAATTGCTTTCTTGCAGAAACTTCTCCTCCATTGTATCAGGTGATTACAAAACTGCCTTCATCAGACTCCTGACTGCCTGTTTAATAAGTTTCTTCTCAAGACATAATGTGTTTGTACTATATTTGGTTCTCTTTTAGCTTCTACGTCACAGTCCTTGCAGAAACTGAAAAACTTCTTTGAGTTGCTGTACCTTTATGTTGTTCTAGCCCCAAAAACAACAGCGTTAAAAGTCAACAAAGATCAACTCTGTTCAGCATAAAGCAGATGACTGTACACTCTCTTGTAAAGCTGTTCACATAAGCAGAATATAGAACAAGAGAATGGGGCTTAAGCACAATATGCAGTCTTTAATACTGTTTATCCACCATCACAAAGAGGCACAGTTCATAGCAGCTAACACTGCTAGCAGACAGAAACTCTGCCAGGTACCGGCAGGGTCCTAGATCTATACATGAGAATTGTCTCTGATGCTATTCCAGTAAGTGAGAGAACAAATAGCTTGCTGAATACAGAAAACTACTGAAATCAATAAAAAACCCTTTGGGTGAACTGAAAACATTCATGCAAGACTTTGTATTTATTTTATCATTCTATCTGTGAGCAGAACTTCACTTTAGCACCTAAATTATTTGACCTTTTTGTTATATATACTACCAAGACATATCTGTATTACCTTATTTAACCGAAATGGCATGTCAGTGGTGGCGGCTTCTTCAAATTTCTCTGCCCAGTTCCCTTTGAAATAAATAGCATTCACCAGTACGAGCCTGGTCGTGTTATCAACTGAGCCTTCAGACAGCAGATTAGGGATTTTACCTTCAGGGGGGGCACAAAAAAAAAGTCACAACAAAATCTTTTAATAAGATAATGGCATATAAAACATACGTGAAGAAACTGATGCCATAGAAATGCTACAAGAAAGTAAGAAAGTGTGTTTCAGAACCTGTCTCTACTTCACCATACTTTTTGACAGTACACACTACTGTAACTTGTGATATATAGTAATTTGATGAAAGTGTAACTGTCACCTATGACTCCTCATACAAGAATTAGAAAACACCCACATTTAGGATTACTGAGTTTAGAAATATATATACAATATGGACAGGGACTGTCTGAAAGAAATTCTCCAACTCATGAGTATAAAACTCATATGATGCCTAAACATAAGGCATCTCTCCTGCACTCATCAGCCTGAACGCAAATAACGGAAAAGTCTCAGGACTTACGGTACTGTTTAAATGTCTTGCTCAAGTATTTTCTGATTCTGTCAACGCATCAAGTGAATATCCCAGGGCAAAATTAAATTGTTCTAAAGGTGGCAGGAAATACAGCCTATTCCTGCTCCCAAATTATGAAACACAGCCAGTTACTTTATTAACCAAAGTAGTTTACCTTCAGTTTTCTCCTCTACCCAGTGGTTAATTTCTTTCCTGGCTTCCTCACAAGCCTGAAGAAAATCAACTGTAGCCAAATCAGCTCCATATAATTTCTGAGTATTAGTCAGGAAATCCTAGATTTTGAAACAATAAGAATAGCTTTTAGTGCATGTAGATAAGAAAACATTTCTTTATGATGTAGATAAGGTGCATGTCAAACAGATTATCAACCACTCTGAGGTGGGGTTCTAACAGTGCACTGCCTGGGGGTGTTCTGGGGTTGGGTTGGGTTTTTTTCCTCTTCTCAGAGTAAGCCTCATAGTACACCTGTCAGGTATAGAGCTGATGGGGTGCTTACTGCAGGTGTTGCAATATTTACCTGTCATTCTCCTGAAACAGGCTCAAGCACAGCTAGGATAAAACAAAACTCTCCGAAAGAGCTGAAGAGGGATAAAAATAGCTACCTAGGTACACACAAAGGTATAATTCACTGGTGAAGAGGCATGTTGTTTAGACATGTTGGGCATCCCCTCCCAAATAAATACAGTGTTTTCAAAAATATTTAAGCAACGTAGTACTAGACCAATGAAAATCCTAAAAAGATGATTGCAACAGACACAGAGCTGGTTGCATCCTACAAAGCTGCTTGCAACAGAGTGGGATGTTATGATAGTTACTCTAAACTAAGAACCTAGATAAGTAATTTTTCTCTTGAGCCCAAGAGCAGCAGAACCAAACAAGCAATGAAAAGGATTTGCTGTGTAACGTCGCTTAGGTGAGATGCACACATGTCTATGGATATGGAAATGCAGTATGCAACGCTTTTGTCGACTGCCCAGTAACATTTAGAAATATGCCTAGAAATATTTCTGTTTCATAAATAGTCAAATAGCTGCATCTTCCCACCAGGTTCCACCACACCGTCACGATCTGCACCAGCATACCGGCAAAAAGCTGTAGGACTTCTCTCCAAAAAGCCGATTGGCAAGCCGTAAGAGATAGGGAGCATCGCTTCTGTTTATATCCGTAGTCAGAGCCTGAAATCTTGAATGAATATCTTCAACTTCATCAAAATGAAGCGTCTGAAATAAAAGAAGTGAACAAGCTGCTGCTAATACTGTCTCTAAAGAACATACAGTGTATCTATAGGGTGGGTCTGATCCAGCTGGTAGGTAGGTTGAAGAGAAAAGAAGAGGCTGGAAAGCTGCTTAGAGACTTCTCTGAACCGCAAAGAATGAAACTGTGCTAGGCTGCCTGTATCCCCCAGCTTGTATTAAGCTCCTGGTTTACAGGCAGTCACAGCTGAAGCTGTTGATCATAACCCCCAGGGGTCCTGTCTGGGTGAGGTCTGCATGCCTCCCCTCTGTGGGGCACCTGGCACGAGGACTCATTCCCAGGTACGGAACTGAAAAGACAGATGATACCACAAAGACACTTCACCTTTCTTGCTTCCCCCTTTGGCCCGAGGGAACCTGCTGTTCTGCTTTTCAGAACATACAATCAAATCTGGCACAGGGCTTATCTGAGCACTCAAGAAAGGCGAGGTCTTAAGAAAACTTAGAACAATTATCTTTTATGGTTTTATGAAAATATAACTGGTTATATATATATGTAATCGTATCATCTTAAAAATTAAATGCATTACTGTGGTCTCTCTCTACTAGTACCTCCTCCTTTCCCAGAGGCAAGCTGGCTAGCCAAGGCTTACAGAGACGACGGCAGGAGCTGCCAGACCTCGTTGAGAGGGAAGACTAGACCAAAGTAGGAACATTCACATTAAAACATTCACATTAAAAATACAGGATTCACATAATCCTGTATTTCTCAGCAGTGAAGCCCAGTGTGAAACAGCCACTGGATTCAAAGGAAAGCCCTCCTTTTATCTCACTGGGTTTTTGGTCAGACCTTGCTGCCCACGTTACTGCAAGCTGTGCTGTGCATGCAAGTAGCTGAGCAAAACATCACGGAGGCAACTTACAATAGGGTTATGATCACAGAAACAAATTTCTGTATGCTTGCAAACATCCCTTGACAGTTACCAATCACTGTGTCCTTAATTAGCTATGGTTTCGTAAGTAAAGCCTTAGGGTATGGGAACATGCATTATTGAAGGTGACTGTGCTGAAACACGTTTCTTCCCCCCCCAAGTTCCTTTTGCGTGATTTCTGCTGTCAGTAGGTTTATCTTAGGCGGGGCTGTCTGATTACATGAAATATATGTTCAAAGTCTGTTTGTACAAGTAGTGAGAAAATAATTTTATTGTCTTATTCAGTAAGCACAGCACCCCTCAACAGTATAAAACAGCTCCTCCTAAAGTTCAGAATACAAAGGTGAAATTATTCATAGGCAAATACATGATGATGACTGCAACGAGAAGTCTCATATGCCCTTTTGCACTACCAGGTGTTAGCCTAACAAAGGGAAAAATAATAGCGACCGAGTCCTTTCAGTGCAGGAGGCCTCAGGGGAAACTGGCACACTTCTGTGTACACCATTTTTGCAACTGGCAATTAGATGTTTTTAAAACTACTGCAACCTCACTTAAGACTACGGTAAGAATAAGTACATGTACTCAGCTCCTCCAAGATACCCGAGTGCCTTGCTGTCACCAACATACTGACACTTAGGTAGCATCATCATGTATTATCGTACTTGTCCTGTTTTAAATATAAAACTATATATAATTATTGTGTTTCTTACAAAGTGCACAGTATTATTAGCAATAAGCACACCATTTGTAACCTTATATTACAAAGCAATAGTTCTTTGTCAAAATGGCTCACGAAAACTAATACGACCTTGCTGCTGGAAACTCCAATTAATTTAAATGGAGACTGATTAATTAATAAAATTAGTTTCGTACTTCAACAATTAATAAGTGAAATTAAGTGAGAAACAGGGGCCATTGCAAATATGGAAAGAGTGCTCTGGAGCAGGGCAGGCAGAAGGTAACTGCAAAAAGGAGCCCAAGGAAGACTCAGTGAACCTGACAGAAATCTTGTCCTGAGTACATAAAAATAGTACCCTCCTCTCATTTTTCCTCCTCTAAAACACAACAAGTTTTCATGCAAATAAAATATAAAGCACAAGAGAATTTTTTTTTTTCACTAACCTTCATCACCTGCGCCCCTGTGTTACCTTTGGCCCCTAAAAGGACCATGGCCAGAGCAGCAGAGACACTGACAGGGGAGAAGAAAACATTTCCTGTTGGGTTGACTTCATTGAACCTTCTGAGCAGATCAAGTGCAAATCTGCTGTTGGCATTACGCAGGTTCTCCATGGTTACAGCTGGAAAATAAACAGACAGTAAGGACGCGTGACTCACGGAGTAGAGTCTGAATTAATCTTGTTGCAGCTGGGTACAGAAACAGCAAGAATTTAATTGTCAGAGCATCTTCTCCGTCGTCAAAAAAAAAA
>KZ505831.1:588144-794341 GCA_002844005.1 Limosa lapponica baueri | reverse complement strand
CATAAAGGGCCACCCCACCACCTCTCTTTCCTTGCCTGTCCCTTCTGAAAAGTTGGTAGCCATCAATCACAGCATTCCAGTTATGCGAGTCCTCCCACCACGTTTCTGTGATGGCAACTAGATCATAGTTTTCTTGCTGTACGATGGCTCCTCCAGCTCCTCCTGTTTGTTGCCCATGTTGCGTGCATTCATGTAGATGCATTTCAGCTGGGCTAATCGTCCCACTATTTTTCTGGGAGGGCAGGCACTAATTCCCACCTGTCCATGTGCAGACATTTCTGCAGTTACCATCTTATCACTACTCCTTATGTCTTCACGGCTGCATGTATCTTTCTCTCCCACATCGACTGCTGCAACAGGCTGCAAGGTCTTACTGGCACCTTTACGTACTAGCACTGGCACACTACTCCTGGGCACCACTTTAGTAACCCTGGTTCCAACCCCGTCCCCCTTCAAATCTAGTTTAAAGCTCTCTCAATGAGGATCTTGGTTGACAGCCGGCTGAACATGAGCCAGCAGTGTGCGCAGGTGGTTAAGAAGGCCAACAGCATCCTGGCCTGTATCAGAAACAGTGTGGTGAGTAGGACTGGGGAAGTGATCGTCCCCCTGTACTCGGCACTGGTGAGGCCCCACCTCGAGTACTGTGTCCAGTTTTGGGCCCCTCACTACAAGAAAGACATTGAGGTGCTGGAGCGTGTCCAAAGAAGGGCAATGAAGCTGGTAAGGGGTCTAGAGCATCTTATGCTCTAGAGTCTTATGAGGAGCATCTGACAGAACTGGGGTTGTTTAGCCTGGAGAAATGGAGGCTTTTCACTCTCTACAACTAGCTGAAAGGAGGTTGTAGCCAAGTGGGTGTTGGTCTCTTTTCCCAAGTAGCAAGTAATAGGATGAGAGGAAACCACCTCAAGTTGCACCACAGGACGTTTAGACTGGAAAAATTTCTTCACTGAAAGGGTTATCAAGCATTGGAACAGGCTGCCCAGGGAAGTGATTGAGTCACCGTACTTGGCGGTATTTAAAAGACGGGTAGACATAGTGCTTAGCGATATGGTTTAGTGGTGGTTTTTGTCAGTGTTAGGTTGATGGTTGGACTAGATGATCTGAAAGGTCCCTTCCAACCTAGACAATTCTACAATTCTATGATTCTAACTGAACAGATATCTACTACTAGATGCCTTGGTTTTTAAAGTGCTTAGTCTAGGGTTCTCCATATCTTCCTGTACGCATTTGTACACCAGTTAGTTAGCACAAAAGGACCAATTGATGGCCTTCTATGACAGTATCGCAACATTGGTGGATAACAGAAGAGCAACAGTCGTCACCTACCTGGATCTACGCAAAGCATTTGATGCTGTCCCGCACAACACCCTTGTCTCTAAAATGGAGAGATGTGGATTTTACTGACGGACCACTTGGTGGGTAAGGAACTGGCTGGATGGTTGTACTCAGAGAGTTGCAGTCAATGGCTCAACGTCCAAGTGGAAACAAGTGATGAGTGGTGTTCCTCAGGTGTTGCTACTGGGACTGGTGCTGTTAACATCTTTGTTGGCAACACGGATGTTGGGATGGAATGAACCCTCAGCACGTTTGCCAACAACACCAAACTGTGTGGAGTGGTTGACATGCTGGAGGGGAGGGATGTCATCCACAGGGACATGGACAGCCTTGAGAAGTGGGCCTGTGCAAAACTCATTAAGTTCAACAAGTCCAAGTGCAAGGTCCTGCATGTGGGTTGGGGAAACCCCAAGCACAAATACAGTTTGGGTGGAGAATGGATTGAGGAAAGAGAGTTGGGGGTGTTAGTGGATGAGAAGCTCAACAGGAGCCAGCAATACTTGCTTGTAGACCAGAAAGCCAACCACAGCATCAAAAGAAGCATGGCCAGTGGGTTGAGGGAGTTGATTCTGCCCCTCTGTTCCACTCTAGTGAGACCCCACCTGGAATACTGCATCCAGTTCTGGGGTCCCCAACATATGAAGGACATGGACCTGTTGGAGCAGGTCCAGAGGAGAGCCACGGAGATGGTTAAAGGACTGGAGCACCTCTCCTACAAGGACAGGCTGAGAGAGTTGGGTTTGTTCAACCTGGAGAAAAAATGGCTCTGGGGAGACCTTATTGTGGCCTTTCAGTATCTGAAGGGGGCCTACAAGAAAGCTGGACAGGGTAGATTTAGATTAGAAAAGCTGTGGAGGCCCCATCCCTGGCAGTCTTCAAGACCAGGCTGGATGGGGCTTTGAGCAACCTAGTCTAGTGGGAGGTGTCCCTGACCATGTCCACCAATGCTGTAATGACACCACAGAAGGTCACCAAATTTGTCAGGCACTATTTTTCCTTAGTAAAAACATGGTGGCTGTCACCAATCACTTCCTTATTTCCCATGTCCCTTAGCATGGTTTCCAGGAGGAAAGATCCATGATCTTGTAAGACACTGAGGTGAGACTAATTGGCCTGTAGTTTCCTGAGACCTCCTTTTTTCCCTTTTTGAAAACGGGGGTTATGTTTCCTCTTTACCAGTCAATGGGAACTTCACCAGACTGCCACAACTTTTAAAGTACGATGGATAGTGGCTTGGCAACTTCATCTGACAGCTCCCTCAGGATCCATGGATGGATTTTATCAGGTCCCATGGACTTATGTATCTTCAGGTTCCTTAGATGGTCTCAAACCTGGTCTTCTCCTACTGTGGATGGTTCCTCACTCTCCCAGTCCCTGCCTTTGCCTTCTGTAACTTGGGTGGTGTGGTTCGAGACCTTGCTGGTGAAGATGGAGGCAAAAAAGTCATTGAGTACCTCAGCCTTGTTCATGTCCCAGGTGACCAGGTCTCCCATTTCTTTTTGGAGAGGGCCCACATTTTTCTTAATCTTCCTTTTGTCACTTCTATACCTATAGAAGCCTTTCTTGTTGCCCTTGAGGTCCCTGGCCAGATTTAACTCTATCTTGGCTTTAACTTGCCCAGAGCTAGCTGCTCAGGCAGTTTCTCTGCATTTCTCCAAGGCTATCTGTCTTTTCTTCCACTCTCAGTAGGCTTTCTTTCTCTGCTTGAGCTTATTAGGATCTTCTTGTTCATCCTTCCTCCTGACATTTTTGCCTGACTTCCTCTGTATTGGGATGCATCACTCCTGAGCTTGGAGGAGGTGATCCTTGAATATTAACCAGCTTTCTTGGGCCCCTCTTCCCTGAATGGCTTTACACCATGGTATTCTACTGAAAAAATCTCTCAAGAGGCCAAAGTCTGCTCTCCTGAAGTCCAGGGTAGTGAGCTTGCTGCACTAAGGGTCTTGAACTGTTTCATGATCACTGCAGCCAAGGCTATCCTCGAGCTTGACATTCTCCACTAGCCCCTCTTTGTTGGTAAGGACAAAATCTGGCATAGTTCCTCTCTTCGTTGGATCTACCACTTGGAGAAGGAAATTGTCATTGACTCATTCCAAGAACTTCCTGGATTGCTTGTGCCCTGCCCTCCAACAGATACCATGTTGCTTGAAGTTCCCCCTGAGGACCAGGGCCTGCGAATGCAATGCTGCTCCTACCTGTCTATAGAGGGCCTCATCCACTCCACCATCCTGGTCAGGTGGCCTGTAGCAGACCCCCACTGTAATGTCACTTGCCCCTGTGTTCCCTTTAATCCTGACCCATAGGCTCTGGGTTGGCTCCTCATCTGTCCCAGGCCGAGCTCTATGCACTCCGGCTGTTCATTGGCATAGGGGGCGATACCCCTACCTTGTCTCCTCTGCCTGTCCTTCCTGAAGAGCCTATATCCTTCCATTCCAACACTCCAGTCACAGGAGTCATCCCACCATGTCTCTGTGATGCCAATAAAATCATAGCCCTGCAGGTGTGCAGAAGTCTGTAACTCCTTCTCTTTATTCCCCCTTATTCCTATTTATACCTCTCCTAGTAAATGGTACTCATGTGAAGCATCTGCTGGAAGTCAGTGGAGGCTGATAGCCCTAACTGCAGGTTCTGCTCTGCTTTGGGATACTTGGATGTCAAGCAGCATGCTGTTCTGTTAGCTAACAATATCATTTGTGTCCACCGAGTGGCACTGTTCAATTACAGAAATACAGAGTGGAGTCCTCTGGCTCCAACACATGGTTTCTGAAAGAGGCACTCCTAAATTGCATGCTTCATGTGATTTTACACCCATAGTGAACTAGAATTCCATTTTTTCGTGGAAGAGCTAGAGAAATGTTATACCCTCCACATATTATCTTTAGCCTCTGAACTCCTGTATGCAGACTTCAGCACAAGGAAAATTTTATTACTCATTCTCAACCACCTCCACTGGCTCTCTATTCTCTTGAGATCCAGTTCAAAAGCAAACTCCCTTCTCCAAGTTCTTCTTCAATTATTTTACCTATCATTTTCACAGATTTTTCCTCTCTGTTCACATCCTGGACCCTAATACATACAAACTGGAGGATGAGAGGCTGGAGAGCAGCCATGCAGAAAGAGATCTGGGGGTCTGGGTTGATGGCAAGTTTAATATGAGTTAACAGTGTGCCCTGGCAGCCAAAAGAGTCAACTGTGTCCTGGGATGCATCGAGCACAGCATTGCTAGCCAGTCGAGGGAGGTGATTGCCCCACTCTACACTGCACTGGTGCAGCCCAACCAGGAGTACTGTGTGCAGTTGTGGGCACCTCAATACAAGAAAGACATCAAACTGTTACAGTGTATCCAGAGAAGGGTGACCAAGATGGTGAAAGGTCTCAAGAGCAAGAGGTCACTTGGTTTGTTCAGCTTAGAAACAAGAAGATTGAGGGGTGACCTCCTCGCAGAACTTCCTGAAGGGGTGCAGTAGAGGGGGAGATGCTGATCTCTCTCTGGTGACCAGTGATAGGACACGAGGAAAACATAGAATCATTTCGGTTGGAAAAGACCTTTAAGATCATCAAGTCCAACTGTTAATCTAACACTGCCAAGTCCACCACTACAGCATGTCCCTAAGTGCCACATCTATACATTTTGTAAATATCTCCAGGAACAGTGACTCAATCACTTCCCTGGGCAGCCTGTTCCAATGCTTGATAACCCTTTCAGTGAAGAGTTTTTTTCCTAATATCCAATCTAAACCTCCTCTGGTACAACTTGAGGTGCTTTCCTCTCGTCCTATTACTTGCTACTTGGGAAAAGAGACCAACACCCACCCGGCTACAACCTCCTTTCAGCTAGTTGTAGAGAGTGATAAGCCTTCATTTCTCCAGGCTAAACAACCCCAACTTGGTGTCATCTGCAAACTTGCTGAGGGTGCACTCAATCCTCTCATCCCGTTCATTGACGAAGATATTAAACAAAACTGGCCCCAATACTGAGCCCTGGGGAAAACCACTAGTGACCAGCCGCCAACTGGATTTAAATCCATTCACCACAAGTCTTTAGGCCCATTTTATTACCCATCCAAGCCATGAGCAGCCAGTTTCTCCAGAAGAACGCTGTGCGAAATGACAGTAAAGTTTTTACTAAAGTCTAGGTAGACAATAACCACAACCTTTCCGCCATCCACTAAGTGTGTCACCTTGACGTAGAAGGAGATCAGGTTAGTCAAACAGGTCCTGCCTTTCATAAACCCATGCTGTCTGGCCCTGGTCACCTGGTTGATCTGTACATGCCGTGTGATGACACTCAAGATGACCTGTTCCATAAGCTTCCTTGGCACTGAGGACAGACTGACAGGCCTGTACTTCCTCAGATCGTCCTTCCAGCCCTTCTTGTAGATGGACATGACATTGCTAACTTCTAGTCAACTGGGACCTCCCCGGTTAGCCAGGTCTACTGATAAATAATGGAAAGTGGTTTGATGACCACTTTCACCAGCACCTTCAGTACCCGTGGGTGGATCCCATCCAGCCCCATAGACTTGTGTATGTCTAAGTGTTGTAGCATGTCACTAACCATTTATCCTTGGATTGTGGGGGCTTCATTCTGCTCCCCGCCTCTGTCTTCCAGTTCAGGGGACTGGGTGTCCCAAGAACAACTTTTTGTTGAACAACAATTGAAGACTTAGACAAAGAAGGCGTTAAGTACCTCAGTCTTTTCCTTACCTTTTGTCACTATATTTCCCCCCACATCCAGTAAAAGATGGAGATTCTCCCTATCCCTGCTTTTGTCACTAATGCATTTATAAAAACATTTTTTATTGTTTTTTCATTCAGTTGAAATGTAATGAAACTGCCTCAGGGGAAGTTCAGATTGGACATCAGGAAAAGGTTCTTCATGAGAGGGTGGTTGGTCACTGGAACAGCCTCCCCAGGGAAGTGGTTATGGCACCAAGCCTACCAGAGTTTGAGGATCAACTGGATAATGCTCTTATTCATAAGGTTTAGTTTTAGGTAGTCCCGCAAGAAGCAGGGAATTGGACTTGATGAGTCCCTTCAAACTTGAGATATTCTATGATTCTATAATTCTATGATTCAGGAAGATAAGCAAGAAACCCAGGATGGTTATAATAGATCATTCCCCAACATGACAAAATAGAAGCCGTTGTTCATTGCTCCTGTTACTGTCAAGGTGCTTACTCAGCTTCTGCAGGAGTGCTGCCTACTGCATAGGAGTTTTATTCTTTTGATGTTACACTGTGGCTAAACCTGGGTGATTTACGACACCCACACCCTTAGTGTTTACCAGATTTACTGAACAATGGCATTTCAATAATTTATGGAGGCATTTTCAAGTTTATCTTTAGTTTCCCACATAGTTTCTGAAGGGTTTTCTTTCTTTTTCCAGCTTTATTTTTGGTGGGCAGAGAACAGTTTTAATCACAGACTGCAAGAGCAAGGGGTAGTGAAAACTCATCCCTATTGTGGGATACGTAGTGTTAAAGGCCTCATACTCTGGACACTGGCACATGTGCACTTGAAATGCACATCAACTGGTTTGCTGCTAAAAGGGGTGATCTTGCCTGTCCCTCCCCAACCTGCACATCCTCTGCCTTCCCATCCACCTTCCGGATGTAGCATTTACACAGCTCCATAAAGTTTCCTACACATACTCCTAAATTTTACAATAAATCTTTGCTGAATTAGTTTTCAGCCAGATCAGTTCCTTAATCCAGGTCACTGCACAAATCTTTGCTGTCAGCACAGAGAAGGTGATGAGGACATACAGCTAAGGGTAGAGAAAAGAGAATAAGGTTGTCTTTCTCAGTAGAGGTTTGTATTCCTGGGGGGTTGAAAAGCCTGTGGGACCACAGCCTTAAAAGCAGTTCCCATTTTGCACTACAGTGATTGTAAACTGTTTTCTACAAACACATTGTCACCACCAGGTTCCTGAGCACGCCAATCTGTGCATGGGAGATGGAATGAGGGAAGGGAGAAATTAATGTTTCCTCTTGAGATGTTTCCATGTCTTACAAGTAATTAAGCATTCCCCGGGGAAGAAACTGGCAGTGGGGCTATAGACTGGGACCCAGGAGCTGCCAGGCTACAGACTTGCTCTCTTCATGAAACACTTCTTCTGCCAGCAGCTTTATGTATCTAGCCATTCACTTCCTTCTTTGAAGAGCTCCTGGAATAAGTAAGTAATAATAAGTAAAGGAGTGTTTCACGTTAAACAAAATTAATTGTTTTAACACTTCCCACTTTCTTTTTCTATCAGAAAGAAAAGAAATAATTTTATTCCAATCCAAACTAAATTTGTACTTCACCTTTCCTACTCATTTTTTCAGCCCAGTGTGAAACTGAAGCTGCAGTCATTTATGTAACCCCTTACTGTAACCGTGAGCAGGCTCAGACACCCTGTACTTTGACATAGGGTGGCGCAAGCTGCCCAGTTTGAGAGCCAAAGAGAAACAGTCGGTTGGTACCTTACATTCTCTTACAGAACCTCAGCTTCATTTCTTTTCAGCTTCTTGAGAGCGTTTCGTCATCACTGCTCTGCCTTTCAACTCCAGTAACTTACTGTCCCTATTTTTCTACTGGGCTTCCAAGAACAAGTTGCATGTTATGGAATCCTTTTAGCAGGGCTAAATTTGCTTAAATCCCAAGGCACTTAAAAATGTAACTTCCCATCTACTTAACTGTTGATCTATTTTTTCTGCTTGAGCATAAGCATGCAACCGAAAACAAAGCTTTTTGAAATCTTACGCATCTTTCTGGAGTCATTCTTCAGATGAGCAACAGTCACCTGAATATAGCACAGATCTGCTCTCAGTATGGAATACTTCCAAACACTCTTATTAAAGCAACAAAACACTGGGGTAATTGCAGTTTATTTGAGCCCTTTTTCCTTCCAAGTCAAACAAATAATATTGAAAAAAGTGCAGTGATACTTCGTGTATGCTATTCCAACAAGAGTTTGCAGTTCTTCTTGTTCACAAATCCAGCACAAATTAGAAATCTCATGCTTAGTCAAGAACTGGGGTCACAGCACACCTTCAAAGGAAATGAGTGTAGAAGTTTGGAACATGAATCAACATGTATCAGCAGATAGAAAAGGCTAGTCTCAGGTGCTTGGTAGAATACATAGAAGATTAAAAGAGATACATCCACCTTTACAAGAAATATACCTATACATTCATACTTTCTAGGGAGTTCATAGGACTTTAGTAACAACATGCGCAAGGTAAATATACATCTCTCTCACTTATGGCTGCCCATTTCTGTTCCTGACTCATGGCTGTACAAGCTCATTAATTTTATTCTTTCCCATTTTGGCAGCTTCAGAAACCCTGTAGTGTCTCATGTCCCAGTAAGCTTCAAATTAATTTACTAGGTCTGGGCACTCAGGTAAAAAGCTGGCAGCCAATATTGAACTTACCCAGCTGGATTGCAGGTCTACATAGAATTGACTAAATATACCAGTGCCCAGTCCCAGCATGGAACTAGGCTTATTGTAGAACCAGTCATAGATTCCCAGGCAGCTACTTCTCCTTTTAAATGTTCCCCAAATCCTGGTCCATAGCATAAATGACTGGTTTTCCTTCTGGGTGTTAGCATTACGAACACTAGCACTCAATCTGTGTGATGAGTGTGTCAAAATGCCTGGATTGTATTGGCAGACTGCTAGGAAATGGATAGATAAACAGACATTTAGATCATAGACCCACTGAACTGGCACATGTTTAGCTGTTAGTTCACCTTTGAGACTGCCATGAAATTTTGCAACTGGCCCATGCCAACTGAGGAGACAGTTTAGGATGCAAAGTATAGAATTACAAGGGTAAATATTAATTTATGTGCATGAGGCATCTTAGCCAAATTGGGGCAACCCGAATGGGGTTTTACACGCTATTCTTACTCCCTTCAAATGTTCGGGATTTTCACAATTTAACTAATCACTAATACCCACACTACTGATTACTAATCATAGTAAAACTCTACAAAGCAAATACATTTTTTGCAGCATTCTTGCTGCTTGTCTATTGTCCAGACATTCCTGGAGTCAGTCTTGCTACAGTTACTTATCTATGAAGCCAGATGATGCTGGGAGTGTTTCAAAAATGTGGGATAGGATGGTGGCATTATCTTGGTTATCCAAGATATACATTATCCTTTGTGGATAAGGCAAGCTTTCAAGAAGTAAAGTTCTTATTTCCAGGACTGGGCTGTCCTTTAGTTTCTTTTACTTAAGCAGGAACAATGCTAACATATTCAGTAAAATTTCACTACCTCATGCCAGTACAGTGTATAATGTGAACTAATATATATATTAACAAAGTTAATAAACTGTCATACTAAAAAGACTGACTGATGTAATAGTTAAGGAAAGGAATTTTCATAACAATTGATACACATACTTAATAGAAATAGTAATTAAAAATATAGGTGGGTGCATATTCATCAAATGTAGATTGTGGTTTTTCCTCTCTGGTTTAGATTTATTTCCATTAAAGTGCAGGAAACAATGCTCTAAGCAGAAGTGAGTGAGGGCAGAGAAGGAACAAAGCAGAGAACAAGTCTGTTCTGTAAGCAGAAACACACCGCTTCTTTCAAGGGAGAACTTAAACCTATACAACGCCTTCTTGCTTGTAGAAAATCTCATTATTTATAATAAAGATTAAAAAATAAACAAAAAAAAAATGCATGACTCTATACTAATGGCTACCAAGAGCCAGTGTGAAGCTGCAGGGACTGGGCTTTCACAC
Organism: Limosa lapponica baueri; assembly: GCA_002844005.1. Classification (NCBI taxonomy): domain Eukaryota; kingdom Metazoa; phylum Chordata; class Aves; order Charadriiformes; family Scolopacidae; genus Limosa; species Limosa lapponica. Next base: position 784,259 of record KZ505831.1, on the reverse strand, counting down.
TCCACCTCGGACTGCCCCTCAGTCCTTTCGCACTTGTGATTTTCCCTAAATTGTCTTCAGATATCTGTTATTAATTTTCTGTAAGCTTTTCCTCTTTCTATGCAGGGCTTTCTTAGGGAGAAAATACATTTGTACTTCACCAAACACATCAACAAACAAAACAGGGCATAATATATGGTATCCAGAAGGGTATTATAAGGTTTTCATTTACTGATCTGTATGGTTATTTTTCAGAAATCTGGGAAGGAAAATGTGCTATTGTAGACTTTTGAAGTGTTACATCTGCCCTTGAAAAAAATCTTCTTGAAGATTTTATCCATTGAAAATAGTTCTGCTTCAAAACTGCTTGTCAAACATGTCCTCTCATGTATAAATAGTACCCTTCTTACTCCTTCCTCTGCCTGCTATTCTATTTGCTGTTCCCAGCTCCTCCCTTTCTTCTTCGAATCCCTTTCTTTCCTTGCCTGTCTTTTATAGGTGCTGTGTGTATCTTGCTTTCTCTACCTCTGTCTCCCACCTCTCTCACTCTTACCCTCCTTTTTCTCTTTTTTTCCTTTGAAATTCTATTCCCCTTGTGTTAGCCTCACCCCTCCCTTTTATCCTCCTCAACTATTCTCTCATGGGTGGTTTTTTTTTCTCTTTGGTTTGTGTGGCCTGCCCTGCACATTCCAACTCTTTTCTCTTCAAGACCTAACATGTTTCACACAGTGAAGAGATTATTTATGAAATGGGTTATGCTTTGCTATTCTGACGATTGTTTTAATACCTGCACCTTCTTCTTTTGCTTTAAATATTATGAGATCTGTTTGTGTGTCTGGCTATTTGCAAATCACTATTTATTGTGTGGAATTCTTTGTCTACTAAATGAACGTCTGTCTATGTAAGTTATATCAGTGGTGTCCAAACTTTTTTGATCATGTACCTCTACTGGTAAAAACCTTTAGCATACACCAACAATATAAGTATATTTACTTATTTATAAATTACAGGAATGTACTACTTAAGCTCTAATATTTTCTTCCTGCACCCCAGTGGGTCTTCTCGCACAGCCCTTGGGGTGCATGCACCCCACTTTGGAGACCACTGATGTATATCATGCAGCCACACTGTTGCATAAATTATGCTGGATCTGTTACGTTTCGATGGACCTGAGAATCTGATCCATCCGTGGTAGTTCAGGATGGGGAACTTTTGTTTCTCTGTTTCTGTCACATCTGGGCTGTGATTGTTTACATTTTGAGAGGGGTGAGTTTTTCTGGTGTGATACAATAATCTGCCTAGTAGAGGAAGGTTTCAGAAACTGGAAAAGTTTTTAAAGATATAAATGCATGCATTGCAAAAATGCTGCAACACTGAAGAAAGAACATTTAAACATTGCCTTAAAATTAATCCGTAGTAAAGGATTGACTGTCGTCTTGCCTCCCACCAAGTGAGAGTTTAAAGAGGGTTTGGATGTTGCATGTGCATGTGTGCATCCCTGTAGCACAGGAACTTTTCCCAAACTTCCCCATTTAGATTAGCAGCTCACTCATGCTTGGCTTTCATTCCACAAGAAGGAGGAGGAGGAGGGTTGGGGGGGAATATTTCATTACCATAAAGGGGAGGAAGTGTTTCTGCAGCTATTGAACAAAGCAGCTAGTTAACCTCTTTCCCGACCCCGCTGCAATGGTACAGTCCCACTGCTCCTTTCTAGGGGCCAGATGCTCCTCGTAGTACTAAAACGAGGAAAAAAGGAAAACATATGGCCAAAAAAATTTACTAGAGAACTGAGTAAAGACCAGAATCCAAAAGGAGCTGAGTACCTGCAATTTCTTCTGAAGTCCATTTCTTTTAGAATCAGGTCGGGGGGTGGGGGGGAGGGTGGGGGAAGAAAGGAGGGGAGTTGGAAGGAAAGTGGTCTGTTGTAATTGGTGTCTAGAACCCCCCACAGAGAGGATTAAGAAAGAAACTATGCTGTCTGGGAAGAGGTAGGTATTTGTGTTATTCTGCATTTATACAGAACTGCTAGAAAAGGCTGGGCTGTGTGGAAACTAGCCCTAGCTTTTTGAACTCCGAGATGTGGCACTATCTGCTAATAGTACTTCTTCTAAGCAGAAGTTTATACATTTTACCATGCAGTGGGGTGTTCTACGTGCTTTTGTGCTTTTGTATGTGTACCAGTGCTTTACCCCAAAGGGAATCACAGTCACTAGATATTGTATGGAATGTGAAGCTCATGCTTCAAACCAAAAGAAGTGGCTTTGGCAGGAGAAACCCAAAATTCTGCTCTGTATTATCACAGAAGTATTTGTGAATTGTAAGCCACCGCGTTTTGGTGTATTTTCTGTTCTGTCCTAATGGAGACACTCTGCTTGCACTATAGCTGACAGCACCCTCGTTTTCTACCACTTGTCCGTGTAACTCACTGAACAGGAGGTACAATTGGAGGGTTATGCAGCACGCCTCATCCTCCAGCATTTCTCCATGTTCAGCCCAGTGACATTTGCAGACTGACTCTTGCTCTTGCACTAGCAGGAGACAGGAGTGACCCATTAAAGACGCTTCCAGTCCTTTTTTTCTACACTGGAAGCTGAGATTCTCCTTTGGGGGACTTGAGGGTTGATTCAGCCACGCCATTGCTGGTTGAGCTGAGGTTTGTTGGTACCTAGAATCAGGGAAACACCTAGAATCTCTGACACTTGATCTTGAGCGTTTTGGAAGTGGGACTGGGAGTGAGCACCCATGTGCTAACTTTAAGCTAGGTTGCCACAGAACAACAGCAGACGCCGTACCACAACATAAGATTTCGACCACGACAAGAGGGACCGACCAAGGCCGTGACTCCTGCACTGCCACCCTCTTACCTTCTGGCAGCAACCTCGCCGGGGCATGCACACCTGCAGCCACACTCGGGCATCCCCGCAGGAAGCAAGGCGGGCAAGGCGCAGGCCAGGCACGCAGCTCTGCCGCCGCCCTGACGAGGGAAGACCCCCTCAGAAAATCTCTCCCCCCCCCCCCCCCAAGACGCTGGGTGGGGGGAAGCGGGAGGGAGCCTGAGCAGCAAAGCCTTGAACGGAGGATGGAACCCGGTGGCGCCCAGCGGAGCGGCTGTGAGGGGAGGGCGGCTCCGCGCCCCGCTCCATCCCCCGCCAGCCCCGGCTGCGGCGGCCGGCGGGAGGCGAGTCCGCGGCGGCGGGGGACGAGGGAGCCCCCGGCGGGAGTCGGGGAGAGAGAGGATGGTGACGGCCGCGGAAGTGACAGGAGTGGCTGCCGTCGCCTCAGCCTGTGGGATCTGGCAGTGCCCCCACCCCCATTTGCTGCGCTAGGCTGGGCCTCTGCAAAGGAAAGCAGGTCGGGGGGGGGCTGGGTTAGGGTGAGGCGGGCTGGAGGGAGGAGGTGGGGCCCGGCGAGGAGGGGAGGGAGGGGAGAGAGAAAGCGGGCGGGCGAGCGAGAGGAGCCCGGAGAAAGGGAAAAAGCAGATCCTAGGAAGCGGGAGGAAGAGAGGCTCCTGTAGGAGAGGGATCCTGGGCGGGGAGAAGAGAGAAAAAAAAAAAAAAAAAGAACCCACAAAAAAAAAACGTTCCTAGAGAAGGGCGCGGAGAGGAGCGCAAGGATCGGGACTGCTCGGAAGGATCCGACTTGTTGAAGGCATCGATCGAGGGCCGAGGGCTGTGCCTGGGGCCGGGGGACAAAGCAGCAGTGGGTGCAGAGCGAGAGGGACGACGTGGCGCTGGCCCGTCAAGATGGTGTAGCTCACACGGAGAAAATGGTCTTTGTCCAACTTTTCTGATGCCGGGAGGCCGGGCGGCACGGCTCTTGCGGGAAGGGCTCCTGCGAAAACTGCTTGAGTAATGCTGGGAAGTGAAAGGGGTGTTGCTGGAGTCCTGCAAAAGGTATTGTGGCGGCGACCGGGCCGGCGGGGAAGGGCATTGTGAGCCTGGCCGAAGAGATCTGAGGAAGGAGAGCCATGGCCGAGGAGATCCACGGGTCTCTGCTATCGGTGGCGGGGTGACACGGAACAAACGAGTCCTACTTCTGAAAGGGATTAAAACTCCTCAGGTTGTGGGATTTTTGCTCCTTTCCTGGTGTCTGCTGTGTAAAGGCTGTGTTACTGGTACTCGGAGTGCCCAGAAAGACCCTCCCCCGAGCGCTCCCCGCCTGTCAGGTGCCGTGTGTGGGCACGGAGAGAAAAGCTGTATGAAATCGGGTCACGGTTTCTCTGCTCAGGGAAATTACTACCAAACCCAGATGTCTTCCACACGTGCATGGCGTGTTTGGTCTGCTCCTATTCGTGTTGTTTCTCTCTCTGTAGCTCCTTGAAGAGCCATAGTGAAATGCTGCCTTTGAAGTCTCCGAAGCAGGAAGGCAGGGGTAGATGTGTGCTGGTGTAGGTTCCTGATCCTCGTGGAACAATACAAGGAAGGTTCTGTGGCCTTCTCTGTGGGTAGGGTTGTTTAATGCTCTTGGGGGGGACAGATGGCTGTGTAAGTGCTTGTGGCAGAGAAAAGCCATGTTAACCTATTTTTCAAGGAGCTGATGCAAGTTACTACTACTTATGCTAAATAAATCTGTGAATGTGGGAGGGGCTGTTGTGATGGGTAATTTTAAATTTGCCTTTCATGGATCCACTGAGATGATTTCACTTACTCTGAAGTTTCTCTTGCTATTGCCACGCTCATTCAGTTGGGGAGAAGACTGAATATCACCTGCCTCCCCACAAGTTATAGAAATAAGAGAGTAAAGATGGGAAAGCAAATCTTCCAAGGGGCATCTTTCATTGGCAGTGATATCAAGTCCGGCAGATTGATGAGGAAGGAAAGTGAGAGGGCAAATGGAAACAACAGTCAAGATAGTGGCAAGAGTAGCTGCCACCAGACACATCTGTTACAGAGACAGATCTGCAGCCTCAGCTGGGATGAACAAGGGACGCTCCCTTCTTCCTTGTTGTGTAGGTTATAATAAGAAACGTGGAAACTGGATGTGGGTGCACCTCTTGTTTAGTCACAGCTGATTGACCTGCCCCAAGCCACTAACAGAAGATTTAGTGACTATTATTAGGTCTCTCTTCATTCCCAGTTTGAAATTATTCCAATGTTGAGGTCTCTTTGGGAGCAGGAAAGGAAGAGATAATCCACAATCTAATCATCCTTTTTCTTTAGTGTTACCTGATCTTTGTGCATTTTTTCCTCTAGAAGTTCATTCCCTAAATTTAACACCTTGCATCACGTCAGTTTATTTTGCTAGTGTTTTGGCAAGACTCAGATAACTGCACATAATTGCATCTTTTCCTTTTCTGCCTTTTGCATGCATGTCCCCTTAGCCAGCTTACACGTGTAGTTTTAAATTCCTTGATGTGTATGTGTGCCCCTTTAGCCACTTAATGTTTTTACTTGTCTTCTGAGTTCTTTTCTACTTTACTTTCTTGCACTTGCACTAAGCTGCACAGAACTGTTTGTACGGTCATGTGTTTTGATACTTGGAAATACCATTACTTTGGAATATTGGAGCTTGTATGAAGCAGGATTGTATCCTCTCCTAATCACCAAAACCCTGCAGAAAGGCATCTTGTCTCGCTTTGTTCTGAGGTTCTCAGCTCTTCCAAGCTGTCTGTGGCAAGAACAGCTTGGGTTATAGAGACTGTTTTTGGCAGGGGCTGGGTGAGAGATGTCTCCTCTCTTTTCTTTTGCTCAAGGCTGCCATTGTATTGTAATTGCCTTCTGTATTTGACTTGCAGGCTGACCAGTGACACAGTGTAAATGTGTTTTGGGGGAAAGGCAGCTGGTGGCTCCAAGGAGACAGCTGCTTATTCTCCAGCATGCTCCCATAGGCTGCCAGCAGATGTGTCTGACAGGAGAGCCAATCCCTCAGTCCATTGAGAATTGTCTTCTTTATGCCTATACAAATTCACTGGGTATGTTCCTCTTTGTGCCCAGGTGCAGATGTCTTCTCCTTCTCCCCTTTGATACTGCATGTACCATATGCAGAGAATCATGTAAGAGATCACTGTAGTTTCTCACCTTGTGTGCCTACATTAAGATAGCGTTGCTCTGTGCTCAACTCTCTTTCCGTGGATACCTGCACCGTTATGAGATGCATGCATACTTTCCTCTGGCTTCAGGAATGCTTCCCTCTATAGGTCTGCTCCCCCTAAAACCTGCTTTTTCTCATTACCCATGCATTATCCCTCAGCAGCCACTGTGCGGAAAGTTCTCCTAAAGTCCCTACAGATGAGCGCAAAGTACTTCTAGACCACATTTAAGGTTGAGACCACATTTAAGGTTGCCCAGTTTATTTTTTTTTCTCTTTTCTGTGGCCATGTTGCGTATGTTTACTGCACATACAAACAATAGAAGATAGAAGAAGTAGAAACTGTTATGTATGGTCAAGCTAGATCTTTATAATGTGGTTTAGCCACCAAAAAGGATGGCAATATCATCCAAAAAGGGCACTATTGTGAAAAAGTGATTGTTAAGAATATTCCAGATCGGCTGTTTTGATCATAAACATATAATGTTTTATTTCAAAAAGCTAAGACTCATTACTAGGAAGAGAAAAGTTGATTAAAGCTTTAGGAGGAAACTCATGAGCCTCCTATAATTTTGTCATTATTTTCTCTTGTCTTTTTTCTTAAACCTGTCTTAATATTATATTAGCATTTTATCTTACTGTTTTAAAAAAAAGGGAAAATTAGCATTTTGTTAGGAAGTTTTTTTTATCATCTTGCAGCAACATAGTTAACATACTTTTTCTAGCTACTGACTCCACAAGTACCGCACTTTTCCACCTCTTTGCAACCTTATCACTGGGCTTCCTCCTGTTAAGTCTTGGGCTGGACATCCGTCATCTCTCCATATTTCTTCTCTTTGGCAATCATGCGGTGTCATGGACTTTAGGGTGTGTGCACAGATATAATTTATGTGGATTTTGTAAGTAATTCTGAAGGTATTGTACAGCAGCAGACTAGCTCTCTGTCTCGAGTGGTGCCAACTGTGCTATGTAAACAGACCACCAAAAGGATAAAAACTCCTTAATTACTCATGTCAGCCATGGTACTCTTGACAGGTGAGCAGAAAATCTGCTGAGTAAGAAAATGCTATTTCATGTTGTCACTCTTCTCGCATTTGATTTATACAACGAGTTTTAAACTTAACAAAGAGGAGAACTCCACTAGTAGTTTCTTCTCAGAAGCATGTGTTGTGCTTTCAAGAAATATTCCTCTGCCACCAGGAATAGTATTTTATTTAAAGTGTACTATTAATACATGTGGTCTTTAAAAAAAAAAAAAAAGCGTGTACTTTATGGAGGTGCTCGCATGATATTTTATAAGGAAGACACTGTCTTACCTCTTAAAAGGTCACCGTGGAGCAGGCTGATGCTCCTGTTCCAGAGGTGCTACTTGAAGTTTGTTTTTGACACCACTTCTGATAAAAGAAGCGTCTTTGGAAGTCAAGCTCTTCTAGTCACTGGTTTCAATTTTCCGTGCCTCCAGAGACCCTTATGCATTCTGCTTCTCAGGGCTTGCTTGTCAAGAAAATTTTTGTTCAGATGTTTCACATGCATACACACCCTCCCATATGCATGCATATATGCACATGCCCATGTGTGCACATGACAACACTTAAGACAGGAAAAAAAAAGTGCTATCCTGGGAGTAGAGAAGATGCTGGATACTGTGAGAATGCAGCCTATCCAGTCTGAAAACTATAGCCTGACATATGAAGGCTGGATCCTTAAGGTCTTGGTTTGCCTTAGGATGGAAATTCTTGCCAGCCCAGACCTGTATATTGAAACATACATGACTTCATTTTCAGACAGGCTTTTTCTTTTTTTTTTTCCTCCCCAAGCTTGCCAAGTAAATGATTCCTCTGCTGATTCTGCAGTTTCCAAGTGCAGTTTTTTTCTCTGTGCCACGTCTCTGGAAAATATCCAATGCATTTAAGTCATGTAATTAAACTCTAAAAGCTAGAGAATGAGGACTACTGACTCTTTGTAACTTATTTCTGGTTTAGCATACCAATGTTCCTCCAAGTTACTGTAAAGTTACTTTCAAAGCTCCCTAAATGACCTGATCGCTCTCCCACTTACTCTAAGACACTCACATGATAGGAATCTATTTGGCCCAGCTGACCACTTGAGAGGCAGTGTGTAGAATACAGACGCCGATGTGGAGGCCTTTAGCATCAGGCTCACCACAGGTTGTTTGAGATCCTGCGGATGTCTACAAATGGAAGCAGGGTTCCTTGGCAGAACTCTCTTATCTTCTGAACTATTCTTTATGAAGAGGGTGGGATGTCACAAGAGGGATATTGCTGCGGAGATTTCTGGGCGGGTTTTGAATAATTTCAATTTGGAATTTGAAATTGGACTCTTCATAAAACTGTTTGAATTTCCAAATGTTAAGCTTCACTCCTAGCTAGGATCAATTTGATTCCAGTAAGCAGAATCTGAAGTCCTTTCTGCACCAGGAAGATGTTTGAAATTATTCCTTGGGTTTGAGCCAGGAAGAAGCTGCTGGAAGCACAGCTGGATTGGGATGCTTGCCTGCAGTTGTCTCCCAGATGGTCCCTTCCCTTACTAATGTCAGTAGGCTTTGAGCTGGTGCCAGCAGCAATGGGAACGCAAATATGTACTGGCATTTTCACTTTTCAGTGAGTTTGCTAATCCTGTTTGAAGCATGTGTGGTTCATAAAGGGGCCAGCATATCAGCGGTTATCACTGCCATCATTATGATATCAGAAATGGAATAGTACTTCTGAGGAATGTTCATTTAATTACTAGCGCAGAGAGGATCTTAGTGACCTTCTCCTCCTGCAGGATCTAAGCGTGTTAGAAATCGGTAAAGGTGCAGTCCAACATGATTTGAGAACAAATTGTGCTGACCTGAGTGTAAATTGGCAGTCTGTTACAATCTTGCAGATAGATAGAGGCTTGACAGAGGGAATTTTCTGTAGTTTGCATGTGTCTTGGTGTTGTGTTCTGCCAGGACACGTATGTGGAGTCAGATGCTGAAGAGTAATTAGCTTTCTTTTGGAGCCTTACTATAGCACCTTTTTGCTCAGAGCCCTAGGCAGAGCACTGGAAAGACATTTGGTGAAATAACGTAATGGGAATGATGTATGACTTGTGCTCCTTGTTTCAGTCAAAAGTCCTCCTAACTCTGACTGAAAGAATTGTGTTGACATTTGCTTGTTTCTCATGGATAATTTTACCTGTCTTGAATTAAAAGTGGATGGTCTGTGTCCACCTGCAGCTCTCTGGATGGTCTCAGAGAGCTGCAGGTTCTTGCAACTAAGGAAATCACGTTAGTGACTAGATCCCTGTCACCTGAAGAGAATGGCTGCAAAAAAACATTCCCTAAATAGATTTTTTTGATTCTGTCTAATGAATTGCCCCCAAAAGTGTGTGTGTGGTGACAGGGTGTAAAGAAAAAATCAATCTTTGGAAACAGAGTAAAACTAAAAATGTTCAATTCCTTTAAAGCATTAAGTTAAGGAAGTTTTACTCTCTTTGGTAAAGTAACGCTTACTGGACAACTCTAATGGAAAGGATCAGAGTAGGCTCATTGAGTTGTTGTGCCTGTCTTGCTTCTCTTGACTGATAGTCTGCACCAGCCCACTGTGTCTAATAGTGTTAGAAAGAGTTGTGTGGATAGAAATCAGAGTAAGAAGGGGGAACTTGCCCTAAAACCTCAGAAAGTTCTTTTAGAATTAGTTTTTAGATGTTTATTTAGAAAAAGACTTTGCTCCTCTCCCCCTCCACCCCTAGATCATAGCAGATCAGCCCAGTGTTTTCTACTATATTTTCTCTTGTGCCTCAGAACCTGTGGTGTTGAAATTGGATAGTCCCTGACTTTATGGCACTGATGCAAATGGGCTATTTGTATTTGACTGCGAGAACTTCTCTGCCGTGGCACTGGTGAACTGGGAGCTCATTGAAGAGCAACAGAAGTGATTACGAGACTATAGAAAAATTTTGACATGCTATTAAAAAGAACTAACTTAATGATGATTGAAAAAGAGTTGCTCTGGAGTACCTGTAGTACCTGGGAGACTTATTGGCAGGATCCTAGGCAACGTGGCTAACGTAAAAAGGCTGACTCGAATTGCCCAAAGTAGATGATTTCAGGTTCAGTATTAAGTCATGTTTTCTTCCAGAAGGGTCTAAGTAGAGTGTGGGAAGTTGTGGAAGCCCTATTGCTTATTTCATTTAAGAATATAACTAGGAAAGCTTAAAGGAATATACAGACAGAGATTCAGCGGTTGACTGGGGACTGTAAGCCAGATGTTGTCTCAATAAAGATGCCCATCCCCCTCTTTTAATTTCTGTTATTCCAGTCTCACCAGCAACTGGGAGAGGGAATACTTTTCTGACAGAAAATGCATCTTGGATCTGCTGTGTTACAACCAAAACTGGTTGGTATCCAAAGAAAGGAAGTGGTGAATTGTACTTGCTCCATTTTAGGTGTAATCCTTTGGTTTTGAAGTTGGATGCCGCTGTACAAGAGCAGTGAGCCCGAGCATCCACACTGAGATAAAAATAAGCCTTTGAGACACAAAGGAGGCAGGATGAGCTTTGAGATTTATGTGGTATTGCTTTCATCTCTGGCATAAAAAATAATACAAACATGCATTAGAAAGAGATGCTGTAAGCCTGAAATATCTTTCTGCTGCAACCCGCTTGGCCTTCACTTTTCCTCTTCAGACTTTTTCTGTTCTGCTGACGTATTAGTGGCACATAATGTTCCTATTTCCTGAGGGTGGGTACAACAAACTGGAAATGTAGGAAGGAGGAGGAGGGAAGGACCCGAGAATGGAATTGGTTGCTCTGCAGGCTCTGCCAGTGGCAAGTTCAAATTTTTGGTGGGGCTCGCTAACCTGCTTTCATTACATGTGGGCTCCCTATGATGCTTCACTGGACTCAGCTAATTGTTTCACCCAGTCATTCCCTTCCAGGTCATCTCTCTTTGTTGCAGCCTTGATCTTACTTCTTTTCTTCAAGCTGCCGTTTCTGCCTCATTGCTCTCTCAACTGTCTCCTAGACAAGAGCCAATTTTGGGCAACCTGATTCCCAAAATCTAAGTGAGAGCCTGGTCTAAGCCTTGGACCAGCATGAATCATTAATGTTGTCCTCTAAGTAAATATCTATTGACAAAAGGGAAAAGAAAATTAGTGTTAAAGACCAAGTCAGATGTTTCTGAAGTTGAATAGGACCCTTATATTGTCTGTTCTTGTTGCTCAGTTCAGTCATTTTAACAATGAGACCAAGGTTCTATGAGGGAAGGAGGCTGAGTCTGAATCATAGAATAGTTTGGGTTGGAATGGACCTTTAAAGGTCGCCTAGTCCAATGTGCCTGCAATAAGCAGGGACATCTTCAACTAGATCAGGTTGCTCAGAGCTCCATCCAACCTGACCTTGAAAGTTTCCAGGGATGGGGCATCTACCATCTCTGGGCAGCCTGTTCCAGTGTTTCACCACCCTTATTGTAAAAATGAATTCAGATTATGGATTTGGAGACTGGATCTGAAGAGAGAAAAACTGGAGAAATCATCTTAAAGTTTTCCCAGAATAAGTTTTAGGTCTCATAGTTTCTGTGTGTGTGTTCTTACTGTGCCTTGAGTGATTGCTCCCGAGGTAGCTCCCTAGTCGCTTGTTACTGCACAGTGCAGTGACACCTCCTGCAAAATGGTTATAGACAGACTATAGTTAGTTTGGGTGTGCAGTTCTGTGGAGTATGATCAGTGCAGTGCAGGATTATTTTGTGCTGTTTTAGTGCCTAATGGGAACATGAGGCTCAAACTAATGGTGGAACAGACAGAATTCCTGTCTAGGCAAGCAGTGGTCATACAAGGATAAAAACTGTGTGGTAGAACTCTTCACTAAGCCATTTTCTCTCTCCCTCATAGCTTCCTAGTTTTGTGCATGTATTTCCACATCAAACGCTCTAATTTGCATGCTGGAGCTAAAGCTTGTGTATTGTATAGCCTGTTGGTGTAGTCAGCAAAATTTAAGGTAATCAGCTTGACTGAAGATAATTTCTTATTCCCACTTCCATTGAGGAAATATTTTATGTTACAGGCGTCTGCTCCAGCAACCTTATGAACTTGCAAACTAATATTTGCAATAGGTGTGGAGGTGTAATTGGATGGAAGCTAGCTGGTAATCAATTGCATGGAATGGTGCTGGGAAACGAGGTTTGGACAGCAAGATCAGGGCAATTAGCAAATCAGCAAAGTAATTATGCTTCGGTGCTTTTCTGCCTTGTTTTACAAAGAAGCATTCTTTCCTTGCTTCTCTTAACAGGAATAAAAACGGTGATGATAAATAATGCTAATAATTAAGTAGTTTTAAAAATAAAAGTAGGCTCTATCTGCAAATGCAATTTGCCAGCAATTTGAGAACCCAGCTCTATGACAGCCCAAGGCTGTGAAACTGATTAAAATGGAAAAAAGTAGTTATAATTAACCCTTAAATCATGAAGTACATTCTCTGAAAACCCAAGTAGCCTCCTTGAAGCCAAAAAGAAGGTTAATAAAAGAGCAGCACTTAAATGAAGATGTTTTAATGTTATTAGTTCTTTTTGTAGTCTGTTTTGAAATGTGTTTCTCTCATGGAATGAAAGGCAATTTCAAAATACAGGTAATTCCCATAGAAGATGAACATTATCTTTTAACCAACGGTTAGTGCTGCCACCGTCTCCTAATGGACAGCATAAGTTTGGATACTGTGAATATGAATAGCATGCATTTTTTGCTTATGCTAAATATTCCTTACAGTAAAAGCCTCATAAAGTCAAATGCAAAATTAAAGATGAAGACAGTTAAGTATATTTTTACAAAAAGTGAACATTCTTTACCACAGCTGAAGAAAATCTTAATCCTTACTGAAGGGCTTTGCAAACTTTTGTCCACAAGGAACGCTTTAAGAAAAGTATTCTCAGTTTGTTTTTTGCCCTCCATTGTATGTCTTGAGTGTTTGTGCATAGGTTGTGGTTCATATATTTATAACCGTGCCATGTTAGGCTACATTCTTAATTTAAAACGGGGAACAACATTAGTATAATATATCTCTTTTCTTAGGCTTATCTGTATATTACTTTTGTAAGCCACTCTCACTTTCCACCCCACCCAATGCTTCAGGCCCTTGATTTATTTTCCAGCATCCTGACAGTGCCTTTAAGGTCTTTTCGCAGCTCTGTGCTTGGTTTGTCTATGCAGATGCTCTCACAGACTTGGTCAGCAAATGTCAAGGTTATTTGTCTGATTTGTTGCATTGCTTGTCTGGTGGTTGCTAGCACTGTGCATGGCCTCTTTATCATTTTCCATCCATCAGCAATCTGAAATTGGTATATAATAAAACTTTTTTTTCAGATGAAGAAGAAGCAAGATGGGTATTGCTGTGTAGATGAGAACATGATTTTAGGGACATACTCTTTACATCACACAACCTTTGTTTAGATACTGTTTGTGAAAAAGTTTTATTTCCCTTCCCTTCTTTTATATGCCAAAACAGCATGCATCTTTTTCCTTGTGTTTTCAAACTTGTTCTGTCATAAAGTTACTGTGAAATTTGAAGCGTTTATTTAAACTTGGCTATTGCTAGTTGTACCAGAAAAGGAAATATAAATTTTCAAAGACTTTTTACTACCACAGATGTTTTTCACCTAGAAGTTAATAATGTCGCCATCTTCAGGGATACTTAAGTTGAATATCCCAAGCATAACATTCTGTGCTTAGAATTTTGGAAATACACTCTCTTACACAGTGCATTGTAAATTACCTATTTTTTTCCTGTCTGAAGCCTTATGCCTTCATTTTGTACAGATAAAAGTATACTTGTTTAAGGTAAATCATACTTGAAGATGAAAACCTCATGTTTATTTCCACATAGATTAAAGTGCATTGCAAGGATCTGCGCACAGTTGTACGGAAAGAAGTTTCTTGAGAATTTAGAGGAAAATTGATAAGAGCACAGGGAAACGATACGCAGTAGGTACAGCTGTTATCTTCTCTTTCCACCAAAGATATATAAATATTATGGGAAGCTGCTGATTCTTTTTCTCCCTCTTCTTTCTGCAGTCTATTTACTGTATGAAAATTCAAATGGAGTAATTTCTATTTCACTCCAATTCCTATTATTTTTTAGGAGAGTTTCTATCAGGCAGTGATGGATAACATATACAACAACGCATTTCTTCACATTTTTAATTCTATAATGTTATTAATATTCTAGAGCTGAGATTTTGCTTCCAGGTGTTAATGTTACAAACTTGGGTATAATTACCGGTGTTTCTTTGAGAAGTACATGAATTGCTATAAAAATTGTCAGTTAAGTCAAATCCTGTGAGGTGGGAAGAGATTTTATTCAGGAGCTTTGTTGTACTTAAAGGCATATAATTCAAGTACGTAATAAGCAGGTGGAAGAAAGAATCTGGATCTTTAATTCAAAAATAATTTTTTAAAAAATTGCAATAGTTTCAAGAGATCAGTGTCCATCTTGTTAGGCATAGCAGAAACATAATGGGGAGGCATTGAGAGAGTCTGCAGAAACACAGGGCAGCGGTGAATGAATTTTAGTTAGGAAGATGAACTAGGATCACAAACAAAGCTGTGAGGCTTCTCTGGCCAAGTATATGTCTCATGGCAGAGAAGAGACATTAAAAGGAAAACACTGTGGTTATCTAAAGAAATGCTAACACGGCCACCTGCAAGGGTTAGAAGACAGCACAGAGGCTCTGAATCTCCCCAGATACCTTTAGGCTGCACCTAAGGAGTCATTTGGAAGGGGCTGTTTAGTAATCTATAGCTCCCTTTTTTAAATTAGTACAGATCTTAGTCCCTACTGAAGATAGTTCAGCTCAGTCTACTGACTGTAGAGGTTGTTTGACTGATTATACTTCTAATTTGGGCACCCTATCCAAGCCTCAAGGGCTTAATAAAAATTCATGAAAATAAGCATCTCTTCCCTTAAAGGGCTATGGAAGTTCTTAACTTGGATCCCACTAGGAAGTGTATAATCAGAGTATGGAAGATCAGCTTCAAGACTCCTGATGTTTCCATGGTAAACAAGGTAATAAATCCCTTTCTTTGGAAAGCATTCAAAATCAACCTTTGGATTGTTGTTGTAAACTTAAAGAATCTCAAAAGACACCAACACAACCCTATTTAGATAATCTGTAAGAAACAACTGATCAAGCCAGCTAGAGGAAATCTTTTATGAAGTACATTGTTGAGGAAGAATTCCATTAAGCTTAGTTACACATTAGCACTTTGAGCACTCTCAAAATGAAATTAATAAACTGAGTGGACCATAAAAAACCCACAAGGCTTTGTTACAAACTCCAGTCTCCTCTCAGATATTTTTAAAGTATTTTGGAGTAATTTAAAATAATCTCAAATAGTAACAGAGGATAAAAGGATATAATACAACTATTGAAATGATTTACATATTTAATTAAATGTTTCTCTGTACTGCTGTCTGTGCCCTAGTGATACATTTTTTTAAGAAAAACACATTAACTTTGTAATATTAAAACCCTGAGCCATAAATTATGTGTTGCTCTCCCCCATTCACTTCCTGTTTGGGGTGTAAAAAGATTTATATGAATAGCAGTTATTGTAATTATCGTCTAAGAGAGAAGGTAGGCAGGATTATGTCGTGCTCAGTTTTGCACAGGCATTGAGTGACAGCTTTTCACAACAGCATTGTGAGATTTATCCTAGTGAGATGTGTGACCTTAGCTACAAGGGCATCTGAGTGGTGAAGGAGCAATTATAGCAGGAGAGAACTGAGGAGAGAGAAGGAGGGAAAGTCTCTTGCTTGGTGTATAACATTATCATGGTTCCCTATTTATCATGAATGAGAAGAAGTATTAATTCTACTTTTTGTACTCTGATGTACTCTGTACAGTGATGAATCAGTGTGCAGCACAAATTCATTGCAACAGTAGTTTATTGACTCTCCCAGATGTTGCGATTATTTATCTTTTTAATGCTTCTCACTGAGAAATAATATTAAGCTGTTATGAGTCATAGTGTGAAATGTGCAAGAGGAGGAAAGATTGTGCCTGCAAAGGTACAGAATTTTTGCTGCCCTGAAGAATTTTTGAGGTGTGTTTGTTTTGCATCTAGATGCTTTGTGTGAGGAAGAAGTATGACAAATATGAGGGAAATCTCGAATCAAGTGTAGCAAAGGGAAGCTATACGCATATAATGATTTTTACTGTGAAATAGACCTAAAGGAGTCAGTTAACAATGAAGGAGGAAGAAGCATTGTTCCAGTGGGAGGAAACAAGATGATTTGGAAAAGTTCTTGGAACAGTTAAGAAGAATAGAAAGAGTAAAAATCTAGCATTGTTATGATTTCAGCTTGTATTAGTAGAACAATTTAAAATACATAAAAGTACTTTGTTGCACAGGCATAGGTATCTTATCAAATCTGTTGCAAGTTCAAAATAGGGATTAAATAAATACATAAAGAGATACTAAAGGGAGTGGATTGGGGTATGCTCTTTATAAACCCTAGTCTTGTATTTGTGGATGCTGGAGGAATAGTAGGGGAGTGGATTGGGGTATGCTCTTTATAAACCCTAGTCTTGTATTTGTGGATGCTGGAGGAACAGTAGGGGAGTGGACCACATAGAGGCTAGGCTTGCAAGCCCTCTCCAAATAGAAGCTCTTCCTGGCACTGGAGACCTAGAGAAAACTTGGGTTAGATGGATGTTGATCTGCTTCAGCATTCTTTCTTGTGTTTTGAAATGTAGTTTGCGCTAAAGCATGCAGAATTATTATTCTCTTGACAACACATTGAAAAGCACAAGTGTTCTTCCAATAAGGAAGACTGTCAGGAACACTTGACTAAGAACTGACAATTTTTATATTGTGTTGACAACGCCATTGTTTCCATTTGCCTTTGTGCTTCCTGGGAATGAGATACTTGGACCAATATTAGAACTGGGATTTCTACAAAGTAGTGCAGGATGGAGCATCCTCTCTGCAGTGGATCAGGCCCAGATTCTTTTAGGGATTAGAATATTGGAACTGACCTTAGGTCTCCAGTAGGAATTGTGGGCTATGGGAATAGTAGTTCTTCCTGCTGCCTCTGGTTTGCGCTAATTTCACAGAACTCAATGAAACACCTACATTCCATTCACGGAGAGGAAGAACCTGCCAGGCCCTCATCTTTTTTCTAGGAGACTTGTGCATTGCCTGAACAAACCCTAGCTTGTTTCTTAATCCTAAAGGCATGCCTGAATTCCTCCTGCAGAAGCCAGACAGGTGCATGGTTCAGATGAATGCTTAACTGCTCTTTGAGGTCAGGTTCTGCAGGTGGTATTTGTCAGAGGGGAATAGGGTCAATGTACATTGCTTTCTGATCTGTGAGTACATATTGTCTGCAAACTAAGCTAGAACATGCTTCAGCAAAGGTCTGTCTAAAAGTTTATGAGTGGAATCAAAAGGATTAGAAAGCAAGGAATTTTCTTTAAAGCTTAGGTCCAGCAGAACCTGTGGCCAAAAGAGAATTAATACAGTTTATCTAGTTGTCGCTGTTCTTGACCAGTCTCAGAGTGCCATGCAAACTCAGAAGAAAAACTGCAGGCCATTCTAAGGAGATCCCTCTTAGGCTTGTCATCTCCTCAAGACATGTGCCACTGGGGTACTCTAAAATAAGTGACTACACAAACCTAGGAGCACATCTGCTTCCCTTCTAATAAAAACACATGCACTGATGGAAGAGGATTTTGAATCAATGCTGACCTGTTTAGCAACAGTAGTGCCCTGTCACTCTTCAGGTGTTGTCAGCGACAATGTGTGAACTTTGAGGGAATCCTTTATTTGCATAAGGAAACTGCTGCAGAGATACTGGTTGCATGAAATGCTTCATGTTTGTCACAGTTTAGATACAGGATGGACACACAGCAGCCCCTTTTGTGACAGAAATCTCACAAGCACAGACACTTGTAAGTGTCAGCTGTCCTAGTATATATGGGAGCACGATCACTGTCTGTCCTGTAGCACTGAGCATCATTTGCCTGGAGACTGTACTAAGGTGTTCCCACTTAAAGACTGAATTCAGAAAAAGTGAGAAATTACAGCACTGTCTCTGGTGAGAAGAAACAGTCTGTAAACAGTGCCAGTTAAACTGGGCATGCTATGTTTCACATTCAATGCTTTCCGGTTGAAATGGTTTGTGTTTGCAGTCTTGTGTAGAAGCAGTTTTGAGGTGCTGGGCAAGAGCTGACTCTCTTCTGTTGAGATAGACAACAGAAGAGAGCAAGGGAGATTCTGACTATATATAAAGAAGAAAAAAAATAAATCCCCAGTAGTGTTTCAGCACTGGAACTGATGCCCAAAGAAGCTTAGGGATCTCCATCCTTGAAGGTGTTAAAAACTTGCCTTGATCAGCTTGCCGAAGAACTCTTCTCCCTCCCTGGTTGTTCAGCTAAGAAACCAGGATTCTTGAAAATACTAGTGATGGTTGTATTAATTTCTCTTGTTGAATCCTGAACATAATTAGATTTTGGAAATCCAGACAGCACAGCGATGGTGCCAAAGTAAACAATAATCATAGCATTGGTGAGTAATGTAAGCAAATAACCTGGAGACTTCCATCTTCTGGCTCTTGGAGGTTGGTACTAAAGCAAAGGCAATGTGTAACTGATCTTTTCTGACTGCTTGGGATCTTCACTGTTTTATAGGGTTGAATCACTAAAAGGCATTAGGATCCTCAGGAACTATCATGCTTTTCAGATGCCTTATGGTTTTCAGGACTTCCAAGATGTTGGAGATCATTCCACTAGCCAAGGAAGTATATGCCCCAAAATGGTTTCGAATCCTTTGTGGAAGAGTTAGCATAAGAAGGATTGACAGCTGGTACATGGGTGGCAAGCTCTATGTAGCTGGAAGAGAGAGAGAATGAGAAGGGGTATTTAAGGAAGTCTGTTCAAAGATCCTGTGCAGGGAAGGTGTATTACTTTGCAGTTGGATTTAGAGGAGAATGGGGGATTCTGTAGCAAGGAGAGGTCATCCATCTGAAAGCAGTTTTGGAAGAAGTAACAAGCTGAGAAGGCTGTGGAGAGGTGCTTGTGTGGACAAGAGAAGAGGGTGGTTTAAAAGTTAGAATGGATTGAGGTTTCTGTTTAAGTAGTTTGGTGTAGGGAAGAAATAGTAGGAGAAGTGAAGAATGAAAGATGAGTGTCTTTGGGTGTAGTCAGATTCTGCACACATCAAGTGCTGGGGGGAAGGGCAGGGCAGTGGTTAGCAATTTAGGGGCTTGGTACTCTTTAATTCAGAGAGGCTAGTGCTTCCCTCCTACTCTCCCTTAAATGCTTCCATAATGTTATCCTCTATCCTTCATTGTGGAGTAAGCATTTTTCATTGAGGTGTGGAAGAGGCAGAATAAAAAAAAAAAAATAAAAAGGACAGATTTACCTTTTTAAACTGCTAAATCAAAACCAGCTTTTTGGTTTAACCACGCTGTAATTCAGGGGAAAATAATTTTCCCATCTAATCCAGACAAAGGCTGTATGGCGCCTCATGAAGAGCGGTGCAAATTTGCTGGGATACAGGGTCTGCCAGAGTAAGCTGAACAGATGTTGTAAGAGAGTTGTGCAGGTAGGGAGGGAAGGAGAACAATTGGTTTCCTTGGAGTCAGAAATGATTTTGTGTCTGCTTCTTGGTAGCAGGGTTTTTTCTGTTCTATCTATTTTGTGGTAACACACTGGTTTCCTCCTTACCTGTTACCTAGTAAAGCCAAGACTTTGGCCTGAGATCCAGCAACCAGAGCATATTTGGGTTCTGTTTCCTGCTCTGCCACTCAGAAGTTATGTGACATTGAGGAGGCCTGAACTGTGGGCTGTTTTCAAACCTTCTGTAAATGAATGCAATCTCATTGACTGAAATGAAAGTTTTCTTTGGTTTATTTGGCCTCTGTTTCTATATTTATTTGCCTTCAAAATGAATGTTTAAAAGTCCACATCTCTCAGGAATTGGGTGGTGTAAAAAAAGGGATTTTAGATGTTACAATGTTATAAATTGACTGGCAGTACAAATGCTGAGCATTTGTACCTCCACGTAAAAGAGTCATTCGGGCTTGATTCTGGTGTACCAGTCTCAGACAGTAGTCTTCAGCCCTGTTCCTGGAGAACACTGCTATATGCTTGCATAGTTCTTTCTGTAAAGAAGGGGTTTCTGATCATTCAGCCTGGAATATTCTCCTTTTCACAGTTTCATCTAGTGATGTTTTTCTTCTATGCTTCATAAAATAGTATGTAGTACCTGAATTATATCCCTCCTCCCATTTAAGCTTCATTTTTCCTCAGTTATACTTCACTGATTTTAGTTTTCTCTTTCCTCATGAATCATGAACCAAAGTTTTTGCTTCTTCCTGAGGTCCCTTAAGTAACGTAAGTTTCCTTACGTAAGAAGTGTAAGTTTCCTTACCTTTTAGTGATGCCCAGGGTACCTTTGGTTCATCTGTGTCTGGTGCTCTAGGTTCTCGTTAGGGGCAGTGTGAGAGGGAACTATTCCATCCTGTCTGGTAATTTCTCCCCTCTTTAGTAAGGCAAATCAAATTGTACTCCATTGCCTTTTCTCATACTCCCCAGGCTGCTTTTTTCTCTGCTGTGCCAAACTTGCTCAAATCCCCCATTGCTAGATTTTCAGATAATTGCAGCGAGGCTGCCCCTTTTAATTACAACTCTTCTCTCTCCTATTTCAGCCAAGTTACTGAGCCGTTTCTATATATTGCCTGAGACATTTTTCTTTCTCTTTAACTACGCTTCACTGTTTCACTGAAGACTTTGAAATGTTTTCAATGCTCTGTGCAAAGAGCACCTAAAGAAACAAAACATACAGTCTTTTTGCATGTAACCTACATATTGCCATGATATTTCTCAGGTGGGCTGAGAATTGGGCAGATGGAGCCAGAAATACCTTGCTTAGCAAAATTACTGTGCTGGATTGATCTAAAGCAGTGCTGGATTAGGCCACAGGCTGCTTCCTGACAGTGAGATAAGCCTTTATGTCAGGTTCTTAATGGTGATGGTGAAGTTTTGTTTGGATGTTCTCACACTCAAGATAATAAATTTGGACTTGTGTGCTTTTTCTGGCTGTAAAGCAGGCTCCCTATTTGACCTTAAATATCACAACCTTTGCTTCCTCACCTATGACATATTAATGGGAAAAATGCTATCCAGCTTCAATAGCATTTTACAATCATATACTTAAAGGGACAGATGCCTGCAACTGAAATGCAGTTTCTAAGTCTGTCAGCCATGCAGATTTGTATTGTCAGAAACGGCAAAAGCTGTCCTGTTGTGGCTACTGCCCTGCAGAGTCCTGAAAAGGCAAAGTGTAAATTGTAAGAGACAGAATTTGGAAAGCATACAGGGGAAATGGAATGGACACCTTCCAAGAGACATTGCCAAAGATGCAAAGGGTCAGGACTTAAGTAAGACTTCAGCCTGTATTGTGGGACAGATTAATGTTGATCTGGGAACCCCACTCTCACTGATGCCACGAAAGTCTCAAAATCTGTGTGTACACAAGGTAGAAAACAACTGGGACTGAAGTCTTGGGGGGTGGGAGATGTGGGTATATGGTAAATACTAGGTCTGTGCTACTCTTTCACCTGTATCTCTGAAGTAGTAAATGATGGAGGTGTTGTATAAAAACTGGCAGTTCTGTGTTATTGTGACCTGATTTTTGTTTCCACCTTCTGTTTTTTCTTAACCAGTATTCCTCCATGAAGGTGTCTGTGCTTTGATTTTGGAAGATACTAAAACTCTCCAAGAAATCTGTGACCATTTCAAGGGAGTGGTGTGTGTTTTTTGGAGATGGTGGTATCTACAGAGAATCTTCATGGATTCTAATGCTGGCATCAGTGGAAGAAGAGTGGCAGGAATGGGTTGGCTCTGGATGGTCTGCTGCTTTCATCTAGTCACCTCACTAGAAGGTAAGAAGAGATTTTATATAACGCAACAACTTAACAAAGTTTTCTCTAGACAGAAAAAAAAAGGGTGTTCTCCAGTATGCATACGCTAGTCCAGATGAGCATTGAGCATGTCTTGTCTATTTGAAGGTTGATCACTATCTCATGAGATGTGAAAAGATACTGTTTCTAGTGGGATGGGCAAAGCTTCTTATGAAGGGTCATTAATGAACATTTCTACTAGCTACCTCAGAAATGATAGTCTCAAAGAATAATCTTTTTGCCTCGGGCATGAGATCCTCGTTTATGCTTTGCATGTATTTGATTCTCGTGTTCCTGTTCTTGCACACTGTTTTTTGAAACAATCTCTCAATGTTTATGCTGTTCTGCAAGGCAGCTTCCAGTGGGCTGAAATCAGGAATTTTTGTCTCTGCCACCTGAACAACTTGCCTCATATAATAGATACAGAGCAGATGCTTTGCATTAACAAGAAGAGGCAGTTGTGTTCAGTCAGCAGAGGAGGAGGGAGAGAGAAGTGAAGACAGGATAGAGAAAAGATGGGCAAGGGAAAAGAGGCACCCAGAAAATGGGGGAAGAAAGAACAGATTATAGGAGGGAGGGTGATGAGAGCAGGAGCTAAAATGAGAGCTATGGGAGGGAGTCAGAGAAGGGCAGAGGTATTGTAAACAAGCCTCTTGTTTGTTCCAAGAAATATCCTTGCAGCTACATGTGCTCAATGAACTGCACTGCTTTGTGATGAATGTTCATCTCTTGCATATGTGAAAGCCTCTGATAAAGGAGTGGAGGGAGAGAGAGAATCAAAGGGAGGAAAGAAAGGAAAGATGTAGAGTAAGGGAAAAGTGAATAGTGTGACATCTAAGAAAAAGAGGGTGAAGATTGGGAAGAAAAAAATACTGTTTTTTTTCTTATTAATAGTGAAGAGGAAAGCTTGTTAAAGCATCCCTTCTCATAATAGGAGGGGGAATGCAGTGGGAGGGAGTTCAGAGAGGAAATAATTAATGTAAGATTACAGTACAAATTCTTAAATCTCTGCAACTCTTTTAATTGCTGATTTAAAAATGATTTTACAAAGTGCAATGTTATTCCTTAGTGTAACTGGTAGAGGAACTGAGATAGAAAAAGGGAGAGAAAATGGTCATTCTCTGCAAATATGAAGTAACTCAGTGATGCCTGGAGGAACTTACATTTTTGGAATTCAGTGATCACTCCTGTAAGTTTGTAGAGATAAAAGAATTTAGAAAACACCGTGTGATACAGCTTCACAGATCTCATGGTTGAACTGCCTGGTTTAAAACAGAACAGTAAAATTCTTCCTATGGAGATGAAGCCAGTAAAGTTGCCCATGAGCTGAATTTCAACCCTCAATTCAGAGTCAGGGGAGTCAGCAGCTTGCATTGTGACTGTACTACATGGTCCTTGCATTGCACTCCAAAGCTAATTTGCATCTCAGAGATAAGTATTTTTGTTGTGGTGAAAAGACAAAGAGGAATTATGCATTAGGGGAAGGGAAGTCGGATGATAACTATATGGAAAACTTTGCTTTATTTACTACGGAGTTATCCATAAGGAAGAAAAAAGGCCCATGGCCATTTTGTTGACTAATATATAGTAGAAACTTGAACTTCATGTTTCGGATTAAGTTGACAAATATAGGGAATATCCAGTTTGGTCTTTAGTTTTTATAAAGTTTCTTAGAAGTTTTAGATGGTGTCTAAAATACGTCTTGCCTCTAACTGAAGAGGACTGACTGAGTGGGACAATCAATCAAGATAATTTTTCTTTCAAGTGTTTCTCAGGCATATGAGTTAAGATTTGAACAGTCTGAATGGAAATCACTTTTTGTCTCAAACTAATCTTTGTTTGAAATTTTCTAACAGGGGAAAAACAATACTGATAAAACCTTACTGTAAATTGTTCACAAAAGAAGGAGAAGCTGTAGAGAGAGGAAGTAGCCAAAGTATGCATTATGAAGAGAGCAAATACTTTTCATGCAGAATGCTTTTCAGAAATGAGGAAGGTAGTACCCTTTTACAGGACCTAATGGGACTTTAAACCCCTTCATTACTCAAAAGTAAAGAATTTCTTGTAAGCAATTGAAAATATTTTTGTTGTATTGTTGTTGCTGTTTTTAATACATAAGAAAGAATAATTAGGCTGAACTTACTTGATACAGATCTGCAGATTTGCATGCGCTGATTTCACTAGGAATGAGCATGTCTGTCTAAAATTTTCCAGGAAAAAAAAACAAACCTGCATGGGAATAATGGGGAAAACTGTTTTGGAAACAGAAGACATTTGTAAATTTATTTTTGCTTTATAGAAGGAAACAAGATTGCACAAAAGTTTTCATTAAGATTTCATTCCCCAGTGTTTATGGCTCTGCAAGACTTCTTTAGGTTTTAGTTTGGGGAGCATTATTTTTGAGCTACATGCTGGGTGAAAAAATAGATTTTTTTCCTTTTTCTCAAAAATACGTAAAGAAATGCACAGAAATTTTATTGCTTTGAGTATCTATATATGTATGTAATTACTGTCTACAGTTTATAATTTAACATTTTTGTAGGTCAGCCTTTCTGATTGTAAAAGTTAGTGAAGCATAGAATTTAACAATGCCCGATGGGCTACAGTCAAAATAGCTGAGAGCAAGTGATAACTTGCTAATGAAATAGCTCTTACTAGGCATAGACTTAGATTTTTTGTGGCATATTGGTTTTGCTTTGACTGAGTTATAAATGTTTACAGCTGTAAACACAAGCGGAGCTCATTTTGCAGAACTCATTAAGTATGTTCCAAAGGAATGACGTGTTCTGCTTGTGAGTGACTGCAGTTATTTTATAGCAAGCTCTCCAGCCTGCAGGATGGCTGGACAGCCTTTCTGAATATCTTCCAGAAGTTCAAGATAAAGAGAATAATTCTTCTGCTTTGGTAGAAACTTTTTGCATTAAGAGTGTCTCCTTGGCAAAAACAAATATGCAAGCAAAAAGGTTTTGAGGTCAGGCATTCTTATTTCATTTTTTCCCCTATCTTTTCTGTTAACTGGTTGTTATCTTGGGTTATTGGAAATAATATAATGATTGCTCAAATTGGCTTGACTTTGAAGTGGAGGAAAACAATATTTTCCTCAAAGGTAATCTTTAGAGTAAAAAATACCATTGACTTTTGTTTTATTATATACAAAGAAAGGTTTAAATGGATGATATTTTACTTCGGGGAGGGGGAAAGTAAAATTAACTGTTTACTTCAGTTGCTTGTGATTCACATGAGTTATTAAAATCCTAGCAAAGATTTTCTGTTATGTTCTTCCCAGTTCTTTCCTGACACTTCCCTGCATGCCAAAATCTTTTCCACATGCTTCAAAGGCCCAGGGCAGCAGTGTCTTCTGTTGTAGACATTCAGAAGGTGAAGGGGACTGACACGGATGTGCAGCTTGTTTGTGAAGGGAGGGGTGTCTGGATTATTCCATTGGTCAGTCTCAGCAGCTCCACTTGATGTGTTTTCTCCCATAATAGATTACTCTGTAGTCCCTGTAGTAGGACATCCCCATTCCCAGGTACGGACCATAGCCCTATGTTGAAACTGTTCACAAGCTGCAGGCTAGCTCTTGCTGCTTGGAGGCCGGTAAGAGAGTAGAGGCTATTCATGCTGCAACTAACACTGTTTATATTAAAAGTTAATTAAAACGTCAAAGAAAAGGAACGGCATTCTTATAATATACAGTATCTGGGACTTTCAGTATATGCTTCACTGAAACCTTGGAATACCCAAGCTCACTTTTTAATGTTTGTGGAAAAAAAATAAGCAGGAAAAACAGATAAACTTTAAAAATCACACTGTACCATCATCAAAAGTAGCCAGTTTGATGTCAGTGGCAGTTGGATAAGTTCTAGACTCAACAGTGGGTGTTTGCAGAATGAATCTCTTAAACTGAAAGAATATGTATTATATTGGATTACTAGGAAAGTTGCAGATAATAATTTAATTTGATTGCTTATTCAAAGTTGAAACTAAGCATTTAATGTCTTTTTTTTAAATTTCCTGATGTCTGCATTTCCTGACATCAGCAGAGGAATTAGTGCAACATGCTAATCCTGGCAATTTCCCTAGAGCTTTAACAAAAGAATAGGAGAGCTAAAGAGAAAAATACAGTTATTCATAAAGCTTAAAAGCTGTGCTACCTTGCAAATAGCTGTGTATTTCCATATCTTAGATCATTTGGCTATAATTTCTCTCTTTCACAGATGGTACATAACTCCTGGTTGGGGTGTGAAAATTCCTCCATGAGGATGACAACTTCGATGTTCTGATAGTGTCAGCATTTTGCTCTGATATAGCAAATAGTTAAAAAACATTATACTTCATGGAACTCACTAAATACATATCCCATTAGCTCCAAATAGCTTTTTTTTATTAATTGCATATAAATACAGAAGTAATACAGGAACAGTCATTGCAGAAATGACTTCAATATACAGATTTATCCAAGAAATTGTCTTATATTAGTAGGCGTATTTTATAGTTCTGTATCTTGTTTTTTCATATTAAGTCATAGCTGAACTGTAAAGAAGACATTTTTTGTTAAAGATTAACTACAATCTTTGTATTGAGTAGCAATGAACAAGTGGGATTTTTTGGCTATTTTTGTTTGGATTTTCACTTTCACATCAACTCATTCTTGAAAAATAAAATAATTGTTACAGTTGCATATGTCACTAGCCGTTGATATATTATTTACTTCACCACAGTAGCTGTTTAGTTTTGGAAGAAGTTCTAGTGTATTTAAGGCTTCCCGAAGGTTTCACTGTATTCTATCCCCAAGCGATAGCCCCCGTATGTAAATGTATTTGTTCAGTTGCATGATAAAAGGCTCCTCTTCCCACACTCAAATGAGCAAAGAAGAACAATGAAAGGCAGGGGAACCTAAATAACCAATAAAAATAGAGAAATATGCACCCAGCTACTCCTGGGTCACACTCACAGGAGTGTGATCAGCCCATTGAGCGGGAATAGAACCCATTAAGATAAGTCAATGGAAGTGCTCTCTGGAATGTCTTGCAGATTGAGGGGGTTTACTGCCAAACAGGGGCACAGAACTTACTATAGGATGTAGGGAAGATCATTTGGGGCTTCTGCAAAACTTACTGTGGGTTGTTTAGGGGGGGAAAGAGAGGTGGGGAGAGCAAGGGATCGAGGTGGTTTGGGGGAGGATCAAATGTGAGAAAGTAGAGAGATAAGGGGCCAGTCATGTGTAAACAGGCTGCTGGTCAGTATGCCTGTCAGGTCTTGATCTGCTCCTGATCATCACAGCCTATCCTATCTTCCTATTAAATTCAATTTTTTGCTAGTTACCTGGGTAAGGGGGCTTTATTTTGTGTGTGTATGTGTGCATATGGATGTTTAAATGCCAGAAACTGGAGTTGAACCACAGGTCATAGGGTGCTGCCAGCAACTGGAGAGCCTGGAATGGATGAAAATCAAGTGCCAGGTACTCATGTTTGACCATAGGTCATAGGATCTGCGCATCTGTGATGCTAGCAACTGGAGTGAGCGGTGCTTATATGAGTGAGTCTGTGATCTGTAGCAAATACCAAGTCAGACTAGCTGGTTAGTAGAGTAAGTGGGTTGGGAAGCCAGGGAGAGACCAGAGTCAGGGGGATGAATGAAACACCTATTTGTATGTCTGTGTCTCTGTGAGTGAGACAGCTGGAGGAGCTGTCTCCTGAGGGGATCAGGAAGTCCAGACCAATTACTGGGGAGACTGTAAGTTCTGGGGGTTCTTCAAGAGTCCTATCTGTATATTGTGTATCTCTGTGCAACTGGAGACAGGATGATCCAAGGACCAGCTCCTGGGCAGGCTAATTGTCTAAGGCCGGGTACTAGAGGGATTCCTAGTGCAGGTAGTTGTGCATGTGCTTGTATGTGTAAGTGGGGTTCAGTGGACCGGGGCAGCGCTACAACAACTGGCAGAGGGCCTTAGTGGCTTACATGTCCAAGTGCCAGCAAGCTAGGAGAACAAGAATCCAGGGCCCGCTACTGACCTAAAACCAGTTAGTAGAGGATCCATAAGGTGCCCCCATGTGTGTGTGAAGGGATGTATCAGTGAGTGAGAGTGTCTGAATACTAGGAACTGGAGTGGGGCTACAAGCTTCAGGTTCTTACATGCACAAGTGCCAGAAAATGGGGAATCTGCAGACCCAGAGGTCAGCCACTGGAGACTGAATGCTTAAGAACAGTTACTGCAGGCACATTCGTATTGTATATAAATGCATATATATTTCCCACTAACAGACCTTCATCCTGACCATCCAGAAAGGGGAGCAGAATGAGGCCGTTAGTGGTGCTATTTCTGTTTGCATGACTGGTGAGTGTTTCTGTCTGTGTTGATCTTCGTGGCTGGCCATTTGTACATGTGCAGTGCCTACATGTATTTGTGTGTGTGCCTATTGGGAATACCCACTCAGCCTTGCTATTGGTTGGACCTGGGGACATGGAGCTGCAGCAGCCTTGCTTATGTGAGTTTACTGAATTGGGCAACCGTTAACAATACTTTTGCACAAGCCTGGAGAATTCTTTCTCTTTCCAGCCCTTGTAGTCTTCCTACATGTTCATGTTCAGTGCATGATCATACAAGGCAGAATAAATGGAGTAATATTTCAGTTCTTTTCAAGAAGTCTGTTAAGCCAGAGAGCTTTGCAGCTTGGGGCGTTCAGCTGCATAGCAAAGCAAACTCTCTGAATGTTACCTTTTACCCTAGTGCCCTTTGCCTTATCTACCAATGTACGTGTGCAATTGGATATATTCAGAATTCAGCTGGACAAAGCCTTGAGCAACCTACTGTAATTTAGCGTGGTCTTCAGAGGGGTGTTAATCAAGATGACCTCTATACCTCCCTTCCAGCTTGTTTCATTTTGTGATTCTATTGCCTGGTCATTCTTAGCACCAGCTTCTCATCCCACAGGTAAAAGGATTCTCAGGATTAGCTTTCTTCTCAGTGGCTGTAGTTTGCCTAGACATGGGTTATATAGTTTCCTGTTGCACCACTCCACTGTTAAGACACTGAGGACAAGTGTTCTTCAATCCAGAAAGCTGTTAGACCATCTCTGCCTTCATGACGTTTATCCAACAGTCAATCATCCTTGAGTGAATTGTCATCCTCTTGCATCAGGGGAACATATTGTTTGTAACATAAGCACTAAACTGTTGTTCTTGAAAGTATAGGCTAACCAAAATCTGAAAATCAGTAACATATCTATTCTGAACAGCTTGATCTGTGATAGCAACTTCCAACGTCTGCCCAATTAGTCCTGATGTTGACATTACAGAATAGTGCAGCCCAAGAGATTGGTTTGTGGCATAAGTGTAGGGTGGTACTAGCATAAGACTGGGTTTTTTTTTTACCCTTTCTGGCCTGCAAGAACAGAGGATGTTGAAACAAGAGTACACAAGAGTGTAGTTAATTCTGAATTTTGTTTTAAGAAGAGTGTAATGAATTCATTTGACTCTGCAATAAAAAAAATGATGGGTTTTTTTAGTTTAGGGAAGAGAAGTACAGGAGAATCAGCTATTTTTCTCTTCTTTGTACTAAAATTGCAGTCTTAAGAAATTGGAATTTCGTTCTTCAAAAATATAAGATTAAAGCAGAAGTCAAAGAAGAATTGTTATATTTTGGTGTGTTTAAAAGCCTCCAGATTGCTCAGATACCTTGAGTAGTCCTCATTTTTAATCCATAGTGGAATATTGTTCTGTTGGTACTTTGTGGTCACCTCAATAAGTATTGTCTCTAGTAGGATCATGGACTGCCCTGGGCCTGGGTTCTAATCTGATATTGCAATACCCTTGATTTTGAGCAAGATAGAAAGGGGGTAAGCCATTTTTCTTCCAGGCTGGTAAATTCAGCTGAACAGACCATTGCTATCTGCACTGAAGAGCAGCAGAATACTGGTCTGACTCAGCACACTGAGGATGTGGAAGGCTACATCAGTACTAATAAAGTAGCAGAGTGAAGGCTTGTAATGGTACACTGGTATGTAGTCATTCATACTGTTAAATTACTAGTACAGTTATGGGTTTGGCCCATGCCAACTAACCTTCTCCTAACCAGTGCCTAGACATAGGTCATAGGTTTGGGTCGACTAAGGACCATTCCTGAGAGATTGTCTGAATGCAGCCATGTACTTCTGTGGGGCTGGAGTTTTTAGCCATACGAATATAAGCCATACTGTGCCTTTTGTCCTCAGAATCAGAGAGAAATCTAACAGCTTGTTGGATTTATGAGTATACATACAGCTAGTGTAATTGGGGATCTGACTCAAGCCAGTAGGAGAGGGAGGAAAAGAAGGAAAATAGTGAGCGACTTCTGACGTAGGTCACCAAATGAGATTTATGCACACAACATTCTTGTTTACTTTCCTTGTATTTCTAGTGCTTCCTGACTTAAAATATTCACTGTGAGAGGGGCAATTCTGTCTGCTTTGGGCTGCCTGTATCTGTTCACCTGTGAAATACTCATGTGCTTGATAAAGATTACCTTGCTCTCTGGTGAGAAGCTGTCTGGAGAGTATGCTTCATGCTAGTCATGGCAGAGCCCAGGCTGCTAAGCAAGTCTTCTATATTTTCTCTCTTCTCTTTCCTTTCTTACTTTTTATCTGGCTTTCCATGCCCTGACTAACTTTTCTCTATTTTATTTTCTTCTAGAGTTTCCATGGGGTAGTTGCATTACACTTTGGTAAATGGGAGACTCAGACCTGATTAGAAAAAAAGTTCTTTCTTTGTTGAAAAATGATCTTGTATATTATTTCAGCATATCAAAACCATGTTTGAGAATCCAGTGGCAAAGTACTGACATGACTGAGTGCAACCCTGTGCCAGACTGTGCAACTGAGACAGTAATGTGCATGTGGGAATGCCAATTCCCTCTGTTGCCAGGACAGCCTAGGGGAAGACTAAACCTCAAGGAGGCATAGGCCTTTCACAGATGCTTTGCCACTCAGAAGAGCCATCTGAGCTGGGCTATCCTTGAGTACTGAGCTACTCAGCACTTCCTGAGGTTTGTTAGGCAATTTTAGTGGGGTTGTGCTTTAGCTCTAACCAGTAGCTCTTTCCAGTTCTGGCAAGCCAGCCCAGATATTTTGCACTGCTTTTGAAGCAAGGAACTGCATTGGCTGCTCAGGAAGGTCTAAGAAATATATGGTCTCCTGTAGGAATATAGGGAACATCATTTCGGGGACATCTATGAATTCGGGGACAGGTCTGGATAAACTTGCTCACTTGATCCTGTCTGCCTTAGGATGAGTCTAGTCTTTCCTTTCTGCTGGTTAATGTGGAGTGAATCCCCAGGAGTGCTGATAGGGATAGTGAAGTCAGTAATCCATAATTTGGAAATAGAAACTATTGAGGATCTCGCCTGTGTAAAACATGGGACTATCATATCATTAAACTTTTGCAAGGGGAATAATTAAGCCTGTTTGTAAATGAGCTGGATGTTCTTGTTGAGTTTTCATTTTTTCTGTTTATGTTGTTTCTTTTTTTTAAACAAAGCAACAAGATAGAAAAATGAAAATTAAAATAAGCAAACAAAAGAGATTGACTTCCCAGAATTTAAGAAAAAGAAAAGAATTCTGCAATATGTATCAACACATGTAAATACCTATCTTACAGAGTCTTTTTCTTCCCCTGTGTCCTCACTATAAATGTACAGAAAATGTGCACATGCTTGCATACCGGTGGTGCACCACCATCCAGGGTGGTCTCAGACCTTGACATTCACTTCTGGAGAATACTATGTGTGTAGCTTGCACTGTCACAATCTCTTCTGTATTTCTTTGTACCTGAACAGAGAGTAACATCTCTAACAGCAGTCAAGTGCCAATTTAGAGCAGTGGTAGATTCAATGACCACATTCAACAAATGGAAATGCAGACTAGTTGTGGGAATAAACTAGGCCTGTGAAGTTCAGCATGTACCCTGCTCCTGAGCAGTATAATGCAAGAGACTATTTAATACTGATTTTCTGATAAAACTGGGACTTCTACGCAGACTTGCAGCCTAAGGCCCAGCCCCAGAACAATGCGAATCCATTACAGGATCAACTGGGTCATCATCTTAAACTCCCACAGAAATTTGGTTCCAGAGCTGAAAACAAAAGTGTCTTGGCCTTGTGCCCACATTTACACCTGCAAATAAAATGGGCAGCCATGGTCCTGAGGAGACTAGCATGCATTCATATAACTCATCTCTCTGTCCCAGCCTTTCCTTTCCAAAAAGAGAGTGGCCTCATCTGTACTGCTTATTATGATGTCTGCTCCATGCTGTCAGTGTGCTTACACTTTGCCTTGGGAACTTTTTTGTCTGGCCAGAATATTGCCAAGCAACTTGCTAACCATAAGTTAGTATGATTACGTGCCCAGTGCCTCTGTGCCTGTCTTGGTCGTGCTTAATTTACTAGTATGGACATAGCCTGTCAAACTTAATCTCAGAACATGAGTGTATATTCTGAATGTGTGGAAGCCCTCTACAAGACGTGTTTGGATGTTGGTTTTTTTCAGAGACAATCTTGTGAGGGACAGATGAGATTTTAGTCTGACTTGGAAAAGCATAAAACATGTTCTTTTTTAATATATTTTTTTAAAATATAAACAGAAATACTTCTGGATACAACTGGAGAGACCTCAGAGATTGGCTGGACAACCCACCCTTCTGATGGGGTAAGCATTTCCCTTGTTCTCTTCTTAACTGCACCTTTGCTGGGAAGGCGTGCATGCATCTGATGAAGAAAGGGAAACTGGAACCAGTGAGATTTGTTTTATGGATGTTGTACAAATGAACAATTTGAACATGGTACGGTGTACAAATCCAGATTGGCAAAAGAGGGATTACTCTCTATCTCTGGGATCTCTAGTATCTCTGGGATACTATTGCCACATCCTTACTCTGTTCCTTCCACCCTCCTTCAGAAATACTCATGAGGTCTCCTGCCATTCTTTCACACAGACTGAATAGAATAGAATAGAATAGAATAGAATAGAATAGAATAGAATAGAATATTTCAGTTGAAAGGGACCTACAACGATCATCTGGTCCAACTACCTGACCAATTCTGGGCTGACAAAAAGTTAAAGTATGTTATTAAGGGCATTGTCCAAATGCCTCTTCCAACACTGACAGGCATGGGGCATCAACTGCCTCTAGGAAGCCTGTTCCAGTGTTTGACCACCCTCTCAGTAAAAAAATGCTTCCTGATTTCAATTCTAAGCCTCCTCTGATGCAGCTTTGAAACATTCCCACGTGTCTTATCTCCCAAAGGGAGAAGAGATCAGCACCTCCCTCTCCACTTCCCCTCCCTGGGAAGCTGTAGAGAGCAATGAGGTTGCCCCTCAGCTTCCTTTTCTCCAAACTAGACAAATCCAGTGTCCTT
Organism: Limosa lapponica baueri; assembly: GCA_002844005.1. Taxonomy (NCBI): domain Eukaryota; kingdom Metazoa; phylum Chordata; class Aves; order Charadriiformes; family Scolopacidae; genus Limosa; species Limosa lapponica. Next base: position 750,922 of record KZ505831.1, on the reverse strand, counting down.
GGCCACTCCTCATAGGATATTCCTTCCAGCCCTTTCACCAGCTTTGCTACCCTGCTCTGGAGGTATTCAAGGACCTTACCATCCTTTTTGAAGTGTGGGGCCCAGAACTGCACACAGTACTCAAGATGTGGCTGCACCAACACTGTAAACAGCAGGATGATCACCTCTTTTGACTGGCTGGTGATGCTGTGTTTGATGCACCCCAGGATGCGGTTTGCCCTCTTGGCTGCCAGGGCACACTCCTGGCTCCTGCTGAGCCTGCTGTCAACCAGCACCCTCAGATCCCTCTCTGCAGGGCTGCTCTACAGCCACGTCTCTTCCAAGTTATACTTTTGTCTAGCATTTCTCCATCCCAGGTGCAGAATCCAACATTCATTCTTGTTAAATTTCAGCCATTGATGATTGCCCAGTGTTCCAATCTATCTAGAACCCTCTGCAAGGCCTCTTGTCCCTCAAGAGAGTCAACAGCACCTCCCAGTTTGGTATCATCAGCAAACTTGCTAATGGTGCATTCAACTCCTGCATCCAGATAAGAATACTGAACAGAACTGGCCCTAGAACTGAACCCTGAGGAATGCCACTGGTGACTGGTCGCCAGCCAGATGTAACCCCATTCACTACAGCCCTTTGAGCCCTGCCTGTCAGCCAGTTCTTCACACAGTGCATTGTGTACCTGCTCATTCCACAGTAGGACAGCTTGTCCAGAAGGATCCTGTGAGGGACAGTATTAGTAGCCTTACTGAAATCCAGAAAATCTACATCTATTGCCTTCCCTTCATCCACTAGGCGTGTGACCTTATCATCGAAGGATATCAAGTTAGCTAGACAGGACTTCCCCTTTGTGAACCCATGTTGGCTGTGCCTGATGATTGCATTGTCCTTTAAATGCCTTTCATTAGCATCCAGTATGATTTTCTCCATAATTTTTAGAGGTATTGTGGTTAGACTAACAGATATGTAGTTTCCTGGATCTTCCTTCACACCCTTCTTGTAAATTGGCTAGGTTCCAGTGAACAGAAAGGCTCCCCAGACTCCTGAGACCTTTGGTAGGTGATTGAGGGGGGTCCTGCTGTAACATCCACTAGCCCCCTCGGTACTCTGGGATGAATCCTATCAGGCCTTATGGACTTGTGAACATTCAGCGGATACAGCTGGTTTCTTAAAATTTTAGTGCCCACAAATGGAATGTCACTGTTCTGCATTTGTGGTCCTCTGACTCAGGGGACTGGGCAGTCCAAAGTGTATCAGTATTATTAAAAACTGAGGCAAAAAAAGTATTGAATGCCTCTGATTTTAGTTCATCATTATTAGTCAAGTGACCGTCTTGAAGAAGTTTATTTAGACCTCCTCTTGCTATTAACGTACTTTAAAAAGCCTTTCTTGATGTCTTAACACAACAGTGACCAGTTTCAACTGTAATTGTGATTTGAACTTTCATGTCTTCTCCCTGCATATATGAACCACAGCTCTGTAATCTTCCTGCAATGCCTGACCTCACTTCCAGAGATCATACAATTTCTTTTTCCTTTTGAGCTCCATGAGAAGTTCCCCGTTCAGCCAAGATGGTCTTCTGCCCCACTTGGTTGACTTCCAGCATGCTGGAATTGCCTGCTCCTGGGCTTAAGGTGGTTCTTAAAAATTGAAGAGCACCTATGGACTCCTAATCCTTCAAAAGCTGATTCCCAGGGGACACTGCTAAGTAGCTCCCTGAGTATCCTAAAGTTTGCTCTCTTGAAATCCAGGCTAGAAACTCTGCTGTCCTTTTTTCTCATGTCACCGAAAACTTTAAACTCAACCATTTTGTGATCACTGTGGTCAAGACAGCCACCTCCCATCACATCTGCCACAAGTCCTTCTCTATTCACAAATAGCAAGTCTAGGAGAGCGTCTTTCCTAGTTGGCTCACTGAGTACTTGTGACAAGAAGTTTTCTTCCACAAATTTCAGCAACTTCTCAGACTTGCTTGTCACAGCAGTATGATATTCTCAGTTGATGTCTGGGAAGTTGAAATTTCCCTTAAGGACAAGGTCTTATCTATTCTGTAAAGCTAGTTGAGAGGGTGAGGAGAAGTTTCTCTTACAGCTTCATGAAGTAACCTGCTTCCACCCCTCCCTGTTCCTCCTTTGTGCCTTCTTCCTGGCACAGAACAGATCCGGGACCTGACCCCATAGTGGCTGTGTTGAGTTGCCTTGTGTGCATCAGAGGTGGCAAAGCACAGCTCCAACTATATTAAAGCTGGGTAGCAGAGACTTCTGCTTTAAAGTTTTCTCCAAAGAACAGTGTCTTGTTTGTCTGTCTCGTTTGTGATATGTGTCTTGTCTCTGGAGATAAGAAATAGGGAAATAGGATGGAAGAAAGCATGATGCTGATTTTAAGATTCTCGGTGCCATGTGACAGGTTTGCATGAATTATGTTTTTTGTCACAACATTTCTTACTTGCAAGCTTCAGCAGCTCTTCTTTACAGGGTCATACTTTGTCCTGTCTGGAGTGCTGTGCTGCACATGCCTTCAGCAGGTTCAAATTTTGTCATAGACATGGCAAGGGGAAGAAGAAGGCCTGTCCTATATTTTTGTTGCAGCTGAACACTGAATTCCTATTTTTTTTACTATTTCTTCTTCCTTTTCTCTCCCTTATATCTATTATAGTGGGATGAGGTTAGTGTCCTGGATGACAAGAAGCGCCTGATCCGAACCTTTGAAGTCTGTAACGTGGCTGAACCAGGTCAGAATAACTGGTTGCGAACTCACTTCATAGAGCGACGCGGAGCCCACCGAGTCCATGTCCGCCTCCGTTTCTCAGTGAGAGACTGTGCCAGCATGCGCACTGTAGCCTCTTCTTGCAAGGAGACTTTCACACTCTACTACCACCAGTCAGAGGCTGACATAGCCTCTCAGGAACTGCCAGAGTGGCGTGAGGGCCCCTGGACCAAAGTAGATACTATTGCAGCTGATGAAAGCTTTTCCCAGGTGGACAGCACTGGGAAGGTGGTGAAGATGAATGTTAAAGTACGTAGCTTTGGGCCACTCACCAAGCATGGCTTCTATCTGGCCTTCCAGGACTCAGGAGCCTGCATGTCTCTGGTGGCAGTCCAAGTCTTTTTCTACAAGTGCCCAGCTGTGGTGAAAGGATTTGCCTCCTTCCCTGAAACTTTTGCTGGAGGGGAGAGGACCTCACTGGTGGAGTCACCAGGGACATGTGTACCAAATGCTGAAGAGACAAGCATGACGGGGTCTTCAGGTGTTCGGTTGCACTGCAATGGAGAAGGGGAGTGGATGGTGGCCATTGGGCGATGTACCTGCAAGGCTGGCTACCAGCCCATTGATGATGAACGAGCCTGCCAAGGTGAGAGTCCCTTTTTCCCCACCCCTTAGGCAGCCACTTCTTTGTTGATTCTCTCTATTGGTAATATTTGGCATATGCCAAAAGTTCACAGAGCTAGGAGGTGAAGTAATTTCTCACAGACAACAGTTACTAGCAACCTCTTCTGACACTTTTAGCACCTCAGACTGGATTTGGAGCAACCACTTCTTGGTGCTAAGAACATGGTTGGAGACTCCACTCAGGCCTTAGTTGAAGCTGCCACCAGACGTAGCCTGTTAGGCTGCATATACAGAATTAGCAGGAGTTGTAACTGGCCAGATCTAACATAGTTCCACTTTACAAAGAGGCAACAGTGTTAGAGGGGTGATGCCACATGGAGCGGAGCTGAGCCCAGAGCTAATACACTCTACGTTCCTAACTAGTTTGGACCCTTTTGCTAGTGTTCTTGGAAGCAGTGATTTAAAAAAAAAAGAAAGGGGAAATGGCAGCAGGCTGGTCATGAGACAGGGAACATGCAGCAGGGATCTATGAGCCTGGCTCAATAAGAATAAACAGTCGTAGTGGTATTATCATTACCTCTAATGCGCTCTCTGCCACAGGCCCCATGGTATTTTCTGTGTTATGCTTGCGGGAGGCAGTAGAATAAATTACGTATCACCCAGTAATGGTATTGTGCCAAAATCTGACCAAGTCTGAACATCCAGTCGAATGTCATGATGGTGTTCCTATCTCAAGCTTAAGACAGTTCCTTAGACCAAGCTGCTTATGTTGGTTATATAATTTTGTGTGTAGTGTTCTTCTGGTGCTTCCTTGGTTTTAATATGTGTCTACTCAAGATCTCTCAGCAATGTAAAGTGTTGTTGCACCACACCTAGTACTCTAAAAAATTAAATGTAATGTGGAACCCAGTTTTGGCTGCAGACACAATTTTAAAGTTGGATTGTAATTTATTCGAGTCCAACTGGGATGTTGAGGGCACAAATGTTGTGTTTAAGTGCAAATGCAATGGATAGTTAGTGGTTATCAATATGTTACCTTAAATTCCTGTTTCATGGAGTGATAGGGGTCATGCAAGATAACTTTTTAAAAATACAGTTCATTTTGTAGAAGACTTACAAATAAATTAAAATTGGTAAGTGCTTTTTATTTTTTTAAGCTTTGAGAATGATTAAAATGTGTGTACCTTTTTATCCCGCTTACCCTGAAGGAAATGTAACTACATTGATATAAAGTTGCTCCTGAGACAGAAAGCTCTGGTGGACATAGAGGAGCTCTATACAACACTAGCTTCGTTGTCTGCATCAGTAGCATGGCTAGTTCACAATCCAGGTAAATAGCCAGTCAATAATTTAGTATCAGATAGTGTGTTAAGCATCCAAAAAATATGGAAATTAGGCTTGGCAAATAAAAATAGGGATTTTTAAAAAATCTATCTTCCCTTTTTTGAAGTGTTCAATGCAAGCTGACAACACCTTTGCAGCCCCAATATCGCAGAAGCTGGAGATAGATGAAAATGGTAAATATTTTAAGGAATAACTGAAATAATGACAGTCTACCAAACTACAAAACGCTGTTCTCATCATTTACTTCCTGAGATTCCATGAGCAGCATAGAACAGCCAAAGACAACCAAATAGTGAACCTTAATGTTAAGAATTAACATTATTTTTTCTCCTCGTGTTTCTTGTAAACTCCTCTGGCTTGATCACCATTCATGATTTCTTCTCCTGCTAACAATACGTTTCTGTCCTCTCAGTGGTAACTTGTTCAGCTGCTGTAGTTTGTCCCTTGCTTGGTGTTTCTTTCTGTGGATTCCTTTCCAGGACTTCTCTGTATGTTCTCCCTTCCTAAGAACAGAAGTACACTGTGATAGAGATGCTACAGTCTTCTGGATGTAATACAGAACAAAAGCAATAGGCCAAGGGCAGTTTTCTAATGATGATCCTGCAGAGTTCCCCTTAATAAGACTGAAGAATGAACCAAGGACGGAAAGGAGAAGCAATTTTCCTTCTTATACTTCAGTAGAAGAGTGTGTGGGCATTGCCTTCCCCCTCACCATATGGAAGCCTGTGGAGTCCTTCCTGGACCAGCTGTTACCTCTTTATTTATAACAAAGAATCTGACAAGAACCATTCTGAGCAGACAGATAGCAAGCCTTTTTTTTTTCCTGCCCCCTATCATAAGTTAAGATAGTTTCTTTCATTAGTTTCATAAGACCACCTGCTGTTTCTTACTATATGGCCAACTTCTCCAGTTAATGTCATCTCTAAACACATTGAAGATCAAGAAGTTATAGGAAGTGATCAACATGGATTTACCAAGGGTAAATCATGTTTGACCAATCTGATAGCCTTCTACGATGTTATAACTGGATGGCTGGATGAGGGGAGAGCAGCAGATGTCATCTACCTTGACTACAGCAAGGCTTTTGACACTGTCTCCCATAACATCCTCATTAAAAAATTAAGGAAGTCTGGGCTAGATGAAGGAGCAGTGAGGTGGATTGAGTCCTGACTGTGTGACAGAACTCAGAGGGTTGTAATTAATGGAGCAGGGTCAAGTTGGAGGCCTGTAACCAGCAGTGTCCCCAGGGGTCAATACTTGGCCCAGTCCTGTTCAACATATTCATCAGTGACCTGGACGAGGGGACGGAGTGTATCCTCAGCAAGTTCGCTGATGATACCAAACTGGGAGGGCTGGCCAACACTCCAGAGGACTGTGCTGCCATCCAGCATGACCTGGACAGGCTGGAGAGCTGGGCAGAGAAGAATCTAATGAGGTTCAGCAAGGGCAAATGTAGGGTCCTGCACCTGGGGAGGAAGAGCCCCAGGCACCAATATAGGTTAGGGGTAGATCTTCCGGAAAGCACTACTGAGGAGAAGGATCTGGGAGTCCTGGTGGATAGCAAACTTTCCATGAGCCAGCAATGTGCCCTTGTTGCCAAGAGGCCCAATGGGATCCTGGGCTGCATAGGGAAGAGTGTGGCCAGTAGGTCGAGGGAGGTCATTCTGCCCCTCTACTCTGCACTGGTGAGGCCACAACTGGAATACTGTGTCCAGTTCTAGGCTCCCCAGTTCAAGAGAGACAGGGAACTACTGGAGAGAGTCCAACGTAGGGCGACTAAGATGATTAAGGGATTGGAGCATCTCCCTTATGAAGAAAGGCTGAGAGAGCTGGGGCTCTTTAGCCTGGAGAAGAGAAGGCTGAGGGGAGACCTTATCTACATTTACAAGTATCTAAAGGGTGGGTTGAAGGATGATGGAGCCGGACTCTTTTCAGTGGTTTCCAGTGATAGAACGAGGGGCAACAGGCACAAGCTGGAACATAGGAAGTTCCATTCAAATACAAGGGAAAACCTCTTTCCGGTGAGGGTAACAGAGCCCTGGAACAGGCTGCCCAGGGAGGTCGTGGAGTCCCCTTCTCTGGAGATTTTCAAGACCCGCCTGGATGCAGTCCTGAGTAATGTGCTCTAGGGAATCCTGCTTTGTCAGGGGAGTTGGACTAGACCCTTCCAGCTCCGACAATTCCGTGATTCCTTGATTCTGTAATAGGAGAGTGAAACAACATCCTTTAGTGAGCCCTTTACATGATGTGGGATATGGTGTGTGTGGGATTCACTTGTGACTTTATCCAAGTAAAGTATCTCATGCTGAACATTCAGAAAGGAGTTTGGGACCATAGCTCCTTTTTCTTTCTGTAGATGTATACACACAGGGTACCCTGCCTTGCAAGGTTTCCTGCAACTCAAGTGTTTTTCTGTATAGAAGGCTGGAAATGAAAAGTTCTGGGTGATCATGCCATCCTATGCTACTGATTCCCAAAATTCTGGACTGATTGGCTGTTCTCCTAGGTCTTTTCTCAGATGAACAGATTCATTATTGAAAACAGCTGTTCCCGGATTCCATCCTTACAAACCATTTTACAATACAATGTGTTTCTTGGGATTCAGTGCCCACTGCTTATCATCGCCTTTCTTGCTAAAAGTCACATGGGATTTAAGTTACCAGATGCTTTTGAAGATAATACTTAGAATTCATGACTGAGACATTTTAAAAAATATTTCAAAAATGACAATGTGGAGAAAAAAGCGAAGAGAAATGACTACTTGATAAAGCGCTAAGCAGACTTCCAAATGAAGAAGTGAACTCTTAGCTTGAAAAATCAATGAAATAGAACTATTAATTTAATAATACAGAATTTATCTTTTTTCCTTTCAAGTCCAAATGCAAACGAATTCCAAGTCACTTCTGCCAGTCAAGTTCCATGACTGTTTTTCTGCTCAGTCCCATAGCGGTATCCAATACGATTTTTGTCCCACAATGCTGAAAACCTGCCATTACTATATCTTTATACCCCTACAGCTGCAATTACCCTCCAGCTACCCACCAGCTGTTTCTGTAACTCAGAGGACTGACTCTCTCCCTTTATCCAGCTTTGATGTCTGAGGAAGATCATGGGACCGTAAGAGAAAAACATAGATGGAACCATACTTAGAAAAGGATAGAGTGGAGGAAACTGTTTCAATCATGAGTTTGGGGGCAGGTCTTTCCATCCTTGTTGAAGTCCCCTTGTTGGACTTGGACTGCTGATCCCCTTGTTGGATATCATAGTGTATTTGGTTTACAAGCCAAGGTTCTGGTAGTGGAGAGTCTGACGGGGCGACCTCTTTGGCAAGAGGGCAGGGGCTATCCCATGCCAGACATAGTTTTTTCAGGCAGCTCAGCAACAAACGCACCACAGGACAGAGCTGAGCCGATTAGCTGTGTGTGGCACCTTGGTACAAACATATTTAAGAAGGGGCAAAAAAACACCAGCCATGGAAAGGGAACAAAAAGAGTGAGAAATAGGAGAGGGAACACAAAGGTCAGAGAAGGTGGCTATTTCCTGAAGGAGCTGTGGCTCGTGGAGAGCCCACACTGGGGTAGGGAAAAAGTGAGAGGGAAGGAGTGACAGAGGGAAATTGCACACCCAGTATCCTACTCTGTGATGCTTTGGTGGAGTAGAAGTGTTTGGAGTGAAAAGAGTTGAGTTGAGCTTGGGAGAGGGGGAGAAAAGGTGGTGGTTTAATGTTTGGTTTTATTTTCTCATTATCTAAATCTGTTTTAATCAGTAATAAGTTAAATTAATTTTCCCCAAGCCAAGTCTGTTTTGCCTGTGATAGTAATTGGTAAGCAATCTCCCTGTCTTTACCCACGTGCTTTCTCATGCTATTTTCTCCGTATGTCTTGCTGAGGAGGGGGAGTGAGAGAGTGGCTGGGTGGGCATTTGGCTGTTTACCAAGGTTAACTCACCACACGGCTACTTCTCGTCTCTTCTTTCTCTGAATGTTTCTGAGAGTGTTAAGGGAGCAAAAGGTCTGTAGTTGGCTCTTCTGTAGGATTCAATTGGCTCTTCTGTAGGATGCAAGGGTGTACAAAGAACAGGATTCCATAAAATTGCCCATGTCCGGTGACCATATGTAGTCCCTTCTGATAGCAGAAGCTATCACATCTGTATTACTGATAACTACAGGAGCTAGTAACTGTGCACACAGTTGAGGGCTCATTTTGGAAGAATATTGCATTATTATTTTTGCATTATTAAAAAATGCCCTTCCTCACCAGCTTGGATAAACTCTTTTTACTGTGTGAGGCTAAGAAAATGTTAAGATTTATGTTAAATCATAAGCTTCAGTAGTCTGCTAAAAATATGAATATACTATTAGCAAAAAAAAGCACAATAAGCTCTTCTCAAATTTTAATCACTTAAGGATGCTTCCTATAAAACCATAGAAAAATTTACATTGCAGGGACCTGTGGAAGTTATCTGCTCCAACCCCATGCTCAAAGCAGGACCAAATTGGGTTAGGTCACTCAAGGTCTATTCTAGTCAAGTTTTCATTATTCCTAAAGATGAAGATTCCGTTATGTCCATGGGCAACTGTTCCAATGTTTGACAACAACCATGGTGAAATTTCTTTTTCCTGTATAGAAGGAGATTGTAATAAGAGATTATTAAAACTTGTGTCTGTTGTCTCATGTTCTATCACCTAGTGCCTAGAACTTCTTCATATCCTCCCATTAGATGGCTGATGCCAGCTCTAAGTTTCCCCCCTTCAGCCTTCTCTTCTTTAAAATGAACAAACTCAGTATCTTAGCCTCTCCTGACTAAGAGCTTTAACTTCAAGATAAACTCACAGTTGATAATAATGTTTGTGATTTTTTTTTTTTTTTGGCTTACATATTGCTCCTTTCATCAGCTTCTCCAGTCTTAGTCTGCTACATGCACATACATTTTGGTACTTTACAAGTAGTTTTTTTACAAGTTTTTTACAAGTTTTTTACAAGTTTTTTACAAGTTTTTTTTACAAGTTTTTTACAAGTTTTTTTTACAAGCTGCTTTTCCTATATTCAGTGGTTCCTCTACTCATATTCTGTCCTTTCCCTGCCCAAATCTTTCCTCTCTTGCCTTTTTTTCTTCACACAGCCCATTCTCTGGCAGTCTTCCCAATGTATAACTAGCTAGTAATTGCTTCAGCTCCACCTCTTTTGCCTAAAAAATCACTTACTCAACTGATCTTCTATCAACAGTTCAGCAGGAAACAGTTCTTAGTCACTTCATTTATTTTATCTTAATTGATGTGATGCTCTCCTTTTTCATTTAAAAAAAACCAAAAGCCACACTCTTCTCTCCTTATATTTCTTTCATTTCTCTTTTCTCATTTCTTCATGTCTTCCCCACCTAAACAGTTGTAGAAACTGTGAAACGCTGGATCAGCCTAGGCCCCTATCACCTCACCATGCCTTGCTTCGAACTCTGACTGATCCCACCTTATTCAGAATAAGATGCAAGATACACAGCAACAGTCACTGTGGAACAGCCTGCCCCAGTGAGAAATGACTTCTATCACCACAAGCTAGTCATAAGCCTGGATCTGGGGGAAAAGAAATCCAGTGTTTTATCAAAAAGTTACTTGGATTTTTTTCTTTTCTGGTGTGTCTTCCACTTGGTAATCATGCCATCTTTCTAGCATTATAAGACAATAATATCTAAATCATGTTTCTATGGTATTATCAATTATTAAATCCTTTCCATCATCCTGTTCTCTGTAACTGCCAGACTCCGTTCCTCTTTGCAGTTCAGGGCTTATTCTAGTAGTGCCTCCTGTTATCTAGTTAAAACAAGTGGCATGGCCCATACCAGTTATCTTCTCTCGCCGATCTCCATGCTGATTCTGCTTTCCCTAGAGTCATTCTCATTAGAGGCCCTCTGTAGCTCTGCACATCCAGTTTTCCCTAGACCTCAAATTCAGCTATGGCCATCCATCCCTCCCAGTTTGACTCCAGTGCCAGCTTTGACAGTCTGTTCATTTTCGATACTCTCATATCTAGTAGTCATTCTTGCTGCCCCCCAGTACACCTGGGAGCAGAACTCCCATATAAGAAACAGATCACTTGTCTCAGTCAAGAAGAGAGCAATTTTATGCTCTTCCAAATGTCTTCCTATGTCCCAGCTCAGTTCCAAATCATATCTGGGTACAAAAAGTCAGTGTCACCTGTACTGCATTCCCTAAAAACACTGCTGGGGTTACATAAAGCTCTGTTGAAGTTTCCGACTGCCCTTCTTGGTCCTTCTTCCTTTGGTGTATGTTGTTTGGCTCTCGGAGTATTTCCTCTTTGCTCTTATTGTCCAAGTGAGCTTTTCAGTACCTCTTTCTCTCTTCTACCTTCTTTGGTTCTTGGTCTGTCCCCTCCCCATCTTCATTTTCTTCACACACACCTCCTCCCCCATGATTCCAGCATTTTTCCTGTGGTTTTTGACATTTGTTATTGTTAGAAGTCTGTCAGAAACGGTTCCTCTGGCCTCCCGGGTGGAACTTGTCTCCAGTGAGCAGTCAGGCAAATACAGGCAACGCAGGGGTGAGTGTTGTAGTGGGGAGCTGAGGAAAATTGGGTCAGTGTCTCTGAGATGATCTGTGCCCAGCTGAACTGTTGTGGCATTCTGACACTGTGCCAAGATATGAAAAATGACTGAGACAAGCTGAGAGGAAAGCGCTTGCGCACTCCAAACTCTGCCTTCTCCTTTCATAGTAACCTTGACTTGATGGGAAGTGGCAGCTTGCTCTGCCCCCTGAGGTGCTAGCTCTGCAACCCTCTGTCCTTGCATTGGATATTGTGAATCAATGTTGTGATTTTCTGTGTTTTCTTGGAAAGTACTGGTGCCTGGGGGATGACGAAGTTGTACTATTCCCAGTGACAAGGCCTGTGGCTTAAATGGTGTTGGTGTTTTGTGTGAAGTTGTTCTGCAGGCATACAATAGAGGTGCTTCAGAAGAAACTGCTCTTGTTAGGCTTTCTCTGGGATGGTCCTGAAATGGTAATGCTCCCTAAGCAAAACATGCTAGTCCTAGTGCTGGAGGGCTTGTTTCAGCTTGGGTATTTGTCTCCAGTGAGCACAGTAGTCATCTGCAGAGATTGTAGGACCACAGCAAGTGGACATGATGCCATGATCTGCAGTAAGAAGGGAATGTAGGCTACACGAAAACTGAAAAATCTCATGGTGTGAAGAAAGGGATCCTTCAGAAACAAATGAGAGAAGGATTCTGTCTGTGTGTGGAAAGACAGCCCTAGGCTCACTGTAACTGCTGAAATAAAAGGAAGTGGCTTTTGCCTATTTAGATTGCCAGGAGATTTTTTTCTCTTTCCTCTGGACTTGACCTTTGATATACTATTTATAGAGTCACTCGACTGAGGCAATGCCAGGAAAAGTTCCATGTCATGGGAACAGTTATTGTTGCCATCTGTGGGCTAAAGTCCTGAGTGCAGTGAGCTAGCATATCTTAGGCAATTTTGGAAAGGGATAAAGGTGTTCGTGAATGTACGCAGCTCCCTGACTGGATGCAGAGGCAGGGGTCAGGGTTTAGATGGAAGCAGAAGGTGTGTGATAGCTGCAGTCTCTGCCCATGGAGGCCATTCTTTAGCTACATGTAGGCCAGTTCGTGTCTATTGTAGACAGTCCAGCCTTACTGGCCAAAATTGCAAATGTGAAATACAAGAAACTACAAATATTAGGTTATTGTATTTTTCCTTTTTTTCTTTTTTTTTTTCTTTCTTTTTTTCTTTCTTTTTTTTCCCAGCTATCTTTTCATTAGGAAGGTGGAGAAGATGTGAATCATGTTTAATCACTGCATATCAGCTTTGATTGCGGCATGCTGTATGATTTCACTTTGCTGTTTTTCTGCTGGAAGTAGACATACCCAGGGGCAGAATGAGAGTTTCAAATCATGATCCTTTCTCTGTATCTGCCATTTCTCCTGGAAATACCAGTGTGACATTATAGGTTTATGTAGTGATTCACTTTTTTCACTAGACAATACAAAAATAATCACCATGGAGAGATATTTCCTCCTAAAATGCTCCAGATTCCACTTGATAGTTCTTCAGCGGCCATTTCTGTCATGTCAGTTGAACTGGGCAGGTAAGTCTCTTCCTTATTACTTTTTTTTATACTTTTCTCTGTCTCCTTTAAACTCTTTTTTCAGGTTCCTCCCTCAGAGGGAACCTGCCAATCCTATTCCCATTCCATTTCTGAACATCTGAAATGAGATGTAGCCTAAAGTCAAGAACTTTGCTTCATTGCTTCCTGTCCACCCACAATCGTGTATGCAGTGAAAGATCTGGCAGTAGGGCAGCCAAGGCCACAGGGATCTATCCACAAGTTTTAATGTGCATATATTTAAGGGAAATCACAGAATAGATGAATGTGGAAGAGATCTCTGAAGGACATCTCCAATCCCCTCTGCTCAATCAGGGTCACCTTAAGCAAGTTTCTCGTGACCATATCCAGAACACTTTTGAGTATCTCCAAGGAGGGAGACTGCACTACCCTCTGGGTAGCCTGTCTCAGTGCTTGGTCACCCTCATGGCAAAAGGTGTTTCCTTGTGTTCAGAGGGAATCTTCTGTGTTTCAGTTTGTGCCCATTGCCTCTGGGCCTGTCACTGGCACCACTGAAAAGTGGTGTCTCGGTCCTTTTTGTGTCCTCCTTGCAAGTATTTGTGCACATTCATGAGATCCCTGGAGGCCTTTCTTCTCCAGGCTCTCCACCTATGAGAGATGCTTCAGTCCCTTAATCATCTTTGTGGCCATTTGCTGGATTCTCTCCAGTATGGCTATGTCTCCCTTGTAGTGGGGAGCCCAGAACTCGACACAGGACTACAAGTGTGGCCTCATAAGAACTGAGTAGAGGGGAAGGGTCGCTTCCTTTGACCTGCTGACAACATTCCTCCTAATGCAGCCCAGGATACCATTAGCTGTCTTTGCAGCAAGGGCACGTTGCTGGCTCCTGTTCAGCCTGGTCCGTCCATCAGGACCCCCCATGATGTTTTCTGCAAAGCTGCTTTCTAGGTGGTCAGCCCCCAGCATATACTGGTTCATGGGATTATTCCTCTCCAGGTGCAGGACTGTGCAGTTCCCCTTGTTGAACTGCATGAAGTTTCCTGTCAGCCCATTTCTCCAGCCTGTTGAGGCCCTCTGGATGGCAGCACAACCCACTGGTGTTTCAGCCACACCTTCCAGTTTTTTATCATAAGCAAACTTGCTGAGGGTGGAGATATTTAACAGTATTGGACCAGATATTCACCCCTGGGGTACACTGCTAGGTGCTGGCCTCTGTCTATACTTGATTTCACTGCTCACCACCCTCTGGTCTCAGTTGTTCAGGCAATTTTCAATTAACTTCCCTGTCTGCTTATCCTCCCTGTCCTGGTGGACACCAAGTTGTCCATGAGCCAGCAATGTGCTCTTGTGGACTACATCTCTCCAGAGGTCCCTTCCAATTCCTAACATTTGGTGATTTTGTGATTCTGGGAGACAGTGTTGAAAGCCTTATTGAAGTCAAGGTAGTCAATATCCACTGCTCTGCCCTCATCTACTAAGCCAGTAATTTCATTGTAGAAGGCTGATCAAGCTTGAGTTGGCCTTTGAGAATCCATGTGAGCCACTCAGTTACCTTCTTGTCCTTCATGTGCATGGAAGAGGTTTCCAGATTAGTTGTTCCATCATTTTCCCAGGGATCAAGGTGAGTCTGAGCTGCCTGCATTTGCCCAGGTCCTCGTTCGTGCCCTTCTTGAATACAGAAGTGACATTTGCTTTCCTCTAGTCGTCAGGCACCTCTCACAGTCACTACAATCATTCTTTTAGTCACTTACGTACTTAAAGAAGCCCTTCTTAACTTTGACAACCCTTGCCAGATATGATTTCAGGTAGGCTTTGGCTTTCCTACCCATGTCTCTGCTTGCCTAGACAGTGCCTTTATGTTCCTGCCAGCCTACCTGTCTCTGCTTCCACCTTCTGTGTCCTCCCTGTTGTGGTTTGAATCTAGCTGTGAGCCCCCTCGTTCAAACCTGCAGACCTCCTGGTATTTTTTGCCTGAATTCCTGCTTGTTGGTATGGACCGCTTTTGCACCTGGAGGAGGTAAGCCTTGCACATTATCTAGCTTTTTTGGGGGACTCTTCCCTCCAGGGCCTTATCCGAGGGGACTCCTCCAAACAGATCCCCAAGGGGGTTGAATCTGCTCTCCTGAAGTCTAGTGTTGTGAGCTTGATTTTTGCTCTGATCACTCTGCTCAGGATCTTAAACTCCACCGTCTCATGGTCACTGCAGCAAAGGCTGTGCTAAAGGTTCATGTCACCAAGGAGCCCTTCCTTGTTTGTGAGCATGAGGTCTAGCGTGGCACCTCCCCTCATCGTCTCCTCTATTGCTTGGGTCAGGAAGGACTGTTGCTTTCCAGGAACTTCCTGGATTGCTTCTGCCCTGCCGTCTTGCTCCTCCAGCAGGTCTTAGGGTGTCTGAAGTCCCCCTTGAGGATCAGTGCCTCAGAACTTGAGGCTGCTTCCAGCTCTCGGCTCCATTCAGTTTTTCCCATGTAAGCATCTAAGTGCATCTGGGACAGCCTGGCGTAGCCAAGACATCTACTCAGGGCTAGTAGATAGGAGGTAGGAACAGCAGAAGACCCATCACCTGCTGGAATGCCATCTGGATGACAGGGAGAATGGATACCAGTGGCCTCTCAAGTGTATGGGCAACTGAATTGTTCCTTGGGTCTTTGCTTTCGAGTGAGCCTTGTTGCTCATTAGGTTCCACTGTTTGCATTGACTGGGGATGGGATTCAGCTGCCTAGCAGGTGTATCTGCATGGAATATGGCCTGCATGTCATATGGCAGGTATGTTCTTGGTGTCCCGAGAGTGGCACTTGGCTGTGCTCTGCGTAATTGGGTATCACCACGTAATTTTATACTAGTTTGCTGTCTTGATTTTTTTCTTACAGGGAGCCTTCTTTGCTCCCTTCTCTCTGTGATGTGGTAATAGCATTTTTGGTAATCATTTTTTTGCGTAGAAAACCATTTAACCATCATAGTCGGTGTTTTGGGTTTTTTTGTTGTACTTGAGTAATCTTGTAAAAATTACACATCTTAATGGAGACTTCATCTTACTGTATGTACCCTTCGTTGTCTGTTTCTTTGGGTCACTGAGGAGGAACATGATAGCAAAAGTGACAGACATTCCACCTCTTCTCCCAAAAGGGAGGGAACATGTGAAGACAGAGACATATTACTGAAGTTTGTTTTGTTGGTTAAACAGCTGCAGTGGAATTTTGTTTGTGCATTTTACTCAGCTGTAGTGGAATGCTTGTAAATGAGCCTATGTGACTGCTTCATACCTTCCTTATGTTAAATACACGACAAGGGCATATTGGACCTTGAGACACTGGGAGGGGAGATATGTTTACATTAAATCTGCTGCTTTGCTCTCAATGACAATTGTATCACAAAATCAGCCCACTTCAGAAGTGGGCCAGGTTCCTTGTTAAATGTGGTTAGGCTTTTCTGTTTGTTTGTTTGCTCCTTGTAATGCAAGTTTTTCTCAGAAGCCTTCTCCCTCTGGTGGAAGCATTCGTCTTATTTACACCTGTAATTTACTGTAAAGTCACCTGTTTTCCGGCTGTGTTACTCTTCAGCCTAAATAAACTATTCTTCATTCACTGACTTTTACAGTTCTGGGTTTACATTCAAGACTCAATTCTGCCTCAAAAAGTAAGAGAGAGAATAGATAGCAAGAAACCACCAGCACGAAAAGCATAGCACACTGGGCAGCGCTATGGGAGACAGCAGTAACCTGCCTTTGCACATGGTGGAGGCATATAATGGCAAGCATGGCATATAATCATCAAGCATGGATGAAGAAATTAGATTTTGTGAGGCAAATAAGAAAGAATATCTGGAAGTATTTGATTTCTAGTATTTGTTATGAGTACCTTTTCCAAAGTATTGTCTCTACAGTATTTTACTACATCTGCGGTATGAGTAGGTAACACTGTTATCCATTAGCAGACGCCATGTCCCTATACAACGGTTTGTATTCTTGCTGCGTTGGTTGGTTGGTTGGTTTTTATAAGCAGCTGTTGAATGCTTCTGGTCACTTGGAGCATTCATGAACTCTCGCATGGCCTTTTAAGCAATAGACTTAACTCTGCCTTATATAAACTTCCTTTCTTTACTGAGGTGGTAGTGCCACTGACATGTTCATTCCATTATGTAAAACCTACAACGTTGCACTTCTGCTTAATACCTTTGTCTAACCCATCACTGCAGACCTCACCCTTGCATCCCCAGACTCAACAGCAAGTTGCCGGTAGACTTCAAAGCACCATGTAAAAATAAATGTTTGTTTATTTTAAACACAACCATGTTTATTTTAAAATAAATTTTATTTACTAAATACTAGACAAATTCTTCTTCTTTATTTACAATTTTGTCTAGCTTTCCATATGATTTGCAATTGTGCTAGAGATGAATCTACCCAAATTCTTTTAATGCTACCCTTGTAAGGTAAGTATGTTTTTGCACTGCAGGGGGAAAGTCTACATCCTGTGCAGATTTCCTTTGAGCATCACATAGACTGCAGGCATTATCATTATCTGTTCTTTTTCACTAGTGTGACTAGCAGCAAGGTCATTGTCCCTGACTTGATGTCAGGCTCTAGTACTGAATGAAGAAAAAGAACCGTTCTCCAGGGTGTACCTTCACAAGTGGGAATGAATGTGCTGTTAATTCTAAACCTTGACAAAAGCTTGAGAAGGGGTCTGATACAAGAAAAAAGGGATGAAATAAGATGACTTGTAAGAAAATAAAGATGTTCACATTCAGTTCAGCCTTCTCAAATTTGAAATAAATAAAGGAAGATGTGGTAAATTTTGGATGAATGACTATACAGTGAGTTGGATGAGAACTTCCCATTCATAATTCTCATAGTTTCAGTACAGGTGCATTTGCCAAGAAATGTGAAAATGATATTCTACATCTATGGCTGTTAGCAGAGCTTTAAACTGCATGAAAGAGATATCATTCATAAAGTGGACAAAATCTTGCTTACTTTTTTGTCCATAGGAACATAGGGACAGATCTTTCCAGGTGAGAATAATTTTATTTTCTGCTGGATAAAGGCCTGAAGGCAAAGGCAATTGCTCTTTTCTTACCATCGCCCATCATATGCGAAATTGCAATCTCTTCTTCCCCCTTCCTTTCCATATGGCAATGTATCACACACTGAATGCTGTCATTTTCTGAGTGCTGGGAAGAATCGGTGTTCTCTTATCTAATAGCTATCATTCAGAGTTATTGAAGTCCCTTTTATGGTCTGACCTGTTCCAGGATTTACCACTCTTATCACAGTACATGTGAAGGTTACGCTGCAGCCAAGAAGGCCTCTGACAGAGAAGATGAAGTAATATAACAGGCATAAAGCTGATGGGACTCCACAGACGTTATTTGCTGTTATGTCTGGACTGTCGCTGTAACCTTTTCAGCTTTGTTAAGGTTTGCATACCTGCAGTCCCATAGTATACATCAAAAATTCTACAATGGGCTTTGAAAACCCAAAAGAAAGGGAATTGAACGCATACGGGAAGAAGGTTAGATAAGCAACCTACTCTTTTTCTGAAGTTGTTTATTTGTTAAGAAGGATCCATCAGTGGCCATTCAGCATCCAGAAACATTTCCAAGTAATTATTATTGGAGATGAAAGCCTGCAAGTCCAGTAAGTAATAACCAGATGGGCTAATTCTGCAGCTTCTGGTGTGGTGTTCCATTTTGGAGCATTCATTAGATACCCTAATTTAATCTTGACACCTGTATGCAGTATTCTTCTCTTATACATTTTTGGGGTTTGGTTTTTTTTTTTATAATTTTTTGCTATCCACAATCCTTTGAAATGTTCTGCTTATGGTAATCACTAGGACAGTTCTTCTCCTGAGTGTGTCCCTTGTGTCTTTTGACATCAAATGCTCATCCGGGGTCTATCTGAAAGTTTCGCATTCCCTGTAAATGCTCTTTATTTATTTTGAAGTTAGCTAACCAAATGTCAGACCACAAATGAACTTTCGCCTGAGCTTTTTAGTCTGTAAAATCGAGCTGTATCTATTTATATAGAAAATCAGCTTTAGAAAACTTACATAAAACTTACATAAAAATTGTAAAAGCTTTATCCTAGCACTTCAATGTGAGATCCAAGCACCTTCTGTTAGGTAATTCAGCATAGCATCTTTGCCAAACCTAGAATGTGCCATATTCCCATTTTGTTAATAAGGGGTTTGCTGGGTTTTTTTTCATTTTCTTTTGCTGTAGGATGGATTTCCATCCTTGTTTCAGCTTTTTTGCATAGGCATGTTCCTATGCATTTGCAGATTAAATTTGACTAAATTAAGAGGCTTTTATCCATTATTGGGAGATTTCCAGACCTACAGGAAAACAATAGGACTGCCAATCTGAGTGCCTGTTTTTGATTTTGATGCAAAATCGGCCATGGTAGCTTATATTACTTTCAGCAATGAAACTGTTGAAGGCAGCATAAAAAATCCATTTTTGTGGCTGTGTTAGGTGGGGAGAAAGAGGTGTGGATAATACCTGTAACTGTTATGACTATTTCCAAACAGATCACATGACTATGCTCTTTGGCTTCTCCAACGCTAAAGCTCTTTGAGTGAGTAATGAGAAGACAATTCGTTCAGATGGCCAAAGCTGTCTCTGGACTCATTCGCTTTCATCTGCCAGTATAAGTGTAGAATAAAATAAACTGTTTCGAAATTGCAACTTTAACAATACATGCTCCATAAAGCAACAAAAACAGTAGTAGCTACTCTCTGTAGTAACTTCTCCCTAGAGCAGCAGCACAAGTTAAATGTAAATAATATTGCATTGTTTCTGGAATCTGAATTAATGAGTTTTCTGCTTTTGCTTTTCTCATTTTCCTCGTCCTAGCCTGTCCCCTTGGCTTCTTTAAAGTATCTGTGGGAGATGAGCCCTGCCATCCATGCCCTGCCCACAGCCACGCTCCACTGCCAGGTTCCAGTGAATGTGTGTGTCAGAACCGCTACTATCGATCTGCTTCGGACAATTCTGATGCTCCCTGCACAGGTAAGTATTTGGATGGAGAGTTTGAAAGCAAGAAGGGCAGTTAATGAGAGAGAATGTGCCTGAATTATTCAGGGGAGTTGCAAGTCACCTCTCCTCAGGACGTCTGAAATAACCCAAAACTTCCATTTGCCCTCCAGTTGACTACAGGGTATATCCACTCCTTGAATGTAGATGAGAACGCAGAGGTGTTCCCACATGCATTTTACAATCTTGATACATTGGTGAAACTGTGTTCTGAGAATAGTGGGGTGTTGCAATACTAGATGCTCAGAAACGAAAAAATGGCAAATTTTAGACAACTCATGCAGCCTTAAATAAGTCCTTAAATAAATAAATAAGACTTCTAATGAGAGAATAATATACTAATTTCTCATTAAATGCTAAACTAATTTCATACATGAGGTAGATATTGTTCATTGAAGGAGTTAACCAATATTTTCTTCCCTTTATCATTGAAAGTGTGAAGACTGTATTTACTGCACAGAATTCAAATTCTGCAAATTTTATTTATGGGAATATAATTTTTTCATTGGCTTCTCTGTGGTTCTCATAATTTAGGACTTTTCACAGTTGTTGATTATGAATATTAATAATTCAAGAAAGAATAATTAGATGCAGAAAATGAAATAAAGTTAGTGATTAGCAATCAGAAATATAGTTTAAATAATATATCAAACATCACCCTTATACCTTGTGGAAGCAACAGGGAAAAAAAATTAACTTTTTAAAGCATCTTGCAAACACTTTATGGCTCTGAAGTTAAACATTCAGAAATTAGGAAGTGTGATTGTGGTTTTTTTCTGTAATCCTTCGTCTCCTATACTGCACAGAATCCATCTTCAGCAGCATCAAGTAATCTTTACTTCACAGTGATTATTTTTCCTGAGCAGTTGTCTATCCTTTGCATTGACTGATAAGAATCCTCAGGGAAAACTAGTATGTGATCATGTGGTTAAATGCTATATACCACAATGCAAAAGCTCAATGGCCCAGTTAAGATCATAAGAGAAAATTTAATTCTGACATTTCCTGATGTACAAATGCTTCATCTTGTCAGTAATATATTTTTTAAAGTCTTCTTTGTGCAATTTTCCAGCATAATTTATTTTTTTTAAAAACACTCAAAATGTGAGTCTGCAGGGAAATACAGCTATTGGAAATACTCAAATGCTCCAGCAATGAACTGGATTGCAGGGGGAGAGATCCCCCACAAAGGCCTCATCCACCTGTACTAACAGAGGGTGTCATCCTTTATATTGATCAGCGTTAGCCAGAGGAATATTTCATCAGTATTTCTTGACTATACATAAATGGTGAGAATGAGGATTATTGGATTTCATTACAGCCTTCGGAAGGAAATGTTCTGTAAATCATGTTTCCCTTGCTCCTCGCTGTTACTGAGCTCAGCCCCTCTGTCCCAACACTTCCAGTCCTGCTTGATGTCTATGCCCAGGCTTAGCAATGCAACACTGCTGCTTGTTTTCACCTGTCTGAGCTTTTAACTTTCTAGCTACGGTGTCTTGTCCCATTCCCCATCCCCCTGCCATCTTCTTAACCCTCTGCATTTTCTTCCTGCTCTTCACTTTCTCTGTGCCAGCAGAGGAAGTGTCGGATGCACAGAACTGACAGTTTTTCAGGTGTCAGAGTTTACTCCTGATGCCATTCGGGAATCTGGCTGGCAGCAGGAATAATCATAGGGAAACTGGGATTCAGTTCCTGCAATAGATGGAACACGCTAACTGAAGTTTGAGAGAGTTCAGAGATATTTAGTGCCGGAGGAGAGAATTAGACGTCTCAGTAGAGATGTATCTTTGCTAAACTTGTGCAAAATTTCATAGGCTTGGAATATCCCTAAACACTGGCTGTTCTTTTGGGGAAAAGTGAAAGTCGCACCCTTGAAACAAAACCCCTTGTTGTTAATTTTGTTTCTTTAAAATGTCATAGTACGGTTGCTCCTTCATGTAGGTAAGTGTATGTTTGATGTAGCAAAGAATGTTTTTCTTAGCTTTGTTCAGATTAACAACTAGAGAAGAGTAAGAAAGAGAATAAAAAGCAACTTGTTGTTCTGTTCTTTTCCCCCTGCTTTGTCTTCTCCCCTCCCCAACCTCTCTCCCGTTCTTTTATGGGATTTTGATCTTTCATTCTGTCTTCTAGGCATCCCTTCTGCTCCCCGTGACCTTAGCTACGAAATTGTTGGCTCCAACGTGCTCCTGACCTGGCGACTCCCCAAGGACCTGGGCGGCCGCAAGGATGTTTTCTTCAATGTCATCTGCAAAGTGTGCCCAGCAGGGTCCTCAGGGCCGTGTGTGCGTTGTGGGGACAGCATACAGTTTGAACCACGCCAGGTGGGCCTGACAGAAAGTCGTGTGCAAGTCTCCAACCTCTTGGCCCGTGTGCAGTACACCTTTGAGATCCAGGCTGTCAACTTGGTGACTGAATTGAGTTCAGAAGCACCCCACTACGCCGCCATCAATGTTAGCACCAGCCAGTCAGGTGAGGAGACCCCTGCATCTGAGTCTGCAGAATTTTCACTTCTATCTCTCATTTGATTTGCTTTTATCTTTTGAATCCTGGAGCTTTGTCTTCTTACTTGTGTGTTGTGCATTTTTTATCTTGCCCTGCTAGTTCCATGATTTCACTTCTGCCCTTCTCATTCCTGCTTTCTCTGAATGCGCTTTCCTTTCTTCCCTCTTGGCAGAGTTTAGCAGCTGATGTGGTTGTATATGGAGAAGAGTTGTAGGGGCAGAAGCTGCCCTGGAGAACATGGCAATGGGAGATGGAATTCTGTAGGTCAGACATAGCAAGTTGCTTCATTGTCCGAGACAGGAGACAAGATCAGGGTTTGATGGGGATTTTGTGAACATCAGCCTGCCACAGCAATGCTTGGAGAGGATTTCTTCATTTTCTCTTAGCTTCTCTATATCCTACTCTTCTCCATTTAATCTTCTTATACTCTCTTATATTGTCTTTCTATATTTTGAGATACTCTGTTTTTCCATCCTTTCTTGTTCCTATGCACAACCTTCCATTCTCCTCATTTCAGTTCATACTCTACTGCACTTTAACAAGTGGTATTGAGTGTTTCATCAAATCTGTCCACCTTTGCCTTGCTGCATATCAAAGTGAGGAAGTGGGACATAGAGAGACAGATAGGCACTGTCTAAAGATGAAGATACAGTTAAAGATACAGATACTCATCACCTAAATATACATTACTTTGGGATGGGGTGTGTTAATACTGTGCGGACCTGTGGTTCTAAAAGGATATGAAAACTACACTTTTTACAGTTCTTTGACAAAGGATCCAGAAGCAGAATCACTATTCCTATTTCACTGAAAATAATCTGGGTTCTTCCGCATGACATGTATTTTCTTCTGCCTTGTCCTTGCCTTTTCAACCTTGTTGTTCTGATAAGTGGTCTTGGAATATTAATCTCCTGTCAATAGGAAACAAAGTGGGCTTTTTGGTTTTGTTTTTGTTTTTTACATGGTAGAAATATTAAAATGTGTTGTATGGTTGTGTCAAAGGTATTGTGATCCTTGTAACTAGGAATTAAACCACAGAAATGACTAAACTAAAATACTAGTGGCTTGTGTGAGCAGTCAAAGGAAGGGAAGAGATAGCATACAGAAGGCTTAAATGCAGAGGGAAATGGAGAACAGCATCAAGCAAATTCTGATTTTCTGTAAATACCATGTTCAAAGACTGGAGCTGGAGAGAGCCACATGCATACAGGCATACAGTTCTGCTAAATGTCAACAATAAGAGAGTGGGCATATGTTGTTCTTTATGAGCATATATAAGCTGATATGGAGAGGAATTGTACACAGCTTGTTTAAGAGGATCTAATGAGGAGTAAAGTGATGAGGAGGAGAAAGAGGGGGAACAATTTGAACTGAGTGACAGAAAATGTCTGTAAACATTTAGGGATGTGTAAATGTTAAACTCAGACAAATTCCTGATGAGATTCCACAGTGCAGTTGTGGAAACCCTTGCAAAAAGAGGCTTCGATAAAGCTCAAGAGAAGTGCTGTGAAACCAGATGTGACATCATGATCTAGATTAAATCACATCTTTTAATTTCTGCCTCTATGCTGTGGAAAGGAACACCCCAAGTACTTTCCTACTGTTAGCAGATGCTAACAGATGTTTGACAAAGTCTGTTTCTTCCCTTTGAATCTTTACCTGACAGGCACTGAGTAGGAGAGCATGTATAGGATACACGGTCCCCTTCAGAGGCTGGCTGCAAGTGGGTGATCAGTTTTTGTTTACAGTAGAAGATATGGCTGGGTAATTTGTATGGTAATTCCAGGCAGTTCCTTTGACTTCTGCTGGAGGCAGGTGGGTGTTCTGTTAACATCCTAAAGAATTCTCTTTCTTCGTGCTTCTCATCTCGGCCTTCTTCACCGCAATCTGAGGTAATTTAATTGAGTAGCTGCTGCTTCTCCTGCCTGGAATCAACAAATCTACCCTCTTCTTTTGCTTCTGTTTGACTTTTCTCACCACTCCTATTCCTCCAGGTGTCTGTTGGTGTCTCTGGGTGTGTTGGGTTTCTCTCTTTAAGGTGCCTCTCTTGTGCACTGAGGGAGTTTCAGGGGAGGCCAACTGTCTTAAACAGCAGTGTGTACTGAATGACTTCTTTTTGTGTTTCGCTTTTATTTTCCTTGCTCTTCTTCAAGATCGTTAGGAATGAGCTTGAGATGAGCTGCCCTCGATTCATAGTGACAGCTCATACTAACAAGGTCCTGCTTCCTCCGTCACGTGGCCTGTCTCATCTGTACCCGCTCCGTTCAATCCCTTCAGCAGCTTTTCACTTTAGTGTGGCTTATTGTTGTTGTTATTGTGCTATTATAACAATTATTATTATTACTATTGCTATTATTCAAGCAGAAATAGACATTTCAGAATCTTATGTTCTGAAAGAGACGAGAGGGCAGGAAGGCATGAAGAGTGTGAAAAAAGCAAACTGGAGAAAGACAAGCTTTCAGAATAAATGGCTGTAGCAAAAAAAAAATTCTCCATTGAATTAAAGATGACCAAAGATCCTCGAGCCCTGGCAGTTTCTCAATATTCTGCTTACTCATGCATCTCGCTTCTCCCAGTTGCTGATCAAAAGTCCTCCTTCCCACCCTCTACCCCTTTGTTAGAGATATCTTAAACAATATTATGTGCTGGAACAATTCTACTTTGCTTTTTCGCCTGCTAACTATTTTCTCTTTATCTCTAAAACATGGTTCATCTAAGAGTTTGTTTACCCCTAACAATCTGCTAGCCCTGCTTCTAAGTATGTTAGGATCCTTTGGTTACACAATCACATTTTTCTGTGGTAGCCTAATTATGATGTTTCTACTTTTCAGTGACTATGTGTTTGAAGATAGAATAAGAAGGGTTGGCACTGAAAAACTTCATTTAATATAGTAATACCTAATCTTCCATAACAAAAAACATCTGAAACCTTTTTGGATAGTAATAATAAAACCTGTTTGGATAGTAATAGTATGACATGCAAATATTACATGCAAATTGCCAGAAGGAAAAAACTGTCTAGAGATGAGACAAGAGAGAGGGAATTGCTCTCAGCTCAGGTTTGAATTACTGAGGGATAATACCTAAAGTGGTGTCAGGACATATAGAAAGATGTTGGGAGGCTGTTCCAGATAGCATGGACTGCATGAGGAAAGGCTATTACTTAATTGTAGTGGAGTTATGCTGCTTCACAGAAGGGAACCTGACACAAAGAAAGCAAAGAACTTAAAATCCAAGGATATTGTTAAAAAAAAAAATCTGACTAAGATTTTAATGATTATTTTAACATCTTCAAGTGTACTTATCAGGGTAAGTAAATAATCTCTACCCATGTCTTAGGACAGAAGTCAGATTTTCATTTAAAGGATTGTGGAAAAACTTCCTCTGTCAACGGCTGTAAATATCTATCCATTTTTTTTCTTACACCTTCCACTGAAGCGTGTAATAATATCTGTTGCCAGAGAAACACTACTGAATTTATTCATTCAGGCAGTTGTTACATTCCTAGAAAGAAGAGGAAGAGATAAAGACAGCAAAGACTCAAATGCTGGAGCAGATCTATTCAGACTTTTAAAAGCAAGTAGATTTTTCCGACTGAATCCAGACATTATGAGAGCAATGGAGATATACGAGGGTAAAGGTTATGTGACCAGGTTGCCTTGTACCTGTGAAAAGATACGTAGCAGCTTTCTACATGAGTTGGATACAGAGCAGTGGGATCTGGCAATACCAAAAGATCTGTAGAACTGTAGAAGTTAAAGCCAGACAGTCTGAAGGCTTGCGTAAGAGGCTGAATGGGGACAAGGACAGCTATGGGTAGTGCCAGGAAATTTAAGAGGACCTGACAGAAGATTTTCAGGTGAAATGGTGTGAGAAGAGGAAAAGAATTAAATGCCAAGTATGATTAGGACATTATGATGGGAAATGGATGAGTTGCTTGAAGATGTTTGCTTTTCCAAAGAGAGACAAAAGGGTCCAGTAGACTTAGCTGGCAAAAGCAGGGACACAGGCAAGGCATTTTCTTGATCAAAACAGGAAAGGAATAAAAAGAGAGCCATCAAAAGCCACATACTACTGTGTTTTGCCAGGCTAAAAACCAGCAGGTAAAGCAAGTGGAGTGAGAGCTCTATGTTCATTGTCTGCTGAGTGAACTGCATTAATTTTCAAAGTAACAAGCTGTTTGTTTATTTATGATCTAATTGCCAACCCTGACCACTTGGCCATGATCCCTAAGAATTTAACTGTTTTGTATTATTCTTCGATAGGATCAACAAAAGTACTGTTAGGGTTTAATTTTTCCCTCAGTGATATTTGTCAACTTTGCCGTTTTCAGCAGATTTGCCTAGATATGACTGGGACTTAATAAAAATTTCTGTGGTCACTTCACAAAAAGAAACTATTCCAGTTTCTCTCTTTACTATGCCCTATCTCTGTAGCATGAGCAGAGAATGAATGTGCTTGTTTTCACATTTCAGGTTTCAGCAACTGCTTAAATGAAGATGGAAACTTTATGAGCAGGTAGAAATAAGAGGTGCATAGTAGAACACAGCACCTTGTGTCATAAAGGATATTTTCTTGTTTATTAGGCATGAGTGGAACCCATACACAAAAAGTAGTAATAATAGTGGTAAGGGAAGTGAAAATAACTAATTTGCCTTTTTAAAGTACTCTTCATCCACAGGAAGTAAAGTGCAAGGTTATTACAGAAGACAACCCAAGATATTTTAAAAGTATTTAGAGAAAGGGTTATAACTAAACTCAAGTCTGTAGAAAAGACATAGGACATTACAAAAATAAAGCTCAGATATTAAACACATAAAGAAGGACATTTCCATGCTGTATTCAGACTGGTCTTTCTTGAAGAAGATATGTGGGACAATGAGTGGAACAATGCTAGGGTCTTCATGCCATTTGCTTAGAATACCTGAACAGGTAATGAAGGAGAAACAAGAATGTGAGAGTGGTAGATTTGGGGCTAGTATTAGAGGAGATAGAGGCATATAAGGGAACATTAGAGGCATAGCTGAGATTGATGGCAGCAAACCCGCTGGTGTTTCAGCCACTCATCCCAGTTCTGTATCGTTAGCAAACTTGCTGAGGGTGCAATCTGCCCCATCATTGGTGTCATTAGTGAAGGTACTGAACCGTATTGGACTGGATATTGACACCTGGGGTACACTGCTAGGTGCCGGCCTCCATCTAGACTTGATTTCACTGGTCATCACCCTCTGGTCTCAGTTGTTCAGGCAGTTTTCAGTTATCCTCCCTGTCTGCTCATCCAGCCCATAATTCATCAGGATGCCTATGAGGATACTATGGAAGACAGTGCTTAACACCCATACTGTGTTCTCCATGTGGATATTCTTGTTCCTGCCAGCCTACCTGTCTCTGCTTCCACCTTCTGTGTCCTCCCTGTTGTGGTTTGAATCTAGCTGTGAGCCCCCTCGTTCAAACCTGCAGACCTCCTGGTATTTTTTGCCTGAATTCCTGCTTGTTGGTATGGACCGCTTTTGCACCTGGAGGAGGTAAGCCTTGCACATTATCTAGCTTTTTTGGGGCCACTCTTCCCTCCAGGGCCTTATCCGAGGGGACTCCTCCAAACAGATCCCCAAGGGGGTTGAATCTGCTCTCCTGAAGTCTAGTGTTGTGAGCTTGATTTTTGCTCTGATCACTCCGCTCAGGATCTTAAACTCCACCATCTCATGGTCACTGCAGCAAAGGCTGTGCTAAAGGTTCATGTCACCAAGGAGCCCTTCCTTGTTTGTGAGCATGAGGTCTAGCGTGGCACCTCCCCTCATCGTCTCCTCTATTGCTTGGGTCAGGAAGGACTGTTGCTTTCCAGGAACTTCCTGGATTGCTTCTGCCCTGCCGTCTTGCTCCTCCAGCAGGTCTTAGGGTGTCTGAAGTCCCCCTTGAGGATCAGTGCCTCAGAACTTGAGGCTGCTTCCAGCTCTCGGCTCCATTCAGTTTTTCCCATGTAAGCATCTAAGTGCATCTGGGACAGCCTGGCGTAGCCAAGACATCTACTCAGGGCTAGTAGATAGGAGGTAGGAACAGCAGAAGACCCATCACCTGCTGGAATGCCATCTGGATGACAGGGAGAATGGATACCAGTGGCCTCTCAAGTGTATGGGCAACTGAATTGTTCCTTGGGTCTTTGCTTTCGAGTGAGCCTTGTTGCTCATTAGGTTCCACTGTTTGCATTGACTGGGGATGGGATTCAGCTGCCTAGCAGGTGTATCTGCACGGAATATGGCCTGCATGTCATATGGCAGGTATGTTCTTGGTGTCCCGAGAGTGGCACTTGGCTGTGCTCTGCATAATTGGGTATCACCATGTAATTTTATACTTGCCTGCACTTCCTTCACATTTCTTCCTTACCTAGTCTGTTGACTTAGGTGGATTTTTAGGCTTGCAGCACGTGTTGCTGGCCTGAGATGATACTACAGTGAAAGACATTATCTTTATTAGAAAGCAGCAGAAACTGTTATGTTAGTAACTCTGAGATTGTAGCATTTTCAATGTACTCAAAATATCTTAAATCCACCCCTGTGTGCTACCAGGAAAAAATTTGTCCTGCCACGTCGAAGAGTTGCAACTGACAGCCCACAAAAAAATAGAGTCTGGGAGCTGTATTTAAGTGGTGTTTGGACTACTTTACAGCTTTAATTAGGTTTTGTATGTGCATTAATTTTCCATACATACGCTATTTTATAAATAGTATACAAAAAGCAGTCCTTTTTCAGTCTTCCCTAGCAGTTTGATCTCACAACATGTTGCTTGCACTCAGTGAATTATTAGAATAGAATAGAATAGAATAGAATAGAACAGAAGTGAACAAATAGTTCAATTGATAAGGACCTACAACGATCATCTAGTCCAACTGTCCCAACTGGATTGAATCAGGCCCTGTGATTTCAGCTGTCATTAGAGACAGACCTAGCATATCTCCATTTATAAAACCCATGTGAAAGGAGTGAATAAAATTGACAAATGAACATGGAACTGGACACTTGTATATATGAAGCAAGTTCTGAAAGCAGTGTTCTGTTATAAACACTTTTAATAGTTGGCATGCATACGAAGGAAAATACTCATCTACTACTTCTGTGGCAGCAGAGGTAGGATAGTTTGGATATTTTCTTAAGACATAAAATCTTGACTTCGTATTTCCTAATTTATTAACATTGGGAGAGTAACTTTCTCATACAGTTCTGACAGAAATAGGTACTTATTCCACCCACAAATAGGTTCCCATTTCACATCATCATAGTATTAGTATTCACATCACCTTAGTATGAACTTTTTCAAAGAAGAAATACAGATACCTCTTTTACCTGAAGTGGGAGTAAAGCTCTCTGGCCAGTGTTTCATAAGTTTTGTCCTTAAAAGAGAGGTGAACACATCAAAATCGGAACTCTTTCTCAGAGAGGTAGATTAACTGTCTTACATTGATTCATAGCTATTTTTATTACTGAGCATTTTTACTGGTTTAGGGTTTTGCCTTAAGTAGTATCTGCTTATTAGGTACCTATCACTGAAATGACTATTTTTAATACAGCAGACTGCATCATCCTGGGCATCCCCAGCACCACCATCTGATTACCCTGAGTGATGGACATACCTGGATAATAGGGACATTCTAGAATGCTGCGGTGCATGGTCAAGAGATACACACAGTGTAACTCTGGGTAAAGCCACTCCAGTGACTTTTTTCTTACATTTCCAGTATTTCTAATTCCACTATCCACTGAGCAGAATACCATTTATCATCATTGCTCTTGTGCATATTTTGCTGTGCCTAAACGTACTATGCACAGTGCCAGCTCAGGTCTTTGTACCATTGGCAAAAGATAACCTGTTGATGTGTAGCTGAAAATTTGATAGTACACATTAAAATAAGAATTGATATGTTTTAAGTAAAATACAGGTCAGATGTTGCTAGTTGACCTTGAGTATTCCCTCCAGGTATGGGAAAAATTGTGGATTGGGAAGAAATGAGAAGGGTGGGAAGAATAACTAACTGTTGGATATGGGAAGGAGAGGAATGAAAAGAGGTGGGTGGGGAGAAATGGAGGGGAGATTTAATGCAAATCATTTTGCAAAATCTTCATTCGAAACTAGAAGGAAGCGGGCTCTTCCCTGACAGTGAAGCTGTGTATTTAGGTTTGCACCTCTCCCTGTGTGTGCTTTATGTCCCATC
This sequence comes from Limosa lapponica baueri, assembly GCA_002844005.1. NCBI lineage: Eukaryota > Metazoa > Chordata > Aves > Charadriiformes > Scolopacidae > Limosa > Limosa lapponica. The sequence goes on along the minus strand of KZ505831.1, from coordinate 720,424 downwards.
AGAAGGAAGTTAAACTTTGCACATTAAAATATAGAGAAATCTGTCTCAATCAAGTGTTGACTGACCAGTTATCCCATCCTCTTCACATTATCATTTGAATATAGTGTTCTTGATTTTTGTCTTAAATGCTACATACAATCTTGATTAATTGCTGCTCTCTTCCATCCTTGTCGCAACATTGTCATCAGCAGGTGAAGTAGTTGTGCAATCTTGTTTGAAAGACAAGCAATTGTAAAAAATGAAAGGAGTAAGGATGAAAGCATTTTATTGTTTATACTCTTACATTTTTGTTTCATTTACATTTTTAACTGGTTCCCACTTGCCTGAGCTGTTTGGAGCCCATTTGAATTGTGTCTTTCAGAATAATTGTATCTTGTTATTAAAAACATTCCTTTTATCCTTTTCATGATAATGAGGGAAGAAAATGCTATTCCGCGGGTTTTGAGCATTTACTAAATGTCTCTGCTTCATTCCTCACATCAAGGAAATTTGTGCCCATTGTGTAAAACCAGTGGATTTAGGTGTCAGGTTTTCATTGGCATGCTTTTTCTGGAAAATGTAAATGTTACTGAAAATGTTACTTCCATTAGGAAAATGAGGGTTCCCTAGCTGCCTACATTGAGGCTTCTTGGCAACATGACATTTTGCTTGCAGAGAGAAAGCAAAACTTGAGGAGAGCTTTGTGGACAGGGAGCTGGCAAGGTGAAAGATCCTCTTCCAATTATCCTGGAATTTCTGCTTGGAAATACCTTCTTAAGAAGAAACTCAAATTCTTTTAGCTTTCACGCAAACCTGGAGAGTGTGTGTGTGTATGTGTAAATTTATGGATGTTTTTTACAGAAGTGGATTTTCATTCTCGAGAAAGCTTCACATGCAAGTTCCCTTAACAACCATTTATCTCCCTTCTTGATCTGAGGACGCTTTTTTAGAAGAAGGGCCTGTTTTTAAGTAGGTGTTCTGTACTTCTGTTATCTTCAGAACATGTGAATGGTGCCTCTATGAGAACAAGGAATGGAAAGCAAATAGTAGCTTGGATTGTTTTTCATTGTAATCTAATTTTAGTTCAGTAAACGGTGTTTGAAATCATTAATGATATTGTCGTCAAGCTAATATTTTGTTTCCTTCCTACTGATTTAATGAATTTCAGGTTAGTGACAAGTAATGGCAATTACACAAGTCTTGATCTGAACTTCAGACTTTTAGAATAGCCAATCAAAAGATTTCTCAAATTGGTAGACACAAGTTGTTGCTTGCTTTCTGGTTTAGATTCATGCTTCCAATGCCTTCTTTTACGTTTGATGTCCAGATTCTTGCTTTGTACATAAAGGGAAGTTGACATTTTCCCACAGTAATTAATATTTGACACAGACTATAAGCACTTAATATCATAATGGAACCAAGAGAGCTAACAGCTCCGTCTGGGTAGTACATCAGGCTGGCCTGTTCACCAAAAGACAAAAACTTAGTAAGCTATTTAAGAACAGGCAGAAAAACTATATGTGAAGCTTCCACACCTACACACTTAACAATGACCTTTAGGTGATTGTTCTGGGCCATAGTGCTAGTTAGAAGCCCATTCAGACTGGACTTCTGGGGTTCAATGGCCTGCAGTGGGACTGAGAGTCTCAAATACAGTGGCAGTTTTGACGTCTGGGCAACAGTCCTGACAGGGATTGGCCTGAGATCCAGGAGCTAGTCTGAACACAAGGCTGCATATCAGGCTATGAAAATGAGATGCTTTCACTCTCTGTAATCTGCAACTGAACCGGGACCACTGAACTGAGGAGTTCTTCAAAGGCTGTTCCTTAACGCATCGGTATTCTCGTCTGCCTCCATCTTCTGGTTTGCAGCCATCATCTGGTAGTGAAAGGCCTCCATTACTCAAGCCCATACTTGATTATTTTTTTCCCCGGACAAAGAATTATAATCTGGGGGAGAAGCAGAAGAGAGGTAGTCTGCTCTGCTTTTTCTCTGACCGCTGTCACACTGTTTCTCCAAGCGTGAGAACAAGGCAGTGGCACCAAACACCTTGTCATCTTGCTTATAAAAATTGCAAATTTGAAGACCAGGATAATGTTCCGGTTACAAAATAGATAATTTCATAATTCCTGTGCATGATCAGTTGGATGTGAATTTTCTCATTTTCATTCTGTCCTAGTTGTTAGTGACTGTATCTCCCAGTAGAGTAGAATTGCACCTCGATTTCTTCTGGTCATTTTATAAAGTACTTCATAATGCAAGTTAAGGGAATTTAAAGGAAGACCTGACCTTGCTTGTTAACTCATCATAATGAATATTCAACTATAGTTCATTGTTAAGCTCATCCCTTTCCAATCTCTCCTTCCTGTCTTTTATTCCAGTCCCTTCTGCTGTCCCTATGATGCACCAGGTGAGTCGTACTACCAGTAGCATCACACTATCATGGCCTCAGCCAGACCAGCCCAATGGGATCATCCTGGATTACCAGCTCCGCTACTTTGACAAGGTGAGCAGAAAGTGTTGCAGCGCTGATTGTTGTATATCTGTTATGCAGAAGAGAACAGGGAAATCTGTCTGTGAGATGCACCCCTGGATCAGGATGGGTAAGGTGGAGAAAAATGCTTCAATTATGAGGGAAGAACAAGCTGCAGCAAAACCAGAATTTTATAATAGACACTTCATCTAACATCAGTCCATCTGCATTTCCCAACTTGGAACCACCTAGGGACAATGCAAATTAAAAAAGAGAAGACACTTGTATCCAAGCTGAAAAGCTGTGGCTAGCAATGTAATAAGTTTGGCCCCAGCTGGCACAGGTAACAGTGGAAGGAGCTGAAGTTTCCAAATGTATATCTTGGAATTGGACCCACTGCAACATTTTGTCATGTGTTTGTGGAGGGAAGTCCTGTGTCACTAAGAAATTCCTGGGAGGAGGAATGCACTCTTTCATTCACTAAGTGGTGAATATCAGTTACCTGTTTATGTGCTGGAATTACAGGGTGGCAAATATAAAGTCGTTCTCCATTCACATCTTTCATGACTCCTAATGCAGCTGATTTGAGGGGAAGAGTTACGTAGAGCTGTTCAGACAAGCTCCCGTTCCATATTGTTGATCTTTCACATAAATATTTTTGCAGGATTGTGCAGGGCTACTGTTTTTCTAGCAATAAAGGACCTGCTATTGGTAATGACATGTTTAGAAGATTCCTGGCTACAGCATTATATGTCTTTTTGCTCTGAATTCTCCTAGGAGAATACATGGATTTCGAGCTTGTAGAAAGCAAAATTCCAGGACAGGCTGGGGATTTTTTATGGTTATGCTTAGCAAGGAACTACAGGATAAGGCAGTTTTGTCTCTCACTTTTGTTTAGGACAGGACTGAGGGTCTTTGGCAGAGCCTTGTGGAAGCCCAGGCCTAAGGGATTGAAACACAACAGTGAGGAATGAGTAGTGTGCTATGAAGTCAGGTCTGGAATCGCAGTTGTGGTTGCAAGGCTCTGTAACAGATTGAAAGAATATTGGGCGACATGGAAACTAGCATTCCTTGATGGGGAGAGCCAGTGGTGTGTGTGGAAGTCTCACATTCCTTTTTGGTCATTGACATTCACAGGCAGAAGATGAGGATAATTCATTCACCTTGACTAGCGAAACCAACATGGCAACCATATCAAATCTGAGCCCAGGCAAGATCTATGCCTTCCAAGTACGAGCTAGAACAGCAGTGGGCTATGGCCCATACAGTGGAAAGATGTATTTCCAGACTTTAACAGGAGGTAAGTGCTTCCATTTTGCACTCAGATCTGCACATGACCATCTTTCACTCGTGTATCCCCCTGAGTGTATTAGCTTATCATCTGGAGGACTGCTACCAAACACTCCTACTCAACTGGTATTTCTGTATATCATAGTTGGCATACACAGAGCTGTTCAGTCAAAGGAGCTTCATGCTGTCAGAGCATATTGTTTATGCTAATGCCATATTCTCCAGTCCTAGTCCTTGTTGCCTCTGCGCCTCTGACCAGCCAGAGCAGAGTGTGCCGTTAGAACTCTCTTTAGGAGGGTGTTACAGTACATAGCACTATATGCTGCTGCAGTTTGGTCCCCAGCTGTCACAAGGCATCTTACAGCTCTGTGAAAGTCTTAAAAACAGGTGATACACAGGACATACACCCAGAAGCTTGCCTTCCAGCAGTATTACCATCCATTCATGCAGAGAGCAACATATTACCTTGTGATACTCTTTGGTCTGGATCAAAGGTACTCGTGTATGTCATCTACAAACTAAATTAATAGGGGACAATGGGATCAAAGCCCAGGTGTATAGCTAGCCTATACCTAAGGTGTCAGTGGACCAGGGGAAGGAAAAGTGGATTCAGAGGGAACACTGGCTTTTTAGAAGTAGGAAGGAAGGCACTGGAGAAGTGCAGTGACTGAAGGGGTAACAAAGTCAAGCGTTTGTTGAACTGTCAGGACTAGCCTGTGAAGAAAAGGACTGGTAGGGATGGAATTATGGGTAAGACCTAGTTGAGTAGAAGGGAAACTCTAACAGTTCCTGTCCTCTGCATTTGTGTGTGTGTATGCATGTGTCTTCCTTGCTAGGGGAGCGCTCGGAGATGGTGCAGGACCGACTGCCGCTTATCGTGGGCTCAGCGCTCGGTGGTCTAGCCTTCTTGGTAATTGCTGCCATTGCCATCCTTGCCATCATCTTCAAGAGGTGAATTCCTTGACCTGCTCATGTGCACTGCAGACAGTGGAACTTTCTTACCCCTGCTACATAACCCCATCCCAAGGGAAACAGCCTGATCTACTTTTATCCAGATGTCCTTGAGATGCCATTTTCTAATTAAGGAAAGATCCTGCCCCATTACTCCTTCCCGAGGAGCCTCTCCTTTGGTAAACTGTTCATGTGCTTAGCTAATATTTGGCTAGTTAGCAATATGAACACAAGGGAAGCATTTTAAAGCTGGTGCTCAAAAGGTATTTAAATGCATCACTGTAAAGAAGGGACTGTAAATTGCATTTTAGGCAAGCAAGTGGAGAATGAAACAATGTAGTGAAGAAGGACTGGTGGAATAAATATTTAGATCCACTTATTTAGAAGGTGCCAAATACCCTTTAACGAAGGACCAAGAGACAATAGCTTATTTGCTGAAGAATAAAATCTGTACAACCCCAATGGTTCCATGGAACACTGACTCATAAAATACATGTTAAAGAAAACAAATACTGCTCCCCATTTTGGAAAGAGAAAAGGGCAGATAAGTCAATGTAGAGATAATCTGTTATGGCAAAAAAATGGACAGAGAAAGAGAAAAAAGTTAGGGTCGCTACTTTTGTAGAAGTACAGAAGTAAACAATGGGGGTTTTGCTGTTTAAAGAAAAGAAACAGTCATTACCCACTCCTTGAATTTAATGAGGTTTGAACTTAATCCCCTAGACTGTCAGTAATGGATTTCTGTATCTTTGCTCTACTCTACCTCTGCACAAGAGGGACTTTTTAGCTTTTTCTGCTGACCTAAAAAAATGTATAAACTACTTAACTTTAGAAAATGACATCTAGTTTTAGTTATTTCTTTTTTGTTCTCTTCCCTTTTCTACATTTGTTTTCTTCTTCTGTGTATATTCTCTTTTAATATTTTTCTTTCTGGAAAGAAAAGAATTATCAAATATTGTTACACTTGCATTGTTTCTTCCTTTTGTAGCTTTGAACTGTTAAAAATATAATTTTTTGTTACAGCTGGAAATGTAATATTATGTGCACAACTCAATAAAGCATATATTTTTCTAAAAAAAATAAATCAAACCCCGAATTAATTAATATTACCAAAACTGTGTTGGGGAAAGACGTTAATGGGTTTCTGTAAATGTATCTACATAAAAGGAAAGATCATAAAAAATAGATTCATTTATACTTGAATGGAACGCTAATAGATGTTCAAAAAAAAGTGGAGATACCAAATTTCTGTTTTAAATTTGTCCTTGATAAGAAAAGTAAGTTTGAAGATGTAGGAAATGCGGAACACCACATGAAATGAATATTTCTTTAAAAGGGAGAGTCAAATGCTACAATTTTAACTTGTTTTTGTAAACTGTTGGTACATATTTTCCAGGCAATATACAATGTGAAACACCTATTTTAGCTAATTGTTTTTTTTAAAAAAAATATGGAAAATCATTTGTATGTCAGATGATAACCTATAAAAAGCCTCATGAATGTAGACCTGACTTTCAGATGCAATAGCCGAGTTAGAGCTCTTAGGTATAGGCCCCCAGTAAAGCCAATTTCTTTTCACAATGGAACAGATTTTGAAGGTAGAACTGTCTGTATTTTTGCAATCTTAGCAGAATTTAAAGAGGTAAGCCTGACAAGTAAGAATAATACACAAAGTTACCTGTTAGAATGACAGAATTAGTTATGTTAGTAAATAAAAGTATCGTAATGTTTCATGATACTCTGCCTTCAGTTGCTAATTGAGTCAGCAGCTAGAAGGTCTGGTGCTGAAACAGAAATGCATATGACTGGACACAAATCCATGCATACAGCAGGTATGCTACAGGGTACCACAGGGTTTGATTTACAATCTGGTCTAATTAATATGATTTAGAAAAGATTGTAAAATAGCATGAATTGTGCATTTCTAGTGAAAAGAATATGAACATTTTTGAGAACAAAGGAAGTGACTTGAAAATGGAAAATATGTTTAGAGCAAACCAAGAATAGGACAAAACTTATAAAACAACTAGATCATTTGGGAAAAAATTCCTTGAGTTACTCACATTTAAGAGGAGAATGAAATCTGAGAAATGCCTATGCTGAGAAGGACCAATGCTTACTGGAAATTAGATGCATATATGCAATAAATATTACAATAATAAAGACCATATCTGTTTTCATCTGCACATGCAAAAATAACATCATGGAACAGATTTCTCTTCGTCTGGCTATGTGTGGTGGGGTTTGGGTACCATACTTATGAATAGTCAAAGTAAATGCTGTTAAAAGACCAGAAGGAAAAATAAAGAGGAATTAATCTTTGGGGGAAATTTATACAAATTAAGCATTGGAGTAAATGGCTCCTGGAATGTTTTTGAAGAACTTAAAAGGCATCACAAGAGATGCCATAGTTTAGTATTTAAAAGAAAAATTTGTCATAATTAAATGAAATTAAAATGCAAATTTAGCTTGAATAGCAAGAAAAATTCCAAGACAGTAATGTCAAACTGTAATATTTTTTTTTCAGGATAGTGCTGGCGGCCCTATCATTTTTCATATGTAAAGTTTGGATGCAAACAGTGGTGTAAAACCTACCACATAGAAAACAAGCATGCACTGGTTACCAAGAGATGGGCAGGATCTTAACACCCATCTTCTATCCTTAAATTCAAGCATTCCCCAAGTCTTGCAATGAGAAGCCTACCCCAACATCCTATCAGAGACTCTTGTGTGTGTCTTGACTTTTCTTTCCTTTATGTCCTGCAGTAAAAGGCGAGAGACTCCATACACAGACCGCCTGCAGCAGTATATCAGTGCACGAGGTAAGTGTTCTTGAGCAACAGATGCCAAGGGCCTATCTCTTTTCAGGACTCATTAACACCCATGTCTCTCAGGGTTTGATTCTGGTGATGTTTTGGGCTGTCTCCTCCACTGCAGGACTTGGAGTGAAGTATTACATTGATCCTTCAACCTATGAAGATCCCAATGAAGCTATTCGAGAATTTGCCAAGGAGATTGATGTGTCCTTCATCAAGATTGAGGAGGTCATTGGGTCAGGTAGTGTGAGAATCTGCAGATTATGAAGTGCCTTCTTGTTCACCTTGAGATCTGGCACACTACTGGCCTGAAATGCACCCAACAATGGTATATCAAATGTCTCAGGATAGCTAAATTTCATTTTTACCAAAATTCACCTTAACCTACTTACCCTTAGATGCTGGCTCCAAACCAAGTTTAAAACACCCTCTGATGATCCAGAGCTCCTCATTTGAACCCTGAAGATGTAGCCTCCAACCTGACTGAATTCAGAACCTTCACTGGGAACTTTGCCTTAATCCAAACAGTCCTAGTAACCCTATTTCCAAGCAACACCTGCAGTCTTCCACAGTAGAATGTTTTAGTGCACCTAACTAAAATTCTTTGCTGTGTTTCCTTACTTGAGGTGTGTTTCTTCCCTCCCTGACAGGAGAGTTTGGAGAGGTGTGCTTTGGGCGCCTAAAACACCCAGGGAAGCGTGAATACACAGTAGCTATTAAGACCCTGAAGTCAGGTTACACAGATGAACAGCGGCGGGAGTTCCTGAGTGAGGCCAGCATCATGGGGCAATTTGAGCATCCCAATGTCATCCATCTGGAGGGTGTGGTCACCAAGAGCCGACCAGTCATGATTGTCACAGAGTTCATGGAGAATGGATCGCTGGATTCCTTCCTCAGGGTACCACAACCAGAGTCTCCCACAACCGTTACCTCTTCATCTTGCTGTGTGCCAGTCTCAGATCTGATAATTTTGCCTGTCCTTCCTCTTCACTTCTGTTTTTATAAGTCCTCAGTTGCCCTCTTCAGGTGCAGTAGAAATAATAGCAAATTGCCAGAGTAAGTGGGTTTGGGCCAACATGGTGAAAATATTCCAAAATCTTTCCCATCATATAAAATGTCTTTATTATTCTAGACTTCTCCAGCTCAAATACTTAATGGTAAACAGTACTAAATTGTTTATCGTTGCACACAGCCTTACAGTTCCTTGTGTTCATGCCCCAAAGTTTGCCTTCCTGATACTGAATTTCAGACTTTATTCCACTGAACGTTTCAACATTGTAATGAAGTAGTCAAACTTGTAGTTATTTTTGGACAGAGTTTCCAGTGTTTTTTCTAGTAATGAAACATAAATACAGACATTTTTGTAGTATAGACGCTTCACTTCTTTTTTTTTTTAATGATTCATATGCTAATTCAACCACAAATGCTTTGGCAGGTACATTCTGAAGAGCACATGAACCAATTGTGTAAAATTGCATAGAATCCATTATAAAGATCTTTAGAGCAGATTTGTCTGCTTACATTTATTTAGCCATCTTAGTTGTCAATGAGACTAGGCATAGGACGCTAAAGGAGGATATAGCCACAAGATGAGATTTGTCTTCAGAAAAGATCACCAGTGTCTGACTTCCTCTGAGATTCGTTGCCTTAAGCCCACCCTCCTTTCTTACTTGCTGTCCCTGAGCCTTCAGCTTTTGGCTGAAGTTAAGATGTCTGTTCTCTAACTTCATAAATTCACCTTGTTACCTTGATCTTTATTGGTCTTCCCTGTTGGCTTCATGTTCTATGGTCATAAAAGCCTATGTTTGCTTCCTTACTTGCAGCAGAAGGAGGGACAGTTCAGTGTGTTACAGCTGGTGGGAATGCTACGGGGGATTGCAGCTGGCATGCGTTACCTTTCAGACATGAACTATGTGCATCGTGACCTGGCAGCACGTAACATCTTAGTCAATAGTAACCTTGTGTGCAAGGTGTCAGACTTTGGTTTGTCCCGCTTTCTGGAGGATGATGCTTCAAATCCCACCTATACTGGAGCTCTGGTGAGTTACTGCTATGGAGTGAGTTACTGCAGTGCTGCCAGCTATAATTTTTTCCTGTTTTCCTCCTTGATTTGGTGTACCCTTTTTAGTCCATTTAGAGACCAGAGAGACCACTGGGCAAGAGCTTTCTATCTATCTTATGGGCTATCTGTTCCAAACCAGTAAAAACCAAAAACATCTGAATAGCTGGTCCACTCTGCCATGCGAAATGGAGTCTCAGTGCTGTTCTTTGTGCAATGATGATGAACAGGACAAACATCATAACCTGATGTAGGTGTTCCCTATCAGAAAGCATAAAGAACTGAAGCAGGGATTGAAATCCTGTACTACCACCCTTTGAGGAAATAGTTGGGGTTTTCCTGCAGAAAAGATAACTGACATCATAAGTATATTTATGGGCTTACAACCAACCAACAAATGAACTTGTTGCTCATGAAGTTCTGATACCTCTTATACATACCACAAAAGGGGTGGGAGTAAAACAGGCAGGTTGAAACTACCACTTGGTATGTGGGGGATGAAAAAGAATTCAATCACTGAAAAGTGAAATAAGTTTTAGATGTGTGTGTTTTTGAAGAACCAGCACTTGGATGATATTTCATTTGGCAGGTCATATTGTGGTCAGAGAGGTCAAGATGGAAAGAGGAAGGAGTTAATGCTAGACACTCACTGTATCTGTCCTTAGTGTTGCAAGTTGGGATTGTTTAAATTACTTTAGATTTCCAAATAGTTGTAACTTTCAGGAGAATTTTACTATCTGCCACCTCTCAAATGCTGTAAACTAGAACTATAAAAGTGAAAATGAGATCTGTAGCAGCAAGGAGGCATGATTCTGTTTTTTCATCTATATTTGTCAATAGAATAAGGTGGAAACCTTGAACATAATTTGAATTTAAACCACCAATGTCTACAAGATGGCATCAACTGGACGGGCATGCCATGCCCCGAGTTGTGTCATGCTACACGTATCTGATCAGTTCAGTAATGTAATTTTCACCAATAGTCCTTACCTCACTAACATTCTGGTTGCTCTCTGACTGCTTTCTAGGGCTGCAAAATCCCCATCCGTTGGACTGCTCCTGAAGCTGTCCAGTATCGCAAGTTCACCTCCTCCAGTGATGTCTGGAGCTATGGCATTGTCATGTGGGAGGTGATGTCCTATGGTGAGAGGCCTTACTGGGACATGTCCAATCAGGATGTAAGTTTTAGAAGTGGCGAGAATGTACATCTGTCTCTCTATCCTGTAGCAGTTCAAGTAGAAGAAAGTCATACACCACCAGTGATTGAAGCTTATTTGTCTTTTACTTTCCCAGCTGTGACAAAGCTTTGTTCTTCTTTTCCTGCAGGTAATTAATGCCATTGACCAGGACTATCGCCTCCCACCACCTCCTGACTGCCCAACTGTTTTGCACCTGCTGATGCTTGACTGCTGGCAGAAGGAGCGGGTCCAGAGACCCAAATTTGAGCAAATAGTCAGTGCTCTAGATAAAATGATCCGCAAGCCATCTGCCCTTAAAGCCACTGGCACTGGGAACAGCAGGTGAGATGAGGATTTAGTGTAAAAGAATAGGAGTTGTTTCTTGGTAGGCATCATGAGGAAAAGAAAGCAGTAAATCAGGCTATAGTATTTTTTTCCAACCCTATCATCTGAGACTGGGAACAAAAAGGATGGAAAAAAGGATGAGGGAGAAGGTTGGAAAAACTATATCCTGATTCACTTAATGGGTGATGAAGCGTTGTGAGTGTTGAATGTGAGTGGAGATAAATGTCTTGATGAGGTGCACTGAGGATGAACATGAGTGAGGGATGTTGGGGAATGGAGGGACACATCTGGGTGCAGCTACACAAGATATTCTGGGTGATCACAAAAGGTGATGAAGAGAAGACCTTAGTTTATGGACGGAAAGAAATCTGTAGCTAAGACTAATCAGAACTGCAGCTTGCATCCCCTATTTTCCCAACTGCATTTTGCAGCCTTATGGAACCAAAGGCAAGAGGTCAGCAAAGGACAAGTCTCTGGGGAGGTAAATGGTACCAAAATTAGATGCCTGTTGGGCTGATGACGGAATTACATCCTGCTGGCCTGGAGGTCTTTTCCCCATGGTTATTCTCAGTGGAATGTACTCCACAGCTGGGGGAGGGGGGAAGGAAAATGCCTAGTCATGCCCAGTTTAGTAAAAACAGCACATAAAGAGAGTTATAGCTTTGGGACAGATTCAGTTCATGGGGAAAAGAGCAAATGCCATGTATAAACAGTCATTTATTTGGCCTTTCACTGCTATGCTTTTATCTGATGGCTGTTGGAGCTGAAACAAGGCACTCGTTGTCTCATAGGCTACTTTCTGATCCAAGGAGTGCATCTAAGAGAGGGAGAGCTAGTCACAAAGGTAAAAAGGTATAAGGTCTCATCTCTGCCTCAGAAAGCTCTTTGCTACAACTCTTTGCCCAGCTAATAGGTCTAGACCCAGAAAGTGTGGAAAGATCTGGGGCAACAAGAAATGAGTGTGCCTGAGAGAGGATAAAATGGAAAGGGAGGATCAATTTCTTAGTTTGGGTTGATTGTTTTCAGGCAGAAAAAGGAACACAGGTATTCTAGAAACAGGCCATCAAGGTAGGACTTTAGGACTCAGGACATGAAGAACAAATATAATTGTTCTCCTTCATTCTGTGCTCTTCAGAGGTTGCATCCTCTCCCTCTCTTAACTCTTACCTTACTAATGTGGTCAGTGGATGTTGATAACTTGGGTGTTTAGAACCTGCCTCTTTTGCAGACCATCTCAGCCTCTCCTGAGCAACTGTCCTCCAGATTTCCCTTCACTGAGCAATGCCCATGAGTGGTTGGATGCTATCAAGATGGGCCGTTACAAGGAGAATTTTGACCAGGCTGGTCTGAATACATTTGATGTCATATCACGCATGACTCTGGAGTAAGTAGAGGGGTAGAGAGCAGATAAGAGACACTGACTTTTCCATGCAGAAAATGAAAGCAGTCTGAGAAATATTTAATAAGGGCTGTAAGGAGAATACATACACATGAAAAAGGAGAGTGAAGCCAGAGCAAAATAGCTACTGTTTCTTACATTTTATTAGGGCCTCTTGACACTCTCCATAACACTGTACATTTGTAATCTGTTTCTATAAGCACTAATGTACACTACCATGTACACTACAAAACATATTGTCAGCATTACAGAGACACTGTTATATCAGAATGTTCACGAGAGCTGCTACAGGTAATAACCACATTTAAGGGGATGTGTAGAACCAGCCATTCCATACACTGTCTTGAATTGTTATGAAGAAGACAGGAGCCAGGAAGAGGAACATTTGCAGAGTCATAGAATCGTAGAACAGTTTGAGTTGTAGGGGACCTTTAAAGATCATCTAGTCCAAGCTTCCTGCCATAATCAGGAACATCTTTCACTAGATAAGGTTGCTAAGAGGCCCATCCAACTTGACGTTAAACACTTACAGTGATGGGGCATCCACAAATTCTGTAGGCAACCTGCTCCAGTGTCTTACCACCCTTGTCGTAACACATTTCTTCCTTATCTCCAATCTAAAGCTACCCTCTTTCAGTTTAAAACCATTGCCCCTTGTTGTGTTACTACAGGCCCTGGCAAAAATGTCTCTCTCGATCTATCTTTTAAGCCCCCTTTATATATTGAAAGGCTGCAAGAAGCTCTCTCCAGAGGCTTCTCTTCTCCAGGCTGATCAACACCAATTCTCTCAGCCTTTCTTCACAGGAGAGCTGTTCCAGCCCTTTGATCATTTTCAAGGCCCATTTCCACTGCTTCTTTTTGTATCATAACCTACCAAGTTCTGCTGACACCGCCTCCACCCACACACATTTGCCAGATGCCTTGTCAACTGTTTCTAAGTGTGTATCCATACACGTTGATTTAGATCTACAGGGAAAGGGACTGGGACTGTTGAGCACAAGAAGCCCATTTTAACACCTTCCACATCCTCTATTCTCTTGCAGAGATATCCAGCGTATTGGCATCACCCTCGTTGGTCACCAGAAAAAGATTCTAAACAGCATCCAGCTCATGCGAGTCCATTTGAATCAGCTTGAACCAGTTGAAGTGTGATGTTTACACCATCCTTATTCCACTAGTCTCAAACTCTGGAAAGGTTCTGGAGGAATTCAGAGGGATTTTCACTGTAAGAAAAAGAGATGTCAGTATGCTACTTGAAGACTTACTGCACCCAGAGAGTGCACACTACATGTCCTGTTCCATGAACAAAAACAAATCCTTGCCATAACTTGAAAGCAGAGCTGAATAACCGGTGGCATTTAACTGTGGCTGACATCATACATTGGGAATGGGTAGGGGGAGGGAAAGTTATAATGATTTGGGAATGGGATGGAATAACAGCTTGGACAGATCACAAGCACTTGTCTCTTCTCTACCAACAAAACATATCAGACAACTTTACAAACCATCAGCAGGCTTTATCAGTGGCTGGGAGTCCAGCAAAGCTACAGAGACATAATAAAGGCAACAAAAAATTACCATTTTTTTTCCAAAAGAATCCCATTACAGTGTGAGAAATTATTACTCAGATGGAGGTGAGCATCAGTCTATCACTTGGTATGCCAGCTTGGTGGGGAACTCAAGTTCCAGTTAGTGCACAATATGTGCTAAGCAATAAGACATGTCACCTGGTAAAGAGGTTGAGAGTAAAGGGTTCAAAACTCTATGCTATTTCATGTGCAGTTCTTGGGTCTGCTCCATGGTCCAGGAGGGAAGCTTACTAATATACTGTGCTCTAGCAAGGAACAGCAAGTCCCTAGTGCTATGCAACTCTGTTCATGGGACTGCAACAGAATGGAACAATAAGGATTCCTAGGATCCATCCCACTGGATCTGCAAGTGGAGAGGGAAACATAGGTTCTGGTCCTCACAAGCCCATTCTTGAGAGGAAAGGCATAAGTTGTGATATTCTGAAATCCTGAGCACCCAGAATTTGGGGTTCTCTTCTGATCCCCTTGCAGATATTGAAGAGTGTGACAGGAAAAAATATGAGGCCCTTTGCTGTTGAAAAATACTTGCTCTTTTTCTCACCCTAACCAGCTACATCAGTGGGCACAGTTGGTTGAAGATTCTTTCTGAAGAGATTGCAGACCTGCAGTAGTCAAACTCCAAATAGACAATTGGAACAAGGAAAGTGAAACTTTTTTTACAAGTTCTGGCCAAGAGTGATCAGGGAAGGGTGCCAGTCCCACAAGTCACTTCAGTCCTTAAAAAAGGAATAACGATGTCCTCGGAATCAACTGTGTTGTCTGGTAGAGGTGCACAAGAATGACCACAGTGACAGAGCTTATGCCTCCCTTCAGACAGATTAGTGCCTGCTTAAGGAAAGATCTGCTTTGAGGAGGAGCAGAGCTTCATGACTGTATTTCTGTATCTATCCCTATGCAGGAGTATGAAAACACGAAGCTGAGCTTGAGAGGAAACCTCATAAACTATACACTTGTCCACCTCACCAACACATAGGAAGGGAAATGGAAATGGCCTTGTTAAGGAGGACTCCAATGAAGACATTGCATAAAAAGTTATCTTCTTTGTGTCTATAGAGGAAGTAAGCCCAGCTGTTCTCATCTGTGCCCATCTGTTGGCTCACTGTGAACTAGTCATCAACTTACTGTATTTCTCCAGCTGTCAAGGTTAGAATACCACAACTTCTGCAGATACCACTCCTGTAAAGATTTAAGGATTCCCCCAGCCAACCCAGCAATTGAAGACTCAGAAACCACATTTGGTAGTTATTGAAGAGTCCCATAAGATGATACGGGGTGCTCCAGAATAGTTGCACTAGAATAGCCAACACAGTTCAGACTCTTTATTACACCATGTGAGCAACATATGTTCGGTTTTTTAGTTGAAGAGGGAGAATAGCAGTTCATTCTTTCAAGGTATAAAGTGTCAATACACAAACAATACATGAAAGAATAAAATGTTTACAGAAGTACAAAGACAATGTGAAGATTAACAAAAACCCCATATCAGACTAGAGTGAAACCCTAGAAAATTCGAGTCTGTTGCTTGTTAAGGGGTTACTAGAAACCTGTAATGCTCACAAATCCAGTTATATGTATGCTGACTGTCAGCTCCACCTACAGCAACTGAGACTGAACAAATGTCCTCTTCAGAAAGCATATTGAGCACAAGATGTTGAGGGGAATCTGTGGTCTCTAGCATCTTCCATATTTATTCACCAGAGAACAGCAATGCATATATGTACATTCATGTATGAGTGAATTCTTGAAGTTCTGTGGGCCATTTGGGGAAATACAGCGGGCTATGTTTTCCATGCCTAGGGTGGTCGAGATTAGTGGAGAAATTAATCACCTAGTTCCAATCCTATAGCCTCTTTTCAGGATAATGGAAATTTACATGCAGAAAATACATTCTCTCTATGCAATTGGAGACAAAATGGGAACCTTGTCTGAATCTCGCACCAATGATAATGAGGTTTAATAGCCTCTTATAGGGAGCTGCAGTGAAATGAAATGCTTGGTGGTAGTTCAAGCAGTAGGACACTTACTTTTGCATGTGAAGTCTAGGGCAATGTTGTTTTCACAGTCAGAGGAAAGGGATTTACTTGCTATACCAAGGCAGGCATAGATCTCTTCCTCCTGTTCTGAGGCAATCTTGAAATGTTCCTATGATAGTTCCAAGGGGTCTGGTGTCAAGGTGTCCTGGCTGTGGCTAGAACTGCACAGGGACAGGCTTGGGGTCACAGAATGAGTGCAAAAAGGTGACTGTTTTCTGTAAGAAGTATGTCCGTTCTCTTTATTCCCGGGATGTTCCCTATTTTCAAAGTACGTCTGAGCAAAAACCTCTCATGTGGCAATGCATTTTCTGTTATTTGTCATCATGTCAGTCCTCAATCTGCAAGCATGGAGGAAAGACAGTCATGGCAAAGCATTAGAAATATCCCAATCTCACTTTTCTCGATCTTATGTGAAAGCAGAAATTCTACATTCTGTTTCCACAGACGTCAACTGAGATGTCCTGCAGTATATGAGCACCCTCAACAGGTAGGGATGAGAATCAGGAGGGAAAGGAGTAGGACTCACCTAGGCACCTGATATCTGTCCTTCACCAGAAGATTGAGAAACAATGCAAAAAGGTCTTACAGAGCCATAGTCTTTGCCAGAGAAGTAATGAGAGGTTAACAAGTTACTGCTCACGTTTACTCCATGTGATATCTTATGCAGTGCATTAGAAGACTGAGTAAATTAAATGCGCAGGTATCGATGCATAGACTTTCCTGAGGGCATTAGGCATTTGTATGAAAACTCAGAAGAGTCATAGCTACAGTTGGAAAGAATATATTGCAAAGACTAATAGCTCTTCTGCTTGAATACCAACCTTTCACTATCTGAAAACAGGAAGAAACTTCACCTTAAGGCAAGCTGTTTTGTAATTATTCCTCACGAGGTTCCTTGTGCCTGCCTTTTTGGTGTCTGTTGCTGGACAGTCTCCCAGACAGACAATTGGGTGTGCACCAGTATGTCAGTTAATGTATTGTGCTGCCAAAGAGCACATCAGGCAATCAAGTTTCCACCTATACTGCTTCAGCAGCCAAGTAGAATTCTCAGCCAGGAGCTACATGTCTGCGCATCCCCTGCCTCACTAAGGCATGGCATGTTTATGTCAAAAACAGGCCCTGCTCATCCAGAGAATTCAAAGAAGAGCACTTAAGCTGAGATTTTTGCACCCATGCCTGAAATGATGTTGAGGAAAGGCTCAATGACAGAATGACTTATACAGTGATTTCTGTGTTTGGCATCCAAGTAACCTCAGTGCATGTGCAGATGATATGGCTTACAGCCCTCAATTATTTTTTTTTTGTTGTTTTTAAGTTTTAAAATTTAAAATTTTAAATTTTAGAATTCAGGCAGGTAATAGTGCATACTTTGACAGCACTATATTAGGGCTAGTTGGGGGAGCACAAGTTGCTTAATGCCACTGAAGGAGAGCTGAAAGAGTCTGTCTGTTTAGTATAAATATATGCAGCACCTGGGACTGTCTAGAAAGAAAGAAGCTGCTGTAGCTTCCTTAGTCCCAGACAATTCACATGTTATTAATCTGAATGGCACCTCCCTCAGAATTTACCTTTTGTTGTGGCATTCAAGATCGTCGTGCTCTGTGTATGAACCTGTTCCACTCCTGAGTTACTGAAAGGGCTGCACTGAGCTACTGACGGTTCAAAGAGGAATCACTCCCCCCCGGTGTTCTGTCTATTATGTGAAACAGAAGAGAAGGCTTAACTGCCCTCAAAAAGCGTTTTAGCTTATGTATTTTATCTCCCTTTTCTGGGTGATGAGGAAACTCAGTTGAAACATGTAGATTCATGAAAACATTTAGAGATTTCTTTCTAGTTTCTTCCGTGACCTTTGTTCTTTGAACAATGGGTTGGCAACTTGGCATCTATGCCTCAACTAGCTAATAGAGTTTGGTCTGTTATTTGTGTCTCTTATATAAGACCAAGTGTGCTTAGCTAGCAGCAATAATGCTGTTTCCTTCTGAAAGCTAATACCTTAAATTCAGGCCATGCTAAGTAAGGTTGGATTTTTTTCTAGTTTACAGTGGCACAAGAAATTATTCACACTGCTGGCTAAAACTAGAATTTTAGTTACATCTCTGCAACTCTCTCTCTCATTGCATTTTGGTAACTTTTATACAAACCTACTACTGTCCATGCATTTGGGCAGCTGTAACAGATTGATCATTTATAAACAATTTGGCTGCTAAGAACAGACTCTAGTCCTCTTTGAACCGTATTGACTCTGCAAGTGAACAGGAAATTAAAAATAAGAAAATGAGGTTTATTCAGAGAAGTCAGCTCGTTTGACAGATATGAATGAGAAGGCATTATCTGAAATAAGTAATTTAAAAATATGTCTGTTAGTGTTGTTCTGTTAGAAAGGACTGTAATTATAATGTACACCTAATATGTACATGTGTACATTAGACACCCAATGTGTCTACTATGAGTTAAGTTTCAAAACTGTTGTTACTTTTAACCTGTCATCTCTGCAGACTCATAACAAGAACAAACTAAGAGCAACAATAATAGCAATTATCTTGATAAATAAATATGGGTTTCCCCAATGAAGAGAACTACAGTAAAAGTAGCAGTAGTCCAACAGCTGGGTTGCCTGCAAATTGTAGTGAGAAGCAATGTATTTTTTTGACAGGTGAAATATTATTGCAAACTGAAAGATCAGTCTATCAAACCTACCAATTAGGAAAATAAATGCCAGCTTAGGGACATTCTTAGAATCATGTGAACAGCTGCTTAACTGCATGCACACAGAACTTAGTCAGGATGTAATATTTATTGTTAGGACTGCTAGACCGTGTTTATTCAAATTTAGGATGTTTTTTAGACTTCTTTAGGAAATAGTCCTAAGCTATTAAGCTAACACTGAGAATCTTAGGTTGAGTAGCTTCACGTAAATATATATCAAAAAATCAATTAACTGTTTTTGAGACTTCTCTTACCCAGCCACAGTCAGAATGTGGTACAGTTGGCAAGCTGGACTGTAAGTTCAGCTTTCAGTACCACAGACTTAGGGGTGGTCCCTTCTCTTACGAGTGTGAAATGATGCCTTCCCTTCAGAAAGTAATTTTATATGCCTTTTGTGTGCAAGCAGTAATATCTGTCCTTAATCGTTGTTTGACAAGGTCAAACAATGTGAGATAATTTCCATGCCACCTGGGTATCATCGCAAGACACTTAGGTAGGACACTGGAATTGTTTAAAAGAGTGCAACTTGGGAGTAGGAGTGAATGGAAAAGAACTGGGTGATACTCAATAGTAAGCATGAAGAGACATTTTCTATCGATGACCGTTTATGGGGCTGTGACTATGCTGAGACATTTACTTAGGACCCCTATAAGCTGCGTTCCTGACTTCATAATGTGAGTATGTCCCTCACTTCGTGATGAACTCTAGATAAAAATTCTCTACTTAGGGTATGGGAGTGGGACCTAATATCATGTAACAATGTTTCTAAAGCTCTGGTTCCATCTTTTTCCTGGTTTTAGTCCAGCCTCACATTTCAGAACTTCATAACAATCCCATCCTGCATGATGTGGTTTGTTTCTCTGGGTCTCACTTCTTAGAACAGGGTAGTCCTTCCTGATAGGTTTACACATGAATTTACTGTGTTTAGTTGTCTACTCTAACAGAATTTGCCTGAGATACCATCTGTCCCCTAAACAGTATTTGTGGCCACAGATTCCAGAGCAAGGACAGAGGCATCATGGAAGCTTCCTCTCCAGCATGGCAGTAGTAGAAACAATCTGCAGTAAATAAATAAGTAAATATTTGCAGGCACTCAGGGATGTAGAAACAGAGGAAATAGAATATTTCCATATTTACCATGAGAGCAATGTAACAAAGATAAAATCCACACTTCTAATCACCTTTGAATTCATGAAACATATACATGTACTTCTCATCTAGCCCTACGTTTGCTCATAAGAATTCAGTTCTTCCCTCCATAAGAAAATC
Source organism: Limosa lapponica baueri (assembly GCA_002844005.1). NCBI lineage: Eukaryota > Metazoa > Chordata > Aves > Charadriiformes > Scolopacidae > Limosa > Limosa lapponica. The sequence goes on along the minus strand of KZ505831.1, from coordinate 700,337 downwards.
CACAACTCTTCTCAACTGAACATGCCTCACTTTTCAATGGCATCCCAACTCTGCCCCTTCCAGGACTGGCAAGCAGTCTGTCTTTTCCAACACGCTCTTACACACACACCCTTACTGATAATGTTTCCTCTCTAATTCTACCACGGTCATTCCCAATTCAAGAATTAGTTCTGTTCCCTCAATTTCAGCACCATGTCATAGAATCATAGAATGATCATAGAATGGTTTGGGTTGGAAGGGACCTTTAAAGATCATCTAGTCAAAGCCCCTTGCCGTAAGCAGGAACATCTTTCACTAGATCAGGTTGCTAAGAAGCCCATCCAACTTAACGATGAACATTTCTGGTGGTGGGGCGTCCACAACTTCTCTGGGCAACCTGCTCCAGTGTCTCACCACTTTCATCATAACAAATTTCTTCCTTATCTCCAATCTAAAGCTACCCTCTTTCAGTTTAAAACCATTGCCCCTTGTTGTGTCACTACAGGCCCTGGTAAAAAGTCTCAGCCTTGCCTCATAGGAGAGAAGCTTCAGTCCCTAAGTTGTCCTAGTGGCCTTTCGTTGGAGTCTGTGCAGCAGCTCCATCTCTCTCTGCTACTGGGGTGCTCAGAACTGGACATAGGACTCCAGGTGTGGGCTTACCGAAGCTGAGTAGAGGGGAACGATCACATCCATTGATCTGCTGGCAACACTCCTCCTAATGCAGCCCAGGATATCATTAGCCTCTTTTGTGGCAAGGGCACATCGCTGGCTCTCGTTCAACTTGGTGTCCATCAGGACCCCAGGTTCTTTTCCACAAAGCCACACAGTCAGACAGATGATTTATAACAGGGCTTTTTTCAGGCTTTTATTTTGGTGCAGGAGGGAAAGAAGCAATTCCCCTTTAATCTCAGGGGAGGGAGAGAAAGAACCATCTATATAATGAAATACGAGCAAAGCGTAACAAGGAAGAGACTTAATTATTTACAAACATCAGAAAGGACAAACAAGAAGGGAAAGGAATAGTTTATACTAATCTTAACTTCTGTTTATAATCTCAGCTCCTACTTACAGTCTCTATTAACAGGGCAAAACGGAACCGGAGTGGATGTACCTTCTTAGCATTCATGTAAGAGAAGTTCATCATGCACAGAGCAGCAGTGTGAGGCCTACATCCCACTTCAGTCTTATTTTATAGTGTGAGTAGGATGTAAAGGAGTTGATAAGCCTCCTAATGGCTCTATTTACACAGATTATTTTTTTCCTCATAAAAGTAGTGCACTTAAAATGCCTTTGCTTCAATGCAATGTCACTGTATTTACAGTGAAGTAATTAAGAGTAAGATTAGACCACCATCTGTAGCAAATTTTATTTGAAAAATGTCCAACTCTCTGAAAAGTTGCATTTATTAAGCAAGTATGTGGGAAGGTAAGTGACCCTCTTTTGGAAGCTTCATGCCTTCTCAATCTGAAATTAGACAATGGCCCAGTAGTAGAAAGATGATTCGGTCCTGCAACAAGTTACTATGCCAATCTCACATCTTCTCTCTCTTGCCAAATCCTGGCAGCAGAAGTGTTCCAACATTTCAGGGACAGTTGTTTGTTTGTTTGTTTGTTTTTTAAATTATAGACAGATTGATGTTTTGTGTCAAGAGAGAGCCTTACTGCCTGTTAGTAAACATATAATTCTTCTTTGCTTTTTCTGCTCTAGTTCTAAATGACCAGTGCTTTGGCTGCTAATTGCCTAATACTTTGTATCCCAAATTCCGTACTATCACAAATATTTCCTGATACTCAGCTTACACTTTTGCTTATCAAATTTCAATCCTTTACTTTCTGTTTTATTTTCTGAGATCTTTTTGAAAAATTGTTCTCTAGGGTTGTCATATGCTTCTTTGAAGCATATGATGAGATGAGGTGATGAGATGCGGTGACGTGATGTGACGTGATGTGACATGAAGACTGTAGGAGAGAAAAGGACAAAGAAACACATTCATAAGAAAAACAGATGACTAAATTATAAGTATCTGCACTCTGAAGCAATGATCTTTAATTTCAAAATGGTAGATAAATTCTGTGAATATTTCATATATATACTTTCAGACAGTTAACACTTTAAGTGAACAATATTACTGACACAAAGCTATCTATATTACTTTAGGGGGGCAAAGAATGAAACCAGGGCTGATATCAAGTATTTCCTTGCAAGATGTGTGGACCCACAGAAGCACAGTTCCATCTGAGAAGAAAACATTATTCAACAGTATGGATAAATTTGAACAATCTGCACTTTTGTTCTTCAGATCATTTTTATGCTGACTTTGGTTTGGTTTTACTTTCCACATACATCAAAATTTCATATTGCATAATTCCATTCACCGTTGAGGTTGCTGATTTTTTTAATGGTTGGATATGAAAGAGCGTGTGCTCTTGAGCACAAGAAAAAACATGGTACGAAGTTCCTGATTAGTTGTATTAGTGCTGTAATGGGTGACATTGTAGTCATTAACAGCTCTCGACAGTATCATTATATTACAGAGTTACACCCAGGATTAAGGTTTGGTCCTTCTTTTAACTGTATCAGGCTAACTGCAGGCTCAGACAGGCATTTCCCCATGGGTAATAATTCCACTTTGGTACATGGACTAAATGTTATTTCCTTTTTTAATGAAGACCAAACTTCTAGAGCAAAGTTCTCTGACAACATTTGCCTTCCTTGGCAATTCTGAAGTTATGGCTTATGAAAGACACGTGGACATCTGATTAGACAGATTGATAGAAAGAGAAAGAAAAGGAGGAGAGATGCAAAGACACCAGCTAGCATGTCACAAATAAGGACATCACAGCAGTTTAGCCATGGGTAAATACTGAAGTAGATGAGACTGTAAGTGTTGTGTCTGAAAACTTATCCAGTGGCCCAAGGATTCTTGACATCAGCTCCCTTTTCCATTATTGCCTTCCCCAAACTGATGGTTTCTTTCATCAGAGCAATGTGAAGAGCAGTCTCCCTGCAATAGACAGTTTTCTTGTTGTCTATCAAACCATACCAAATGTGCCAGGAGCACTTCAACAATTAGAAGTCCACAGCAAAGCCACAGGTATTTTATCTGTGAAAAACTGAGACATACTTGGTAAAATACAGGATTTTCAAAGATTTCCATGGCAATGAGTAATGAATATCCGTGGAACTAGGGAGATGTAGTATATGATTTCTTTAGAGTCTCTTGAAATTCTCAGTTCAGACTCCCCTCTCATTTACATGTTAGGAGTGACTTTGTAGAAGACAGTCTGGATTTTGTCCTGTGAGAATGACCACAGGACCTGGCCTAGATTCTCATCCATGCAGTCTTTAATTTGTTTTGACCCAAAGGCAGATACTACAACTGTGAAATGAACTGCCACTCAGAATGAACAATATTCACTCTCAGCCTTTCTCAAAGTGTTTTAGCACCTTGTTTATTCCACTTAGGTTCCTACTCATATTTTTACACTTCTGTAATAGCTTCTCTGTGAGTATCTCAGGCATTGTAAATGTTCACCAAATTTTATATCAGCCTTTGTCTATGGCTCTGAAATAATTCATGACATTTTGCAAATGGAGAAACTGAGGCACAGAGAAATGAAGAATATTGTTCAAAGACAGGCAAATGACCACAGCTAGGTTTCCCACACAAATCGCTATATTCCCTACTTCTTTTCAATCTTTTTCTGAGATAGGAGGATGCAATTCTCACACAACGCACAGAATTCCTATGAAATTATTCTTAAAAAGTGGCATCCTCCTTGAAAAATTCACAGTTAAATGGAATGTTCACCCTAAATTTAGGCAAAACAACAGGATCAATACTGCTGCTCCTGAGGGCTACATGAATGTACAAGAACTTCAGAGGCATTCTCCTCTCGTTGAATGTATTTGGTCAGGGAGGAGGCTCCTCCCCAGGGCTGCTTACATTGCTTTCTCTGGCACGTCTCTGTGTAGCAACATCTGTGAGAATGAGCTTCAGATAGGAAAAGCATCGTCTTCTGAATCCATACTGCTTCTTGCAGGACTGAAAACTATCTGCAGAGGTTATCACAAAGTGATCTTGCTCAATTATCAATCCAGACAATCAAATGGGAATGAGAAATGGAGAAAAAGGGTTGAGAATGGGATATATTCTAAGGACAAAATAAATTCCTGGGGGTTTTAGGTCAGTATATATACACAGTTTAGGTATATAGTATTTTTAGATCAGCGTAGGTACACAGTTCAATTTTTGGAGTGAAAGCAGAGTATCCAGAGGTGTCAAGCAACTGAGTCAGGGGACAATAAAATAGAACACCCTTTAGTAGGTCATTTTCACTGGCTGTTTGGAATCCTGAGTGAATCTCTAACATGTATCTGGACCATTATTGGACTCTTTTGGATGATTTGGGTGTTCTGACACTCTCAGCATTTTTACCTGCTTACAGCTCAGATGTCATTATTTCATTGACAAACTCCAGGGCTGCCTCCATCATAGCCTGAGCAGCATCCACATTGTCATAGAAGGCAGCCACATGAAGGGCTGTCCTTCTCGCTGAACCTAGAGAGACAATAATAAGTTAACTATCTCAATTCTGAATACCCACCATTCAGTTGCCACTCTACCCTGGCAAGTTTTGTCCTCTGCTAGAGTTGCAACCCTGTGCCCATTATGCAAACATGCAGACCCCAGAAGTTTTCTTCTCAAAAGTATTTCAGACAAGGCTAGTATAAGAAGGGGCACTACCACTCTGATGAATACCACAGGCTTTAACAAGAAGTTTCTGAATAGCTTGATCATCATTGTAGTTCCAGGCCTGGAGCAGGGGAGATTCCCAGAGCCTGGAACAATAAAAATTGCCCATTCATAGTCTTAAAAAAACTGTAGTGATAATAAAAACAAGTTTTGCTGCATCAGCAAAACAGTCTTGGTTAGTGGTTTTCGTTCTCAAGATACGAGACACTTCTGAGAACTGTCAAGACACATACATGAATGTTCCACCTTTTAAAGATCAGACATTTTGTATAACCAGAAGATCTATAATTTGGCTTTTAAATGACTAGAGAGCTGTTGAAAACATCACGAAGGAAATATAATTCTCACTCAGGTGGCAATTTAGCATTCCAGGGTAATTGCACATTTACTGTACTTGACTAGACTTTGTACAAGGTGCCAAATTACCTTCAAATCTTACACTGGCAAGCCTCAGCATTTTTTTAGCAGGCGACATCTGAGATCCATGCAGAAATTGTACATACTCCCTGCATTATTTCTTGATTTCTGTTCCCATTTCAAGTTCATCAGCCAGTCTCAAGTAGGGTGGATCATTGATTCTTGTCATAATACAAAATTCAGTAACCAAATCCTTTCTTTCTGACAGATGGAAATACACTGGCACAGCACAAAACTGTCTCTCTGACTCCAAGCCCTCTGCTCTTACCAGGAAACTCGCGTAGAAAAAGAATCCTAATTAAATATTCAAACCTTTCATCTTGTTCTATACCAGCATGGGAGCTTCAGCTGAATACAATACATAATGATCCTTCTGGAAAGTGGAAAGTTTGAAAATAAAGACATCATTGTTAACAGAAATAAATAATTTTTAAGAAAAATAAAGGTTGGCTGCATGCCCATTGTAATTATCTCTGATGCTGAGAGCCACAGGGGTTCTGTCTGTATGTAGCTAGCCAGCTTAATTTGCCAAAATGAAAAAAAAAAAGAAAGAAGCTTCTTCATCAGCTTATTAACTTAAGTAAAATAAGGTGATACCCTAAGGAAATGTACTAACAACATGCACCATCATGCTTTTCATAAGGAGAGAATGAAAACCGCTCTGCCTGCTTTTAATGGGGCAGGCTGTGCTTAAGAAAATGAGAAGTCAAGCCTGAAGTTACTGACAGACCTGCTGAAAGGGCAAGACTGGGGTAACAGAGAATCTTGCCAATAGGTATTACACCACAGCTATGCAAGGTTGAAGAACTAAATTGGAAAAAGAGCTATGTCTCTCTGCTGACCTGCGTCTGCAAAATGGCATGCAGAAACCGAAGAAGAGCAGAAAGGATGCAGATGAGTACCGGAGTATGCTTGAATATATAGCCAACACTTGTTCAGCATTCATTGGCACTGCATAACACCAGGTAGTGCTGTCAGCTACTCATCTTCGCTAGCAATGCAATACCTGATTCATTAAGATGATAGATAAGATAAAATGTTTGTAATAGTTCCTTAATGGTTCAGTGGGTAATATAAACATCTGCAGTTACAATCCAGGACCTCTGTTTCACTGCCTCTCAATGCACAAAGAAACAAAGGTATTATGCATGTGTATTTGGATGCTAGTCTCAGTGAAACATGGAAAGAAGACATAGGCCCATCATTTACCCTAAATCTATTGTGGAAAGTAGGCCCTAATTCTCCATAAGTACCCCAGAAAAAGATGGGAGAAATCTTTCTATCAAATCTTGCATGAACCCTTCATATCCATGCACTTCATAGAAAAGGAGACTGCTCTGAAGTCTTTACATCTTCTCTCTATCTGTACAGACTACGATGTATGTCTTCAGTGATTAGGAAGAGGCAGCAATGTAGTTGGCAGGAATTATCTCCCTCCTTCAGGAGCAGCAAAGAATAATAGTTCAACAAACAAATGGCTTTCATTCGTCAGTGAGTCAAGATGAAAATTCTAGGCTCAGATTGCAGCTTCAGAATGCATGCAAGATATGCAGAGACTAAAAAAGAAACAGTTCTCCCACAAAACACAATTTTAGGATTCCCCTTCAACCTGTAGTTAGTTGCCTGAGCTAACTGTAGAAGGAACAGTTTCTTCACACAAGGCAGGTGACAGATGACATTTCTCATTTTAAAATCTTTGAATGTTCCTCAGTTTAGCAGGTTCCTCAGGAATACTGATGAGGCCTTCACAATCACCATCCCTTCCTGTCAGTTGTCACTCCTAAAGAAAGTCAAGAATTAAATAAATGTGTTGAACTTGAATGTTTGCAAAAAAGTTGGTAGGCTGGAAATCTGCATTGTCTCCCTGTGCAATTTTTATTTAGGGGAGAGATTCCAGTCTCCTGCGTTCGCAATTGGAGTTCAGCAGTTTAGATAAAATATACCTAAAAGGAGTATGTTCAGTCTACAAAAGGAGAACAGAAGTCCTAAGAGTTAGTCACCATATAGTAGCTGTTCACCATGTAGGATCTGCTCTGGATACTTGCTGGTCAGGGAAATATCTAAAGCATTCTTCTAGCCTAGGTGCAGATCTACAGCAGATGCACAACGCAGAACAAGACTCGAGCACATGAAACACCTTGAGGCTGCTGGCTGAAATCCATGGCCCAAGGAACACTGTAGGTTACTATACACCTAAAAGGCCCATCTACTTTCCTCTCTAGCTAATATTCTGTAGACCCACACAGCAAATGGTCTGCTTTGCCATACTTAAGCAAAAAATTGCTACCTCCAAAGGGGATTGTTGAGGTTCTTCTGTTCTTCAATAGTCAGAGTACGAGGTGGGAGGCCTGAATCTAATGCAGATCAATCAATTAGAATTTTTAGAAATGGAATTAGTAAATCTCTGAGGTTAAAGTGGACTTGATGCCTTCATGAAAGATTACGTCTGAACTATATATAAGATAAAGAAAGACACTGGAAGCTGATTACAGAATAATTACATATTTGAACATGGAATTGCAGGAAATAAAAAAAATTGGTCAAAATTCAAGCTTGAAAAAATTCTTTCTCTCAGAAGAAAATATACATGAAAATGTGGAATGTCATTTCATTGTGATCTACCCTGGATAGTCCAAAATCACACTTTCTGCTTGAGCTTCTGTGCTTGAGGTGACTGTTTCATAGCCTTACAGAGCTGTAATTGTGCAGAAGGATCTCTTATAATCCTACCTGAATCTTCTGTTTTTGTCTAATTGTTTCCTTAAGTTCTCTGTGTTCTTTCAGGCCACCCTAACAATTTCTATTGCTTTATCTATAAGGATAAGATCACTGTCTGTATAACTTCACCTTTGTCTTAAAATTTTTTGTAACTATGCCTAACGTGCTCTCCTTCTTTAATCTCAACAGGTTGTTCATGATACTTAAATGCCTAAAATGGTTTTTTAAAGCCTACCATTAACAATTTGTGAAGAAATATAATATCCCTGAATTAAAACATTAATGAAACTTTTGTAAAATATATTTCACATTATTTGGAGTAATTTTTAAACCAGGTGCTCTTCAGCTGATTGGACATGTGCACATAAGGCTGGATAATTACCTAGATCTGACGAACTTGCCTAACAGGACTCTGGAAGACTGCATGTTGACTCACCACATGTAAAGTGTCCAGGAATTAAGAAGTTCCTTTCTTTTATTACGGAGGCTTATTTTTAGCATGCTAAAGTTTGCTCCAAAGGGAATAATCTATCCACAGGAAAATAGAAGCCCACAGTTGGAAAAGGTAAAGACACATGGTTTATGAGCTAGGGTTCTTCAGGGTTTCTATTCCCACAGTCATTTCAGAGGCAGCAGAAAGGCTAGTGAGAATTTCCACCCTTCAGAGAGCAAGGAAAATGACTTGATCAATCTTTAGACATGCAGCTGTTTGGAAAAGTCATTCTTCTGATGACAGGATTTCTTGTTGTTTCTTCCTCTGAGAAATATGTATGTTATGAAAGCAAGTGGCCTGGTTATTACTTACATGCTAAGTATCCATTTTTGCCTTTATCCTTCCCTTTGACGTGGTGAGCTAACTATTCCGGATAGGCTAACTATCCTAACAGCCTAAATATAACTGTTCTTGTTGAGGTAATTTTCAAATACAAAGAAAAAGACAAGCTTGAATCAAATATTATCTTCTCTCTAGGTAGAAATAACCCACTTGCTTAATGAGGTGAACAACTTTGAAACATTTTAAGTGAGAATTCTTTCTTCCTATTTATTTTTACATGTCTGAATAATGGTTTGGAAAAAAAAAATAGAAGGGAAACTAAAAATCTGTCATTAAGGTGTTCCAGGTAAAGTCCCATATCTGGAATGGAACTAACCTGTGACTCACTTCAGGCCAGGCACTGACTGACCAACAGGGGACAGCTTTGCAGCAAGACTTCAAACTTGAATGTGCACCAGCAGTGTAGTGTGCCTTTCTGATAATTCCATTTATTTACTTGGTGTAATGCGTTAGGAAATGCATAACCATCAGGGTAAGAGAAGTGATTATTTGCCCCAGCACAGATAAGGTTGCATCTAGAAAAAGGTCTTGGGTTGAGCTCTGCAGTACAAGAGAGACAATGATGAAGTGGAGTGAGTTCAGTTATCAATCATTATGACTCTTAGGGTGCTGGAGCACATGATATATGAGGAGAGGCTGAGGATAGCTAGTTTTTTCAGCTTGGAGAAGCCTGGGGGAGATATAATTTTTATCTTCCAATGTCCACAGGGGGAGGAGAAAAATGAGGAGTCAAACTCTTCTCAGAACAGCACGGTGAAAGAGACAGGTGACAGGAAGTGGTTGTGTTATGGGAAATTCTGATAGGACATACAGAAAAATTTCTCCTCCTGAGGGTGGTTCAGGCTCAACACTAGAAAAGGTACCCAGAGATCCTGGGAAATCTAGATTCTTTGAGATGCTCAGAATTCACCTGAACAGCCTGATCTGGCTTTGGAGTCACTCGTGCTGTAAGCAAGGGTTTGGAGTAGAAAATTCCAGACCAGAAACCACCGGAGGTCCATTCCCACCTAAATATTTGTATAATAGAACTAGATTAAATTTCCTTTTGTTTTTTATTTGTTTTTTCCCCCCCTTGAATCTTGTCTCTAAATCAATTATTTTTTCCAGGTAACAAAAGCTCAATTTTGAGAATGGTTAAAAAATTATAATTTCAGTAAAGAAACATTTAATATATTTTGATTAAAAATATAATGAAGAGTATAACTTGCCTGGTACTTTCATGCTCTAAAATACTATTGCTAATCTGTAGTGAAGTTCCAGTCAATGGAGGAAGAGAAGGGGGAGAAACTCCCTGCTTTTGCGTCCTTCCTACCTGTCAAGAGAGGAATTAATCTCAGCTCATGCCTCACTAGACTTATTTTCATTCTTCTCAGACATGTTTGATTGATTGTGTTACTTGCCAATTATTCATATTAAGATGACTCAAGCAATGAGGTTCTGTCACTTCTCTTGGAAGCACATGCCAGTATAAAGACTTCTTATTGTTTCGTTATTAATTCTTAAAGCAATCATTAAAGCCTGAAGGTTGGTCACTAATTATGATTTCAGTTTGACTGTCAGATAGCCTTTCCAAATTTTGAAGCTATCAGTCCACAGGATGTGAACAGTGACAGAACTTCAGGCCCCCAAAGTTGCACAGCCCAGCCTTGCTTTTATTTGAGCAACTAAAGGACATACTTCCTTTGGTCGAAAAGTAGCATCTTTCTACACAGCACTCCAGCAGTGGTCTCAGAACTGGTGCTGCTTCATTCACCCATCTCTTACCCAAACCACTGCCTCACGATATCCAGCTGGGATTGGCTTGTCTGATAGTTTAGGTAAGAACAGCTCTGACAGGTGTGTTAGTGGCCTACAAAAGATAAACATATAATTTTGTCCCGGACATAGAGCTGAGCAGGATGGATTTTGTTGGGAGAAGAGCAACAGGATGCATATGTTGACCAGCTTATTATTGCAGTGCTATAATGTGTTCGGGGTTTTTTGTTTGTTTGTTTCTTCCCTCCTCCCCCTCTCCCCCTCCGCCCCCACAATGATTTAGTGATGCTGCCCCTGAGAAAACAAGCCCAGTGCTGAAATGTCAGCCTATCTGATGCCAGACGGAAAAGGTATCAGATATAAACAGATGGATGTGAACGTCTCAGGAGTGCAAAAACTTGACAGTTTCACAGAAGTTCATTTTGCACAAAATTTGTATTTCCTTATGCCCGCTGGGCTGGGAAGACTGTATGGATGAGGTTGTCTCCATTCTAAAGAGGCAGAAAAAAGATCCAAAGCAAAACAGGTGGGCAGGATCAATAGCTTGTTGGCCTGAATGGCAAACCTGTTTACACAAATTTCTACAAATGCAGAGACAGATGGAAAAAAAAGAAAAAAAGAAAGGAAGGAAGATTAAGAATTATCCAAATAATAAAAAAGTCTATCTAAATTTGCTAACGATGCAGGAAGGAATCTTGCATATCAGTTTCCATACAAAGGCTCAAGATTTAGGTTTTAGGGTGATTTATTTTTTGGAAATAAATGTAATGAATTTGGTCTCGGACAGGAACAATAATCTACTCTATATTTTTTTTTTAATACTAAAATCTGCAAAGAATTTATTAAGCTGAGAGATGTGTAGCATGAGTCAGCACAAAACCTCAGATAATTACCTCAAATTGTTTTCTAAATTTGAAACTCAATCTGATTGTTGCTAGGAAAGAGCCTAGTTTTGTAGTGAGGATACCATTCTACTGCAGTGAAACTAAATGACCACAAGGTTGCAGCAGAGATCGGAGTGGAAAACAGGAAGGGCTTGCTAAAAATTCATCTCTACCTGAGCTCGAGGTAAGAAGACTTGTTCAGTATGTGTCTGTTTGGAGAAGATATATATGTGCAACCTGAATTAAAAACAAACCATTTGAAATAGGTTTTAGTTCAGACTGCTACAGACATCAACGTAACCCTGTCTAGAGGGACTTGGGAGTGTTGGTGGATGAGAAGCTCGACATGAGCCAGCAATGTGCACTTACAGCCCCAAAAGCCAACTGTATCTTGGACTGCACCAAAAGAAGTGTGGCCAGCAGGTCGAGGGAGCTGACTCTACCCCTCTACTCTGCTCTGGTGAGACCCCATCTGGAGTACTGCTTCCAGCTCTGGGGTCCTCAGCACAGGAGGGACATGGACCGGTTGGAATGGGTCCAGAGAAGGACCACAAATATGATCAGGGGGCTGGAGCACCTCTCCTATGAGGACAGGCTGAGAGAGATGGGGTTGTTCAGCCTGGAGAATAGAAGGGTCCAGGGAGATCTTCTAGCAGCCTTCCAGTACCTAAAGGGGGCCTACAGGAGAGATGGGGAGGGACTCTTTATCAGGGGGTGTAGCGATAGGATGAGGGGTAATGGTTTTAAACTGAAAGAGGGGAGATTTAGATTAGATATTAGGAAGAAATTCTTTACTGTGAGGATGGTGAGACACTGGAACAGGTTGCCCAGAGAAGTTGTGGATGTCCCATCCCTGGAGCTGTTCAAGGCCAGGCTGGATGAGGGTTTGAGCAACCTGGTCTAGTGGGAGGTGTCCCTGCCCATGGCAGGGGGGTTGGAACTTGATGATCTTTGGGGTCCCTTCCAACTCTAACTATTCTATGATTCTATGATGCAGCATTTAGGCTTTTGTTTAAAAAAAAGCCTGAAACAACAAATTAGTCCAAAAGTCAGAGTAATTTGACTGTCCTTCACCTTTAAGTACAGGAAGGAAAAGATGAGATTTTACCTTTACAGATGAGAAAAAATTTTGAAGGATTTTGAAATACTGACAAAAATATGCTGTTCAAGGAATTCTACAGCAACATGATCCAATCAAAATTTGGTCTGTCTTGAGTCCATCTTTCTCCCTTATATCAGTGCTGGTATTCACATATTTGCGCAGAGAAGTGATCTCAGGAGAGAGTGACTAGTGACTGACTCAATGCATGGGTCTATGGGCTCCTGCCCAAAAGAGGGCCCTGGCACTGCAGCAGCCTTCTTGTGGTTTGTGCTTTGCAGGTGTGGAACCCCATCCTCAGTCACAGCAGCAGATCGCATCAAAATCATGCTGCTGGAAAAGGGAAAATCATCAAATATTATGGATCAGAAACTACAAATCTTATCTGAAATTAGCTTCCACTTTATCCTAAGTAAGAGTTATTTCAATGGGTGGGTCCCACACTAGTGAATCCACTCTGATAAAACACAGGATGTTCTCTTTCTGTCATACACAGAGTTGTGCCTAGAAACAGAAATTCTGCAATGTTCAAGGCAAATGCCTTTAACATATTATGTAAAGGAGCATGTAAGAATTATGAGACAGCAGACACTAATTGACTCATCCCCAGCCACTGAAATTCAAGGTGGCATTATAATCCGCTAGCCAATATACAGAAATAGTCAGGACAGAGGTCTGTAATGATGTGTATTTTAACCAGATGTGCACTGTGCAACCAATTCTTGCACAATATACTATCTGAACAGGGACAAGAAATTCTTTATTTGATTTACTCTCTTTTTAACATGTAGGTTATCACTATTTGGTGCTATTTTACAGGAAGTAACTTCATATATATTTATCAAGCCAGCGAGGTAAATTTAAGTAATCCAATGAATCAAACTATAAGCAAAACATCTCATATAACTGTCAATTGAAGGTCATACCAGAGTTAACATATTGGATAAGAAACTAAACCTCAGTTTCATCTGAACTAACATTAGGTGTCTTCTATAGAATTGTAGAATAGCTGTAGATAAGCTAGATTTCTAGAGTATCATTAACCTTTGTCACTTCAGCAAATGGAGGTCAAACTGTGATTCTTCTGTCCACATATAGGTGTCTAGTTTAGAGTTAAATGAACTGTGCTCCATTTTATAAAACTAGGGAGAATAGGCTGTGATGGCAGCACAATGAGCAAAACAGCTTCAGCTGCAACATGGAAAGAACAGTTTAATGCGACACAGGCATTTTGCTTACTGGCTTAATAACTCTCCAGCTGACAAGCATAGTCTTGACAGCCTACTCAGAATATAGGATATTCTCCAGCTCTGGGTTTTGCCAGGAAAGAAGGAAGGACAAGGACTAAATGGGCTTTATCTCTCTATTACTGTTTTGGCAGAAGGTGATGCTCTTACATCGTAAGTCGTGATCTTGGTTAAGTGTAGCTGTTCCTGTCTTCCTTTTTTTTTTTCCCCTTTCACTTCTCCTCCTCCCTTTTTCTCACCTAAACTGAGTTTGTGTTCACTACTTGTTTGAAATAAAGGGGAGTATTAGAATTTAAGGCCAGAAGCAACCCAAAAATCATCTAGTCTGACCTTACGTATATCTTAGACAATTATAATTCTCCACATATTGGGGATTTGGGTAAATTTGTCTAGATAGATCTTTTCTTCCAGAAAGTATTGGAGACAAAAAACTTACCATTTCTTGAGGAAATTTTTTCACTGGTTTATCAAGTCACCGTAACAGAAAATGCCACTTTTTGTGTTTAAAATTAACATTGGCTTAAGCTTCCAGCCACTGCTTCTTGTTATGTTATTCTCAGTTACTTTATAGAATAAACCTGGCACTTTCTCTCATGAAGATTCTTACACTTATTAGGTGGTACTTCTCATTTTTTTTTTTTATACAAATGTACAGACTCTATTCATTTTTAAAACTTTAACAAGTTTTTTAACTTTTGAGATGCTTTAACAATTTGCATATTAATTAACAATTTGCATTCTTTCACCTTCATAATGCTTTCAATATGTATGCCAAGAGATTCCAGCAGTGATTTTTACAGTTTCACATTGACTGTCATGTTGATTTCTTTGTCCTGCACTACCCCAAAATGGTTTTCAGTGCCAATGCTTCCTGCCACACCCAGTCTGTTGCTATAGATAGTTTTCTTCTATAATAGCTATAAAACTTTGGTTTCTTTGGCTGTATTATTAAAAAAAAAAAAAAAACCAAACAAACTGACGCCTAAGACTAACTAACTATGTATGGATCCAACTAACTATGTATGGATCCAACTTGTGGAAAAAAACCCCAGTCTTTTGTAAAACAACTGCTATGTTTTAATCTTTATTTTGTTTATTATTGCATCACTGATGACGTATTGAACAGCAGTGATATGCTCTTTGTCTCTTTTTGCTAATCTCCATGTTATCCAGTTTCACACTAAGTTTGCAGTGAAACCTGAAAGAGAATCCTGGAGCAAAAGAATATGGTCTCATTTCCCATTCTCCCATCTTCCCAACAGACTGACTAAACAATAAAGGGAGCAATGCCCTGGTCATAAAGGGTTCATGCACAGATAATATCTGCTGCCTCCTTACCTTACGTCCTGCTACAAGCAAGCACTGTCCTAGAATTTCTGTGTTTTCCAGCACCACCCATTCACCACTCCCCATGGTATAAAGCCAGACTAGGAATGGTTCTCTGTCTCTCTGGAATAAAATAATTCATTCTAAAGAACAGCAGTTAGTGTCTGCTCTCAATTAGGAGCCCTGTAATCTGTGTCCACATGTGGTCAGTTATGGTATCAATACATAGGATTAATTCCTTCTTCTTTAGATAAGTCAGTATAGAAACTAAGCTCAGTTTTAAACCTTTTTCTTCACCCTTTATAGAGGCTTTGCAACCTGGAAAGGTTTAAACACACACAAACACAGTGGCATTTCTTGAGCTTGAATAATTTCAGTTATTTAATTACACACAAGGCAAACAAGGCAACCAATAGAACTGATTTGCTTGATGTTCTGTTTGTTGATGCCCTTTTGTTTAGCCAATAGGAAAATATTTCCATAGGTCTGTGGCAAAACTTCTTAAGGAAAAGAAAGGAAAAAGGAAGGGTGGAAGACAGGGAGGAAGGCAAGAAGGAAAAAGGCCTTGAAAACTGATCATTAGAACAGACACTGCTTTGGTGATCTGTCTGCTAAATAATTCTGACAAAGTAGAATATATATCCATTCTACACACCACCAAAATATCTTCAGATAGGGAAACTCATACGTACAGAGACATATGATGTGCCTAAAGCTATAGACATATCCATTGCACATAATAGAACTTGACCGTTTCTAAATACCAACACAGTGCTGCTCCCAGTCAGCCACAGTGCCCAGGTTATGCTTCTCCAGCCCCAAGGGCTTATAATTAATCAGAACTTGCATGATAAAAAATATGACTGATTCTTTTTAACAGTAGCTCAAAATCAGTTTTGGAGCGTTTTCTTTTAGATTTGTTTCTGAGGAATCAAATCAGTTAAGCAGTTTGAAGAGCTGTGGGTAGAAGAGGACTTTTTTCTGGAGCAATTCCCTATTTTTACCTATGTATCTATGACTCAGACCAGGAATACAGCAATTCCAGAACGATAAAACAGCAGAATGATGGGTGTTTTCTTAATTTGTTCCCATTCGTTATCACTACCCCTCACTGCAGATCATCTCTCATCACAGAACTGAAGCCAGCACTATCCTATTTTATATCTATGATATGCTATTGCTAAATTGCTGTTCAGCAAACACTCTGGGTGCACATGGGTCATAAACAAAGGCATTTTATGACTTCACAAAGATGTAGATGTGGTTCAGATACTCTGAAAATATAGGGGGTGTCTGAACTCAGTGGATTGTCCAATGGCAGTCCAATATTTTCTGCTTTTCTAGAATTCTTGCCCTACACTTCCTTCTTTGGCATAGCACAATCCTGCTATTGTTCCAACTAAAAGGAGAATGGCTAGTGAAGAACAGTGAAGTCTACAAATGACCAGGTAGCCTGGAATGGGACTGAGTCGCATCATGTACCACCTCACAATCACCTTCATCCTCTCACACTACACTTAGCAAGATCCTCTAACAAGTACTTGGTACTTCCTACAACACACTGGATTTGGACAAGACCTGAGCCAGTTATAGGACTCTCTAGCTCTGAGCAGAGCAATTTTGTTTACGTCTCAGATGTTCAGGTAACCCTTGAAAAGTGCCCTGGGAATTTGACACGAGAAACACTGTGAAAGTCATGTGTTCTCTTTTCAAATAAGCTTGTTTTTCTGCCAGTCAGCTTGTTGCCACATTAATAGAATGATGCAAAAAAAGCACCCTAGCTTTTATTTTGTGCCTGGCCTCAGACACAAAAGGAACACAGTCCCCCTTGTTTCATTTCTACCATGCTGCAGGCACATCTGCTGTGCTCCTCATGGTCACCAGGCCAGTCACAGGGTTCAAGAGCAATTTAACTGCATCATGTGGCTCTTACCTCAGAGGACTTACTAGATACCTTAAACATACCAGTGGCACAACATTATCAGTGATTCCTGCTGCTAGGGAATGTTCTGTGCTCCACTGAGATGATTGCTGACTCCATGACGTCTTGATACCCTGATTCCCCAGAACATCAAGGGTTTTAGCAGACAATCCTTGGATTCATCCTAAATGATATTCAGGTGGGATTTCTGTGAATACTTTTAAGTATTCACAGCATAGGTTGCTCATAGATGTCACCCTAGTTGCAACTGTCCTGGAATTTACAGATTTCCATACAGGTGATTCATTTGACTGAGCATAAAACAAAACAAAAATAAAAATAGGAAGAGAGAAGTCTATATTACAGACAATTTTATATTTATGCTTCCTTTCAAAGACAGAAGTTTAGAAAACTCCCAAAGTTCCTGATATAAACTACAATAATAGGTAGGTAAAATATATTTGGTTTCAGGCAGTTTAAATATATATCTAAAGTAACTTTTGAATAAAATTAAGACCTTAATCAAAATTTTTCTGTTGGTCTAGAGGAATAAAAAAAATTGCTTATAGTTTTTGTAATCACAATGACATTTACTATTTTCATAACAAAAAAGGCTACAAGTGATTCTCTAACATGTATTCCCCTTTCTTCAGTTTTCTTAAAATCCAACTGTACCATTGGGTATTGTTTGTCCAGGATACAGACTGACATACAGTGAGCAGGAAACTTAGTGTTCCAGTACTGCATACGGAGACCTACTGCCTCTTTCTTGTTCAAGGGATGCATGTGACATTAAAAAAAGCATAAAAAAAACCCCAGAATATATATACATATAAAAGGGTTCTACCCTTCAGTAATTACATGGGTAAAATGTTCTTACAGTGTCTGGAGGAAAAAAAAAATATGTTGATAACAACAATGAAATCATTTCTGATAAAGAAAAAAGTTAAATTGATGAGGCTTGATTTTTCAAACAAAGATAAAAATCATACAGAAACTGCTCACTATGCTATACTTTCACACAGACTGAAGTGTCATTTACTTTCTTAATCTACTATCAGTGCAGTTATATCAGTCCAGTTTCTCTATTTTCATCTCACTCATTTTCATTCTTCAATATTCCAGGTAGAGTTGTCTTCGTGCAGGAATTGGGAAAAATGCTCAATCAATGCTGAAAACAAGTTAGATTCATGCCATCTCGGAGTATATCCTACTACCTGTTAGACTGCAGTGCAAACTATCGTCATGGATTTCTAGCCCAAATTGAGGTATGGAGTTTTGTATTTCATGTTCATGTTGCTGTTTACATCCAAGTATCTCACATCTTTTAATAACATGGCTGCATGTTTTCTATTTATTATGCAGATGAGGAAATTGTCAATCAAAATTATAAGAAAATGCCCTGTCATATAGTGTCTTGGTGTAACCAGTAGACTCTACTGTCAGATGCCAGAAAGAAAATTTTCCTCTTTGATTTCAAACACCACAGACACAGTCTAAGTTTAAAACCACGAAAATAATTGTTTATTATTTCAGATCTATTAAATGAAAACAATTTTAAAGAACAATACCAAATACCCCTCTACTATGATCATCAAAATTAAAAATTTTAAAATTTCCAAATAAAACTCATGATCTTTCCTTACTAGACCAGAACTCTTTTCCAAAATACAGCTAGTGCAGCTAGGCTGGAACCATAATAACTACTACTCTATCTGTTCCAGGTATAGGTAACTCAGGAGATAAGGATTTCTTCTCGCCTGGAAGATCATCTCACCTCTGATATATTTTGATTTTAAAAGTTTTAGGGGTTAAGTTCTTTGAGAAATGTCCTAAAGGGTAAGGAGCTTTGTTAGAAGGAATATTGTATGACGTTATAAGATACTGGTATCTATAACTCTTTAAATACTATCTTTTGCCCCATGGAGTTTGAGAAGCACTTGCATATAAACTTCTGATGCATAAATACAACAAAGAAGTGGATATGTTAAGATCCTAATCAGGTTATTTTTAGTAAAGAAAACATGTGAACATACAAAATGTCTGTGGAGTAAATGACTAATAAAGCAAACAGTATCACACTTGAGATACGTGATTTAGAACACTGGAGAGTTCATTATTTTTAAGAATAAACCTTAATTTAGGTTAAGATTGGGACTTAATACTTTTGAAATTAGGACTCAACCTTATCTTAATTTTGGCCACAGTGTACTTCTAGAGCAAAGTTGGTGGAAGGTCACCACAGGAACCTGGAGTAGTGTTGCAAATGAAGAGGCTAGCTTGCCAGTTATCTGTGATATCCATTTGTAGAACCTCTTTACTAGAGTAGTGCTGAGGCACATCAAGCTTCTTGAAATCTATCAGAACTAAAATACTCAGCATGTCTTTACATTCATACTTGGGTTTACTCCACTTAAGCTAATTCAATTTGTTGGGGATAGTTTTGTAATTTTTGGCAAATAATTTATTTGCCAGGAAAATGTAGTTTGGGTTACCTTAAGGAATTCAGAAATTTGGAACTACTTTTACAACTAGTTTATGACCAAAAAGTATGAATCATTTATGGTATTTGGGTTGAGGCACAAATAAACAGAACTGTCACAAATAAAATTTAAAAAAAGGAAATCAATACTTTATTACGTCTTTCAATTCAGTCACCTACTCTGTGGCAGCACTGAATTTAAAACCTTATAATATATGTTTCAGAGCAGGATTTGAATCAAAGTCTCAGGAAATGGCTATGACCAGGCTCCTACTAGGTATTTCATATTAAACTGCTCTCAGTATCTCCAGGTGGAAGATAGTTTTTGTCAATTTGGACTAATTATGAGGAAATGCTAAAAAGATGGAGAACTGCTAATTCTGGAAAAATTATATAGCTCAGCAATGTGAGTGGTCTTCTGCAAGAAAAGACTCATCCTTACCTTGAATCAAGGATAATGAATTTTAGAGTGTGAGTTTCTGACATCACAGTGGCAGGCCATCTCCATGATGCTCATAAAGCTGTCCCTTGCTTTTGTTAAAAGGAGTAGACCTGCCAAAGACAACTTTTTTGTAGAATAGAGTAGATTTTTTTAGCCCCATTTATTTCAATTCACTGAATTTACTATGCATGTCTGTTTATCTGATGAAATCATCTACCAAAGGCTTTGGGAGTCTGGGGAGGTCATTGCTGACTGGAAGCTACCCAACAATTTACAAGAAGGCCATGAGGAAACACCCAGGAAACTACAGACCTGTTAGCCTAAAGTCAGTGCCCAGAAAATTATGGAGAAAATAATTCTAGGTGCTATTGAGAGGAATTTAAAGGACAATGCAATCATCAGGCACAGCCAACATGGGTTCACAAAGGGAAAGTCCTGTCTAGCTAACTTGATATCCTTCGATGATAAGGTCACACGCCTAGTGGATGAAGGGAAGGCAATAGATATATTTTGTTCTGGCTATTGATACTGTCCCTCACAGGATCCTTCTGGACAAGCTGTCCTACTGTGGAATGAGCAGGTACACAATGCACTGTGTGAAGAACTGGCTGAAGGACAGGGCTCAAAGGGCTGTAGTGAATGGGGTTACATCTGGCTGGCGACCAGTCACCAGTGGCATTCCTCAGGGTTCAGTTCTAGGGCCAGTTCTGTTCAGTATTCTTATCTGGATGCAGGAGTTGAATGCACCATTAGCAAGTTTGCTGATGATACCAAACTGGGAGGTGCTGTTGACTCTCTTGAGGGACAAGAGGCCTTGCAGAGGGTTCTAGATAGATTGGAACATTGGGCAATCATCAATGGCTGAAATTTAACAAGAATGAATGTTGGATTCTGCACCTGGGATGGAGAAATGCCAGACAAAAGTATAACTTGGAAGAGACGTGGCTGTAGAGCAGCCCTGCAGAGAGGGATCTGGGGGTGCTGGTTGACAGCAGGCTCAGCAGGAGCCAGGAGTGTGCCCTGGCAGCCAAGAGGGCAAACCGCATCCTGGGGTGCATCAAACACAGCATCACCAGCCAGTCAAAAGAGGTGATCATCCTGCTGTTTACAGTGTTGGTGCAGCCACATCTTGAGTACTGTGTGCAGTTCTGGGCCCCACACTTCAAAAAGGATGGTAAGGTCCTTGAATACCTCCAGAGCAGGGTAGCAAAGCTGGTGAAAGGGCTGGAAGGAATATCCTATGAGGAGTGGCCAAGGACGCTGGATTTGTCTAGTTTGGAGAAAAGGAAGCTGAGGGGCAACCTCATTGCTCTCTACAGCTTCCCAGGGAGGGGAAGTGGAGAGAGAGATGCTGATCTGTTCTCCCTGTGGGAGATAAGACATGTGGGAATGTTTCAAAGCTGCATCAGATGAGGCTTAGAATTGAAATCAGGAAGCATTTTTTTTACTGAGAGGGTGGTCAAACACTGGAACAGGCTTCCTAGAATGGTGGTCGATGCCCCATGCCTGTCAGTGTTGAAAAGACATTTGGACAATGCCCTTAATAACATGCTTTAACTTTTGGTTAGCCCTGCATTGGTCAGACAGTTGAGCTAGATGATCATTGTAGGTCCCTTCCAACTAAAGCTTTTCTATTCTATTCTATATTAAAATCAAACTGTATTTCAAACATGAAAAAAAACCTTTCAGCTTATTGTGTAGCCTCATGAGAAAAGAGAGGAGGAGGTGAACACTGGTCAAAAGGTCATCTGTTCTTGAACCCACTTGGACAGACTCACTGAGGTCAGTGGGTTTGGACAGTGTCACTGAGAGTAGGATTAACTCATAAAAATGCAACGGCTGTGGGCTGTTTTTGTTACATAATAAACCTTTAGATAAACCTGTTAGAAAAAGTCACTCTTAAAAATACAGTCATTTATGGTAATGACTACTTTCCTAATACTCTATTAGCAGTGCTGCATTCCTCAACATGTTATCTATGTAATCATCTAAAAGAATGTCCCAGAGAGTTATACATGAAATTCCAGTTCCTGCTAGGCAGTGGGGTGTTTTTTAGATATCTGAATAAACAATGTTGGTCTAAACATGAAACATGAATGCACCACTGATAGCACTTGGCCTTACCTACATCAGGAATGCCTGTATTGTTGAAAAATGTTATACATTTTCTAATATATGCATAATCAAAAAATATATGATAAGTTATAGAAATAAAAACCTTTGGAAGATCAACCCAGTCCTGTTTTTAATGCAACCAAGAATTACAATATGTTATCCCCTATGATATAATCAAAGTTTTTAATCAACATTGACCTACTGGGAGACATAAGGGAAGCTCTACCCTGCAGATTCTAAGATTGAAAATGGGGAGAGGTAATACAAGTTATTCAAGGCAATGCACCACAACTAAATTCAAGGTTACAATGTGCTTGTAACGATTTACCTTTTTGTTGTGTGAAACTAGGCTAACATAGGCTTGGCCATATTGTGACACAATGGTAGCTCACTAACTGAGTGTTCTGTCAGAGAACATGGCCAGTGACATGTATGACAAAGAAAGATGCCAGAGGTTTTTAAAATGCTATTAAAGTATATAAGGCGCTTAAGCGTGCCTCTTGGGGGGCAGGGGGCACCGTGTAAACTAGCATAACAGCACTGATGATGGGAGAATTTGCAGTACCTTTAACTGTCCCTTTCCTGGTAAAGCTTCACCTTGAGAATGCCATTAAACAAGCCTCTTGCATCTCTGACTGCATACACTGCATTTATACTACTAGCCATGGCATGAATGTAACCTACCTTAAAAACAAACAAATCCAAAACAACAAACAAACTCTAGATTCTCTGCACTTTATTTTTTTATTGCGTTGTGCTTTTTACCTGACTATATCCTGTTCCAGAAGTAAATTACACCTTCTGTAAAAAGCACTGGTCTTGTGTTGGTTTTTTTTAGTTGCCAACATCTCTTATTTCTTCCATTATATGAAGGACAGGATCATCATCCTCTTTCTTATTCATTGTTTTAGGAAATCTTCCCTCTATTCACACACCCTCCCACTTACTAATCTTTCTACACTAAAAAATTTCAACATTATCTCACATCATGGTTTCTTCCTGCTTTAAATAAGTTTTTGTACCCATTCTTACATTCCCTTCATTTTTTTGAGACAGGATAACCAAGGCTGAACATATGATTCCAGCAGAAAGTTGTCTCACTCATTTACAGAATGGGACAGGAGCAAGTTTTCTGAAGGATGTTGGCTCTGTGATTGTTCACTTCTCTCATTCAGCTTGTAGCTGCTTCTAGCCCTAAGCATTACAATATTCTCATTGTTATTCTCTTCCTACTCCTAAATAGGCTAAAATTTAAAAAATGAAGTCACTACCAATGAAAATATTCTAAGATCTCACCCTTTTCTGTTTTCAGACACGTTCCATTAATTTCATTATTTGCTTTGAACAGTTCATTAATTCAGTGGTAGTGAACATTGGTAATAGAGTAGGAGGGCCTAGAGGAAAGGTTTCCAGTTGCTAACCTTCTAGTTACTGTACAATTACTGGCCCTCTGGACTTCAGTTCTTAAGCCAAATTTTGCTGCCTTCTTGCTCATGAATTCCTCAGGTGCAAGTCATCATGATTAAGCCAAATAGAATTACAGTATGCACACCCTAAGACTTAATAGAATAAATAACTAATCAAGCCAGTCCAGTGATTCACCTGTTTGGCCACCCACAGGAAATAAACATCCACATTGCAGTATTCAATTTCCTCAAATACCGTGCAAGAGCAGAGTCCGCAGCAGCTACTGTGTTAGCATTGTGAAAATTTTTTTACCCCGACAAAAGGGTTTTTTTCCTTGCTGTATTGTGACTGTCCAGCTATAGAGCAGCAGCTCAGCTTGGTTCATCCCCTCCCTCTCCTAAATATCATTTAAGTAGCACTGATGCTGTGGTCTCTATGGTATGGATCCTGAAAATTGGTAACAATGATGAATGTTATATGTAGCTTCCTGCAAGTAAGGATGAAATACTTCTCAGACAGCCAAAAATCAGAAGAACTTGTTTGCTACCCATTCACCAAGCACATTTTAGCAGTAGTCCCTTTGCTAGCCTCCACCTCACTGGACGTCACTGTCAGAAGAGGAGGATGTCAAAAGCATGGCAGCAGAGCAAGGTGGATCACCAGTTGGTACGTTGTGTCTCAGGTTGCAGATGCAGAACCATTTTGAGGGGAGCTCAGCCCCACCCTTGTCTCTGCACCAGGCAGGTGTTCTCCAGTACATCCTTGTGCCAGGGTTGATTCTTGTTCAGTTCACAACACATCAAGAACCCATCCAGCTGAAAACAAACCTTTTTCTCAGGTTTCTAGTCTGCAACAAACTCACTTCTCTGCTACAGCACAGCCAAGTTAGCATTAGTGCTGGCACAAGGAAGTTGATAGAGTAGATGTAAAAGGTTTTGGACCCGGGGAGAAGATGGCTTTCAGTGGCAGCCAAAGCATACAACACCGACTTACTGTGACCACGTAAATTTAGCCTCACTGAAGAGGCTATACAATTCCTCATTGGCTGACTTTCTTTTTGCTAGGACTTTGCGTGTGCATGGGGGAAGATTTCTGTAATCTCTGTCTTACTCTCCTCTACAGTCACACAATTTTAAAATGCTTTAAAAATTTGTCCCTCTCCACAAACATTTCAGCAGAGAAGAGACCTATCAGAGAGGATATGTAATAAACATGGGCGTGACATATCAAATTTATGGTTGCAATGGGGCCAAAGGTCAGAGTATGGCTCCCTCAAGACCACAAACTATTAATTATGGCAACAGATTCATGATCTCTGTTGTGCTTTCCCTGACAATTTGGAGCTACTGAATTCTCAGTTGTCAAATCAGCTATGCCATTATATTGTAGTGTCCTTCAGTCTGTCCTTATAGCATCTTTGGAATGCCCATTTCTTCACACCCAATTATATATGAAAGGAAGAACTGTTTCCAAGCTACCTGGAGACCATAATTATTCTCTGCATCCAAGTCCAGGATACAAAACACATAAACACCAGGTGGGGACAGCAGACAAGGAAAAAACTTGAAGCAAAAGGCAGAAAAAAACACCAAGTCTTGGACATACCCTTTTTGCTGCAGTAGGTTGATTTCATCCAGGCACCTAGCCTGAGTTCTTTTAGTCTGTTAGCAGTGCAAACAAGACCCCCAGAGCCAGAGGAGCAACCCATGATCCTCAGGCATGACCATCCCCCTGGTTGTGTGCCCTCCTCAGCTGAACTCAAACTGCCACCTCCATCTCTTTCTTTCTTCCTCTAGTGCTTGTCTGTAAATGGCATTTTCTCCCACTGATCCACCTGGGATAAGACAATCCAAGTGGGAAACAGGTGCTCCTGCAGAAAAGGTCGTTGCGGAAGAGGGACAGAGACTTGCAGCATTGGGCTAAGGCAGGCCACTTGGCTGAGTTCCCAAGGCAGCCAGCCCGCTGGAGAGTTGCTGAGTGAAAGAGAGCAAGCATGCACCTGTCTTCCAAACTACTTCCTGATTTAAAAAGACGCGGTTTTCTCCAGAAGCTGTTGAGAAGTCTACTGTGTGCCCCGAATAGTCTTGTTTGTACTCCACACAGGACTTCCGGCACATATTTTCAAGAACAGATGTTTTAAGTGAACCAACAGTTATAAGAGAAGTGCCAAAGGTTGTCAGGGGCTACTTTTGCCTCCTCTCCTTTTCACTTTCTTTCTCCTTCAGGCATGTTTTTGTCCTTGTCTGCAGAAGAGGGAACAATGATAGTGACTGGAGACTAAACAGGAAGGATTGCTTGAAGCTCTTCTGCTTCAAGTTCTAGGCAAACTTCTCCCTTATGTCTCTTTCCACCACAAGTAAAGCCCATATACATATGCTTAAAACCCAGCCCTAAGTAACAGCTACCCATGCTCTTCAGCTATCCTAAGATGTTCTTTTTCCCCTGCGTGAGTCATTAAAGCAAAAGTTTATCAGCAAAGGGACAGAAAAGGAGTCTCTTCTGTAAGTTATCTTTAATGCAGACATCCGTTGCACCTTCAAAATTATCCTTGCGGGTACTTGCTATCCCTAAATGAAAATTTCATCATGCTAGATTGACAAATAAAAAAAATTGAGGGCCCAGGCTGACATTTCTTCTCTCTCATGCTGCTCAACTGAATGAGCATGAAGAGCACACCAACCGAAAACTGCTTGTGAGGCTGAGTTAGGTCACAGGTGTCTTGTTAAACAGATATAACAAAGCCACAGTATCATCTAGCTGTCACCATAAACCAAGGATGGCAGCCTTATTCTCTAATCATGACTAGAAATCAAAGAAAACTTGTTTTGATCCATAAAGCATGAGTTGGAATGATTGTAATCTGCTGCAGGTTTGGCAGGCTGGCTTGACCCAGGTCTCTGGGTACAGTCTGCCTGCTGAACTGCGTGAGGATAAACTCTGTGAACTCAGAGTCTCACCAAAAAAAGCTGTTGGCTTTCTGGGATGCAAGAGAGCATTGCCAGCTCACACTGAGCTTCTTATCCACCAACACCCCCAAGTCCTTTGGCTCAGGGCTGCTCTCAATGCATTCTCTGCCCAGCCTGTATTTGTGTTTAGGATTGCTGCAACCCAGGTGCAGGACCTTGTGCTTAGCCTTGTTGAACTTCATGAGGTTAGTATGGGCCCATCTCTTAAGCCTGTCAAGTTCCCTCTGGGTGGCATCCCTTCCTTTCAGCATGTTGATCGCAGCACACAGCTTGGTGTTGTCAGAAAACTTGCTGAGGGTGCACACAATCCCACTGCCCATGTTGCCAACAAAGATGTTAGACAGTACCAGTCCCAGTACAGACCCCTGAGGAGCACCACTCGTCACTGGTTTCCATTTGGACATCGAACCATTGACTGCAACTATTTGAATGTGGCCATCAAGCCAGTTTCTTATCCACCGAGTGGTTCATCCATCAAATCTGTGTCTCTCCAATTTAGAGACCAGGATGTCATGCAGGACAGTGTAAACACTTTGTATAAGTCCAGGTAAATGATGTCTGTTGCTCTCCCCTTATCCACCAATGCTGTAACCCCATCATAGAAGGTCACCAAATTTGTCAGGCATGACTTACCCTCATTGACAATGACCTCCTTATTTTCCATGTGCCTTAGAAAAGTTTCCAGGAGGTGCTTTGGTACAGCTGGCCCATTATCTTTACTCAGAAAAGTCAAATCAGGCCCAGCATACAGATAGAATTTGTTTTCCTCAGAGTTCAGCAGCCACGAAAACAAAGTACAAGTTTATCCACAATAGGACACACACAAGTTTGGATGCCACAGCGTTCATATTGGTGCATATACCAAGGGGTAATTCTTACAAACCAGGGGCTGAAGTACGTTACAAACAGAGCAATCAAACTGAGAATTATTGTTTTAAATAAGGTTACTCCAATACATGCACATGAAAATGGAAATTTGTCCAGACAGAAAAGATTATGTAACAAATGCTCAGGAGACTGTTTGATTGACTGATTTTCCTAAAGTTTGTGGGGAAAATATTCTGGAATATCAAAATTCTTCTATTATTTTTTTTTTCAGTTCCACTTATCCATTATAACTTTGCAGCATTCATATTTTCCTCAGAGTACAAGTTTGACTCATACATTGTTTTTTGTCTTTGAAGCATGGAGGTCTGAATACTAACATGACCCAACACGAACAGGTACTGAAATTGTCAACTGTAATTTAACAGTTTATTAAGTAAATTAGGCAACTGTTATGAGAAAGAGCTTTTGATATGACACCACTCAGCTAAAAACATCACCGAGATATAAATGTATCCCTAACAGACTGCCACCATACTGTCATCCGTCTTCCACAGGTACTGAAAGGAAAAAATTATGACGGAAGCAAATTCATACACGAATGTGCATACATGAATATTCACAAAGTGACAGGCACACAGATATGAATGAGGCCAAAGCTGAGAGTCCTTTATACACTTATCTAAAGGATAACATTTTTTATTTTAATCTTCTGTAATGAAATTGCTGTCCCTGGTAAGCACTGTGGGAACATCCAGACAGTCAAGAGTCTTTTTCCCTCGGAATAGTCAATAGTTTTTCTAGTTTGCTTTTCTCTATTTCATTCCATGTCCTCATAGACACTCCTCTGTCTGTAATGAGAAATCAGAGCTATTTTCTGCTTCTACCCTTCAGTTTATGCAGGACTTTTTCCAACTCTTCATTCTTTGAAGCCACTGAGTTCACAGGGAGAAACGTAAATAGTCTATCTGCCTTTAGTCCCTCTGATCCTCTGTTATCTTCTTCTTTTATCTTTAAGATTTTTAAGGTGAAGCCAAAACAATACTTCATACTATGACAGGCCAATATCTGAGGATTGTTGTCTTCTATTTATGCCTTAAGCAAAAAACATAAAGAAAAAGACCTGTCGGAATCTGGTGTATGCATTGAATTAGATCCATCCTCATGTCACAATGTTATAGAGTTTCCTGTTGCATTTGCTCCATGTCTCTAGGAAACATCTCTCTTTCAGTTATGTACCGTCAGTCTCAGAGCTAGGGAAACAACCTTCCTGAGACTCAACTTCCATTGCTCGTTTTCACCATGGGTTAGCAAAGGCTGCTGATCAGGAAACTCTAAACCACAAATGGTAATTTCAGAATATCTTTCAATCCTGATTCACTGGGATCTCTGCTGTGCTAGGATTTCAATATATGTTAAGGAAAATAATTCATATTCCTATTCTAGCAAATCTGGGCAATGTTGGACCTGCATGATTCTCTCCTTTCTTTTACACCTACTGTTTTTGAGAAGTAGCTTGAAAGAGTAATTAGTGCCTTTATTTTCTAAGTACTACATATTATGATAATGCTTGGAAGTCTTAAAAAACAACCCCAACATTGTTCTATTAGACAATAGGCATTGTGAAACAATGTCTATTGTCTTGACAAAAAGAAGAAACAAGTTACTGGAAAGGAAATTTAACTTGGCAAGGAGGATACCACATAGCAGTAGAGGAGCAGGAATAATTGAATCCATATCTCCAGATGGAATGATTCATGCATGTATCTTCTCAAATAAAAAATAAAGCATGCACACAGCTCTGAAGCAAGCTTAAGAGACACTAAACCAGATTCCTCCAAGCTGTCCTTTCATAAAGAAAATACTTCAGATATTCTTTATTTCTTTGATGAGAAAGGGTGAATGCTGGGAGTTAATGCTCTACTGTCTGTAGCAAGAGCACATCCTCTCTGTGTTGGCACATCTACAGATGTTGTTTCCCTTTTTGTGATCTTCAAGTCAAGGCTGTATGAATTGAAGTCCTGCACCACCATTCCAATGACAGTTCAACCAGTGATGTAAAGCAGAACTTCACTTGCTTATGCATAAACATCCTACGAAAGTCATGCCTTCTCCAAGACTAATATAATTTTATATCCATGATATCCTCCACTTGCTTCAAGGCTATATTCCTCTTTGTCCCAAGATTAAGTTAAAATGGACCATGGAGACCTTTCTCTTCTTCTGTCTCAGACTGTGATATTTTACTAGTTAGATTTTACTAAATTCATATGCCCCATGCTTACAAAATGAAAGGAAATCTGAGGCAATTTTTTTATTGTTTCTTTTTTGTCTCTGAAGTTGCAACTGCAGATCACTATATCACTGGATAGGAATCTCACTCCTTTGTCTTCACTGGAAACACTCATCACTACTCCCTGCAGATCTGTGATCACATGCATGGTATGTAAACAGGGTTCAAACTGTGTTTTAGAGGGAGCATTCACTTCCTGTGATGATGTTAGAGAAGCATTACTTCATTTTCATTTTGCCATAAAATCTTATAGATCTGATCTAGACCTTTTTGTGAATCACTTAACATTTGCCTTTCCCCCCTTTTTTCTCTCTCTTATTGCTGTCTATCCTCTGTTCCTCCATTTCTGGTCCTATCATTTTTCCTTTTTCCTTCCCCTCATCTTCTCCCACATGAAGAAACATGTTTATTAGAAATGATGAAGGTAAGAAAGAAGAAAGACAGAATGCAGAAAGACTGATTGCTCTAGTCCGACAGTACTCTGAATCTACAATTGTCCTCTTACAGCTAAAAATTGCATTTCTGCTGACTTACACTTAACTCTCCAATTTTGAGCCCAATTTTTAGACTGTAGGATTGGAGATCAATTGCCTAGTCTTCCAGACTTCCTGTATGATATCAAAATTCTTGGCCAAAGTGACTTACCCTAAGGTATTCAGGAGTCTACTTTTAAAAGAGGATTCTTTGAGGATCTGCCTGGGCTATGGGTATTACTCATCTCACAGAAAGTCGAGAGGGTAAGTGTACTAAAACATGTGAGATCTTCAGATAATATGGTAATCCAATCTTAAAAACACTCAACAAGGTGGACAATCCTTTTTAGATTTTAAAAAAGGATAAGATTAAAATATTTACCTAAGTTTAACTTTAACTCCATAAAATAATCTTGATGAAATGCACTGAAGGGAAATAGATTAAAAAATAATTTAAATATTGTCCCAATTTTGTCTTCTCAAATGTAGGTCTGCACTTAGCAGAAAATTTTCCTTTACAATACAAATGATTGTATGCCCAGTTCCACAGCCACAAAGCCTTCTGAAAACATCCTGGCAGTACTATCACTGCGAAGAACAAGGTTGTTCTCAAGTATAGCAGTTCCTGAATAAAGCAATTACAGCATTGGGCCCAATTGTAAACTGTGTTTTTACAAAATGAACAAAGTTAAGTGAATCCTCAAATGGAGGAATCTCTGACAACTTCATAATGTTTTGATAATAAAAGACTTCCCTCATTTACTTGCTAAAAGTTATTTTTAATTGCTTTCTTTTCATAATTATGTTTTTTATCAGACACATTTCTAGGTAGTAGAAATGTAAAAATGTAATAAAATTATGAGACTTGTCAAACAACATTTTGCATAAGTTCTTAATTTCTAGAGATAAGTGTCTTGACTTACTGAGCTGGCATAACTTGAATAGTTAGGCTAATGTCAGAGGCCCGCAGTCTAACCATCTGTTTGTTACTATTTGGGAAGTAACTTTAGTTAAATAAGCACAATTATAAACACGTTATGAAAAAACCCCACATAACTGAAAGAAAGAAAACTTATAAAAGAATATTTGTCTGGCTACTTGCCATATTAATCAACAAGCAGCAACTTGAAGCAGTTCACCAACTAGTAAAGATCAAACTATTTGGAAGATGTTCTAAACCTCATAGAAATGATCCACCTCAGCACAAAATGGGACAGTATACAACCCTACCATCAAGGAAGTCTGACTGTGGAGGATCTACAGGGATGTCTGGGACCCAGCCTGAACAACATGGTTAACACCCTGTTCCTCCTAGCTACTGATAATTGCCATTTTGGTTATTCAAGAAGCTGGAAAATAGGGCCTGAATAAGCCCTAACAAATAACTGTTAGCATCAATATTTAAAGTCTAACATTAATATCAAGACTTTCACAGCTATGAAGCTCATTCAGTCTTGTGAAACACTTGGGGCTGCTATTCATGGATTATTTATTTCTCACCTACCTTGAAAACAAGCTCTTCATCATAAAGTTTTGAGACTGTGCCACAAAGGGCTTTTTCAAGTAGAAAAGCTTTAAAGACTTGAGAGCTGCCAAAGAGTCTTGTGCCACTCTGGAAAACATAAGCTCAAATTCAGACAGGGTATGGGATGTAAGAGCTGTAGCACTGTGTCCCGCCAAGGTGCAGGCTAAACACTGCCATTAGCACAGCCTGAGAACGTGCCTAGAAGATCATGCTTCACACATGAGGTTTCCAGGGGAGTCTGAGAATCCCTCCAGGGTTTAAATACTTTATAAATCAGTGTTGCCAGGATTTGGGTAGTTGCATGCATGTCTTGCCAAAGAAATGTTGGCAATTAAGGTACCTCATGGGCAGAAACATGTGGTCAAGAGTATTTAGGAGTCTTCAGTATTAGACAGCACTTGTGCAAAGGATTCTGTCAGAGGAATGGGAAATTACTTTATTCTAATAAATCGTTATCTTCATATTATTTTTCTCATAATTTTTGGATGCCTTTGTTTCTTTTTTTTTTTTCTTTAGTGATACTTAGGACCTGATCTGACAAGACTTAATGCAATTACACTGTAACTTTGATGTTATCCGTGGAGATTTTCCCAGCATCTCTGTGAATAAAGCAGAAAGGGTTTAGTTCTCAACATGCCAGATCACCAAAGTTTCCATTGCTCTATATGTAAACTGCCATATGCTACTTCTTCTTACCTTTTCCAGCAGAGCTAGACAAGAATAGTTCCATGTTCTTCCTCAGCTTCATGTGTAAAAGGACCTGTACTTCTTCCTGTTCATTGTTAAGAAATATTCATAATTCAGTGCATGGTGTTTCCACTCTGTAAAACTACCTCCATTAATAGGATCTGAACTCATCATGCACTCTGTTCCAGCTACTGTGTAAAATCAAACTACCAGGAAACCACAGTCACTCATTGCATTGCCTGTGATCATGTTTTCTGCACTCTATGTGGAAAACCCCACATTGTCTTCAAGTCATTTGGAAAAACAAGTATTTTCAATGAAGTTCTCATTGCTTTAATTTACCTATGCATGGTCAGCACAGTGTTACATCTGCACACAATCTAGTACGAGATTTTTCCACTTTTGTCCAAGGAAACTCTTCATTTTCTAATGCAGAGGGTGTGTATCTCCTCTTACAATTATCAGATTTTACAGTTTGCAATTCTCCATGACTGCATAATGGCTTCTAAATCTGGGTCTTAATGAAAGAGACTGATTTTTAATTATTTAGCTTAGCTCTGGATCCAAAACATTACATCTTCTTTATGCTAATCACTTCAACTCAAGTAGCTGTTGTAATTAGTGAAGAATGAACAGAGTCTTATGGCTGTAAACCCTGTAACAAAGCCCTGTCTCTGTCATAGTTTGAACAGTAAGAGCAATACCCTCATCTAGTAGCTACACTAGAATAAATAGTAGTAGCTGTACTAGAATACACCCCATGATACTATGCTGAAGTTTACTCTGAAGCAGACTTCAAGAACTTCAAAATCATATCGGATGCTGATGAAAAGTTGAGTTTCAGCTTTCTTCTTTTGCTTGTGCTTCCATCATCCATGGTAACCTGACTAATTCAGATGTGTGCTTCCATTAGATAAACAGAGAGCACATTTATGTGCTGAAGAAAGATGAAATGTGTACTCAGCATTAGTGGCCAAGCAGAAT
The DNA here is from genome assembly GCA_002844005.1 of Limosa lapponica baueri. NCBI lineage: Eukaryota > Metazoa > Chordata > Aves > Charadriiformes > Scolopacidae > Limosa > Limosa lapponica. Next base: position 667,201 of record KZ505831.1, on the reverse strand, counting down.
AAAGTTACACACATATACCATGATGACATTACAACTGCTGAAGGAGTATTTTTAACATTTTGCTTTGTCAGTCAGCCATGTGTTTGCTGTGTATATTAACACAGGATTTAAGGAAGAGATCAACTTCATCCTATTTACCTCCATTTCCAGAGAAGGGGTATCAGATAAACACCAGTAATAGCTTGGTCTTACCTGCCTCTAGAGCCTAGGCCTACCCATACTCAGACACAGACTTAGTTCAGAGTGTTTGCATAAAAGACCATGCACCAGCAAGGATTTGGGCAAGGGGATAAAGACACACAACATATACCCGAACATGGAATTGTTTAGAGTATGGATGGATCAGGTACATTCATTCCTCTTTTGTTGAAGTCTAGCACCAAGTATATCTCATAACAGTTTGTCATTGTTCAGCCCTGGGTGATAAATAGCGTATGGCTGTTGTGGATGCTCCCTCCTAGTTGCTGTATGCAGCAAAGCAGGATGAGGTAAACAGGACAACCTGAACTTAGCAAGGGCATGCTGTACTCCAACAAAAGTACCTTGGCCCAATGGGCTTTCCAAGGGACAAGCCGCCCCTAAGGTCATCATGCACAGCCAAGGTGGCCTATCAAAATTAACTTAGGAAACCCTCAGCAATAATAAAATACACCTTTTTTCATGACGCTTTACTTCTATTGGTATTACCTCTAGCATATCTGATGGATGTATTTGGTATATTTTCATGATTATTATGGTACTATGCCTGAACAAAGATGGACAAGAAGTTTCTTTTGAGAAAACCACTACATCACTCCTCTACTCTGACACTGGTAGCTTTCAGGGAAAGCGGAAGAATACTGTTTGGAGGCAGAACGGAGTGATTACCATCAGGGTGTCTTGCCTCATGTCAGCAACTTGTGTTTATTCATTTTGCTTGATATAAAAAAACCCCAAGTCACTTAGATAACTAAGCATCCAATGTGTTATATATATTGTAGGATTACATTACAGGATATATTTCATTACAGGATGACAGCATCTGTTCTTAATACTTACTTTGACACCTTTTCCAAATTAAGGCACATTCATTCCAGAACAAAACATTCCACTCTTTTTGCCACTGTAGTGAAATATTATCAAATAGAGAGTACCAAGTACTGACTAGGAAAGGATTTTCAAGGCTCCAAACATATCCATGTGCCCTAAGGAATACAGACACTATCATATAGGTTAGTATGGGAATTTACATAAAGCCTGGCCCCACAGACTAACTGAGCAAAACCACATCCAGGAGCACAGAAAAACTGGGAGTGAAAGGGCTACCTAAACTCAATGCTGCCCACATGAAAAGAAAAAAAAAAAGCACTGTTGTTCAGTGAGTCTTCACTCTTGTTGAATTATTATGCAGCTACAATGAAAATGTTCTCAGAAGGACTTGATAAGCAGGAAGAACTGGTTGCAGCGGCATCCTTGAAGTAGGGGAGTTCAAGATACTGAAGGGTGTGAGAGCACCAGAGTACAGACTCTGGATTTCAGGTGAGCAGATTTCAATTTCTCCAGGTAAGTAGTGGGTGGGATTCCACAGGACGAAGCTCTAGATTGAACTCTAGAAGAGTTCAGGAAAACCCATAAGTCTTTAAGGACAGCATCCTCCAAGTGCAAGAACAGTCACCCCAGCACTCAGGAACAGAAATAGATGTCTCAAAAGATTGGTTTGGCTAATCAGGGAATTAATGATGAAGCACCAATGCTAAAAGGCAGCATACAGAAGTGGAAGCAAGGTCAGGTTACAAAGGAGAAATATTGCATAAAGAGGTAGGAATGGTGTTAGGACAGCTAAAGATCAACTAGAGTTGACACTCACAAGGGCATCAACATCAACAAAAAGAGCTTCTACTGCTATGTTTGTAGTAAAAGCTAGAACAAAGAAAATTATGGCTTATTGTTGAATGGCTGGGTAATTTAGAGTCAGGGGACATGGAAAAGGCTGAGGTACACAATGCCTTCTTTGCTCAGTTTTCATCCACCATCTCTCTAAAGGTCTCTGTGCTTAGCAGGAGAGTTCAACGAAAAGAACTACCAGTGGAAGACTGAGTCAATGATTACACACTAGGGAACTTCAAGCTGAATAGCTTCACTTTAATCACTGGACAAATCATGGAGCAAGTCCTCTGGGGACAGGAGGAGACGGTGATTTGGAACAGTCAGCATGGATTTTCCAAGGTTAAATCATGCTTGACCAACTTCATTCCTTTCTGTGATAAAATTTGATTCGTGGATAAGGGGAGAGCAACAGATGTTATTTACATCAAATTTTGCAAAACCCTCAATGCTTTCTTGCTCAGTATTCTTGTTAAGCATTGTAGTCTAGAGTGGACAATCACATGCATAAAAACTGAATAGTCAGGCTCAGAGGGGACTGGTTAATTGATCGGTAGACTGTATTCTGCCTGGAGACCAGTAACTGGTGAGTTATAGCAGAGGTTATTCCTGCAGCCTGTGTTGTTCAACACCTTTATCAATGATCTGGAGGAGGTGACTCAACTTTGGCTCAACTTTACAGATGATGCCAAATTGAGACGACCAGTTGATACAGGTGGGAGCAGGACTACCATCCAAAAGGACATAGACAGGCTGGAAAAATGGACCAAAAGGAAGCTTCTGAAATTCAGCAAGTGTAGACACAAAGTCTGCACTGCAAAAGTGCTGGCTGGGAACTGAATGGCTGCGAAACAGCTCTGCTGAAAAGGATCTGGGGAGACTTGGTAAACAGCAAGCTGAATATGAACCAGCAGTGTACCCTGACAGAAAAGGAGGCAAACAGTATCCTGGGCTGTATTTAAAGGCACATAAAAAGTAGATTAGGAGAAGCAATTATTCCCCTCTATGCAGCAATTCTTAGACCATATCTAGAATATTGCATTCAGTTTTTGATTCCCTAATACAAGGAAGACAAACTGAATGAGACGAGAGGATGGCCACGAAGATAGTCAGAGGAATGAAATATTTGCCCTGTGCGCAGGTGCTGGAGAAACTAAGCTTGTTCAGCCTGGACAAGGGAAGGCTTCAAGCAGACCTAATGGTGGCCTTCACAGACCTAATAGTAGCCTTCATATATGAAGAACTTATTGAGATGATGGAGCCAGCTTCTTCACAGCAGTACATTGTGGGAGGACAAGAGGCAAGAGACAAAGTTAAAATGAGAGGTTCCAACTGGATATTATGAAAAATCTTTTCACTGTGAGGACAGTTCAACATTGGAACAGGTTTCTCAGGGGGTTTGTGCAGTTTCTTTCCTCAGAGGCTTTCAAGATCAGATTGGAGAAAGCCCTGAGCAACCTTGTCAGACTTCAGAGATGACCCTGCTTTGAGCAGGAGTATGGACAAAATAACCTCCTGACATCCCTTCTACCCTGAATTATTTCATGATGTTATTATCCTAGGTCTCTAATCTTGCCCCTAATTTTGTGAAACAAAATAAAATGTACCCTGTTCTTTCCATGTTCTGTATCACCTCCTAAAGACACAGAATAAGATGGTTAGAGAGAAGATTCTCAGTTTTATCTGTAGGCTTCCCTGGCTAAGTCTTTTTGAGGTCATATGGCAGAACCCACACTTGAAAACTCAAAGTCTTCTTTGAAAACTAAGTCATATCTTCTCTGGTAGCTTTATGATATAATGAAATGGGGAGCTATTCCATACTAAGCAGCTCTACCTGATTAGTTTTGTTTCTTTTGACATTTTGGCACCAAGACAATGGATGAAACATCACCCACAGAAAGGTTAAATAGTGTTTAATCATTTTGGGATTTGTTTCATGCATTCACTTTCCTTCAAATGACTTTTTAAAAACTCTTCCTTTCTTAACGGATTTTGTTTTAGTTATTGACATGTAGAACTAGTCAAACAGGGCTCTCACCACTGCTGATTTTATTTTTTTAATGCGTGACAGGGCTTTCCTTGTCTCAAAGGTGAAATATACACATAGGTGACAAATACAATCAGGAAAGGATACTTGTATGCATACTGAAGTTTGTAAGTGAAGAAAATGCTCAATGGTTACAAATAAGCAATTCCCAGTTTTCTGTGTGTGGGTGTGTGGCTGATGTGATCAAAATGAATAGAAATCGACTAACCAAGCATCTCCAAAAGTTCAGAAATCTTATTTCCAAAGGATGCAACTCATAAACAAACATCTTAATTTGAAAATGAAAGAAAGAGGTAGAAATTGAACACATCCCTTTGTTATCAACTGTTTTAATCACAAATCTAAAACACAGCACCTTATGAGCTACTGTGAAGAAAATTGACTCTATCCTAAGTAAAACCAGTACATTCAATTAATTTTTTCTGTATACTATTGGGCAGGAAGCCTAGATGCCTAAATGACAGCAGAAGATACCAGTGTGGGAGAAACCCCAAAACTAGTCAGTGCAATAATGATATAAGAAGAGAGTCCAGCCCCCAAACCTCCAAACTCAGCCCAGATATCTAATGAAGCGATGTGCAGCCTCAGGAGAATGAATTAAAGAAACCTGCATTACATATCCAGTTATCTTATGTGCCTACAGAAAAGAAAATACTATGGAAATTGCCGGAACTTTTCTGTAAGTCCTATTTTACTCTCTAGTTCTCAAAATGCTTTTGAAGCTGCTATGCAATTAGTGCTAAAAATAAAGATTCTAGTAAGCATTTGTGTCTGACAAGAAAGACAAGTTCAAGAATAAACTCTGCAGTTCCTGAGAAGAAAATAAATATGCTTTGTATAAACAGAGGAGAACTTCAGGTATAGGTGTTTTGCAAAAGTGAAGGTATGTACAGACGGACTTCTAAACGAATTTCAGCAATTTGGAGTCTGAAAAGATGATAATGAAAAACTGGTTTGTAAATTGGTAAGCTATCTCATTTCTGACCTTTGGCAATGTCACTCTGAATGACAAGTCTGTTATGAGGAGGGACATGGTAGCTTTTTTCACATTACTGTCAAAAATAAATAGTTATGCCTTTGTTCTCATGGCCCCCATCTTTTTAGTGCTTTATTATACACAGTAACCACTACCACAGGTACAGTTACGTTTCTCTCTATTTCAGGTTTTTGAATTCAATCCCTTTGCTTTTTATTATGAGCCTATACTGAATGTACCAGTTTGCACACCTTTTGCACAGGGCTCAGTGTGTAAGTGGAGGTGCTCCACAGACAAATACAATTCTAGGCTTCCTTGAATTGTTTACTACTCCAGAAGAGGCTTGTGACTGAAGATGTAATTGATGTGATTAATAGGTAGACAGAAGATTAGGAGAAGATCCATGGCAAAGTATGTATGTGAGGAATCTCTCAGAAGGTTGAGACTTTCTCTGTATTTCAGCTCCAGGATAAGATTTTCCTATAAAATCACATTTTCTATCAGGCTATTCATATAAGTTTTAGTATCAGGTTGCATGTGATATTAAAAAGGGATTATTTGTCACAGTGCTGCCAAACCCTCTAAAGCAGCTTATAAGTCTATTGTATAATAAAACTAGGGAAAGTCTCAGTCATATCTTTTCCTGCCAGGGAGTTGCCCCAGTGCTACTGATCAACAAAAGGCATTTGGGTTAGAGAGTTTCAAACTGGCAGGTAGTTCCATACTCAAAGAATTATATGGAAGTATATAAGGAAGGAGTTACTGGAGTAGTGAGCAAAGAGGACAGAAGGACAGAAACAGAAAAATAGTTCTTCCTTCCTACTAAAGAAAATCCAGACATACAAATGCACATCTAGAGGAAGTATTTCTTAGCATAGATCAAAAGGGGTGTCAGAACCACTTATCATCAACAACACACACATGACGTTTGTGAATTAAAGGATTTATTTAATTAGCTATTAACAATATCCTCTGACCAGTCAATAGTCTCACATAGGCAGAGACACTTAAATATAAAGATTTTATTACTTTGGCATTCAATCGTATGCCTGAGTCTTTGGACTTAGGTCTTTGGAAATCATTGGTGATGTAAGGTTTTAGAAAAGATCTTCCCAAGAAAATACAGAGTTCCTGACTATACTGCTTTACCCTTTTGCTTTTAATAGAGAAGAGTTGTGCTATAGTTAGAAAATGCCCTCACTTTTCAGCATTCACATATGTTTGAGTTTAAATAGGTCACCTATTTTGTGTTGTAAGGAGACAGTTCTGACATTAGATCATTTGGTCTGTGTTGGTTGTTCTGCCAATAAGAGATGCATCATTGTTGCTGCAATTGTACTTCCCTAAGGGAGTGCTCCCTCACTCTCTCCTAGCACCCAGTTCACTGGTACTGGAAAGCCCTCTTAAAAACACTCAGAAATCACTTCCAACAAGGCTCACTTTACTTGAGCAGTGTTCAAGGCTACAGATCAAATATTCAGGAAGGAAAAATGTTGAACAAAGCCATAAATGGCAACTCCTATTTGGAGTGATGGAGGGGGAAATACATTGCTACCATATGTAAAGAGCATTTCAAAATATCCTATCTTTGCCCTTCACAGAGAATAGGAGGAGAACATCCAGGCTTGTTGTGAAAAGGTGGTGGCTAAAGATCTTAGTGCAACCAAATAACCTGGACTGACCACATGCCTTCTTTCAGCATCGATTCCACCAGACCATGACTCTGATGAAACTGTTATGCTCTAAGTCCAGCTAGGATCACCGTCTGCAAGCTGGTGAACCACTCCTTCCATCAGCCCCTCCCTGGTGAGATTAGTATTTGTTTAAGGTCACTTGCTTTAGAATTATGATTGACACCCAGATATGTGTGTGCAGGCTGTCCAGAGACAGTGCCGGCTGTTGACACAATGCTGGTCACGAAAGTGACCTTTCGCACATTGACATTTATGATCCATTCCTGACTATTTCCTATGTGGAATATCATGTGGTCTTACCAATGGGAGTTGGTAAGGCCCATCCCAAACATTGAGACATAGGAGGAATAGGCATGCCGGTGTTCTCAAGCATCTCAGCTACATCTCCAGTGTATCGCATTAGAGTGAGACAGTCTCTATTGCTTCAACAGTCCAGGGCACTGTCCCCATGAGACCAAGCAAGCTAATAGTACCATGACCACAGCCTGAACTAAGAACTAACTCTTATCTGAATCCATTAAATTCTGTTCCATGTCTGTCATAAAGGATAATATGTGGAAGCAGGATGTACATCTATGTGCAGAAGCAGCATAGACGGAGTTCTGGGAAAATGATGAGCAGCTGTGATCTCATTGTTTTGTAAAAAAAAAAAAAGAAACAGAATCATAGTTCAAATTCTTCTGCTTCTGCTTGAATCTGCCTTGTACCTCCTTAAAAGCAATTCTTGTCATTTTATCTTTCCGTTGAAGTGCAAGAAAATTAATTATATCCCACTTAGTCTCTTCATCTTTATAATGTTTGGATTTGTCACATTTAGTTTCTAGCATTTGCTATGTAAGTCATCATCATTTACAGCTAAAAGTCAATAGCAGCTTTCTTCAGAAACCCAGTCTGAACTCAGAGTTTATAGCCAGTTTAAACAAATAGTTGAAGAGAAAACTTTCAGACTATAATGTACATTTTTCATTGATTGCTTCAGGAATTGGATTTCTGTTATTCTTTTCTCCTTTTCTGACTATAGCAATACTGTGAAACTTTCTCTAATGAGAAAGAAAAAAAAAGCCTTTAAGGAAATGTGGACTTTTTTTAGAGGCAAAGTGTCTCCACTGCCATTTATTAAGAACGGATTTTGTCATGGTCAGGTTTCAGTATATTAGCAATTATATTTCTATCTAACAACAATCCTTTGCTTACAGCTGAGTTTTTCAAGAGTACAGAAGGCACTTCAGTAGAAGCTTATGGAAATTCATTAATCAGGATTCATTCCACTAGTCTGACTTCCAGTTTCTTTGCCTTGTTTGCTTTAATGCGTAATATAAGATGAAGCCCTTAACCAGGCTAGAAAGAAAACCATAGTAACAATTTAAGAAATGGTATAAACATCAGATTCAGCAAACCATAATTATACACACAAAACTGGGTTATCTGTATCTGTTTTGCATATGTATTACTGAGAAAACTCTCTGTACCTATGTGCATTTTATTGCAAGCACTTATAGCAAGTGCCATCACCTCACTATCCGAAACAGGTCATTCCACCAACAGGAAAATATGGCTTCTTCTCCAAAGAGCTTGTATTGCAGTTTTCACTAAATGCTCAATAACTTCAAAAAATAAGGGCCTTGAGAGTTCTTATTTTGAACTTGAAATCAGTATTTGAAACTCTATAGAAATTTTGTAAAAAAGAAATTTCTGAAGTGGATTGCTGTGGAAAAACAGCTTTAATCCAAAAAATTTAGCATGGACCCAAACATGACAATCTAAACAATTTGTAAACTAATGTCCATGATTACTACTAGAGAAGCAAACACAAAAAATGGCCCATGATATTTATTTTAGACACAAAGAAGCAGACAAGATACCCCATATAGTTAATATTTTTATTTTCAGCAAAATACTTCGCATTTTACTACAAGCAACTGGATCAAAACATTCATTCTTATCACATTATTATAAACTCAGAAGTTGCTTCAGTAACCTAGAAGATAGTTTGAGGTTATCAGTGTCAAGGAGAGGAGGAATGCCTGCTTTGAAATTACTGCAAAGTTGTTAGGAGGGAGAGGAAAGAAACCTTGCAATAGCAAGGAGGAGCAATACTGTTTCGGAATTTTTGAATACAACTCAAAATGCAAAAATTGAAGTAAATCCTGAAGCACATTCATGCAGAATATTACAGCAAAAGTACTTTGCCTTTATGTGACTGTAGTCATTGCTGTTTCCAAGTCTGAGCCAGATTGCATTGAACCAGCTCAAATGTTAGTCTAGTGCCTCCTGTTACTTCATCATCTGAGGTTCCCATGGGCACAGCTCGTGTGCATATGTCCTAATGGAAGAGGGTAAGTATTCCATATTTAAGTATTAAATTTAATATTTCCAGCTTCTAGTGTGCCCATTGTATCTGCTGACTTTTCCCACCTCAAATTTTCTTCTATTGTTCTTCATCCTCCAGATCAAATAAATGATGCTAAAAATGGTCTGCACCACTCATCATCAACAAAAAGACTATGCAAAGTTGATGGGGGAATCACTGACTATTGGTAAAATATTCTGCTCCTTTTTGAATAAGGTCTTTTTCCAGGATTTTTTGTTAATATGCAAGTCACCTCAGAAAACTGGAAGCCAAATTCCAATAGCAGTCAGGAAGAAATTTTTTACAGTGAGGTAGGTGAGACACTGGAGCAGGTTGCCCAGAGAGGTGGCAGATGCCCCATTGTTAGAAACATTAAAGGTCAGGTTGGACAGGGTTCTGAGCAACCTGATCTTGTTGAAGATGTCTCGAGTGATTGCAGGAGGGTTGGACTAGATGACCTTTAAATGTCCCTTCCAACCCAAAAGTTCTATGATTCTCTATCTTACTTAAATTAGGCAACTCTAAAGAGAGGAAATAAATCACACAATTCTGATGCTGTTCAGTGCATGGGTTTTGTGCAAGGCTTTTGAAAGTTAACTATTACAGAATGTAATTTTACCAGAGAAGGCACTTCCTTAAAAATATCTGCTACTGGATTTCTTCTTTTCTTTTTACGGAGAGCAGATGCAGAAATCTATAAAGGCCTAGCACTGTTAAGTGAGCTCTGTTCTGCCTCCTGCAATGTCAATCTGTTGTTCTGAGTTCCAAGATCAAAATTCTCATTATTGTTTATAGCAATGAAGAAGAACAGAAAATCAGAACCAGGGTTTACACAGCTTATACTTCAAACTAGTAAATATCATTTATTATTTTTGTTATGTCACAAAGAGGAGTCCTTTTGTGGAAATGGCTATATGTGGCTCCATTGTAATTGTAGTTCGGCAGGTTTTCAAACTAGTGAAAAGACTACTATACCTGGGGGCAAGGGGAAGAGAGGGAAGCCATCAGTTCTCCGCTTCCTGCTATTTCCCATTCACTATGAAAGAAAATTTATTTACAATTAGAGCAGCAATCCACAGTTCTGGTTAATGTGCCACTTTGTTCCCATCTCCATAGACCACCACTACAAACCCTAAAGCTTTTGGGAAGGACTGACAATACTTAAGTGACCAAGACCAAGCAACACTCAATTCAACAAAATGAGTCAACTCAAAAGTATGCAGTTGAATTCTGGTGAGACAGTCTTCTTTTAGTCTTCCACCGGAGCATAAATACACATTCAAGTAAGAGAAAGAGGACATTTAAATAAACACACATAGTTGCAAAGATCATGACTCTCATTACAGCACCTGCAAGAGAGGAGATGTAGGAGATGTTTGCTGTGATATTTCAATACAATCAGAAATCCACTGGATTCAGCTTCTTCATTATCTGCTTTGATTTTTTTTACAGTGTGACTTGGCTTGAAGTCTAGTGCTAGATAATAATCCTTGGTTTCTTAAAAAACAAAGTTTCTGTTACGAGTCCTGTTGGAAGGAAATGTTAAGACCATGGATTGCTTTCCACACTCCTGAGAATACAAAAAACCTTGAAATGACAGTCCATTTCTCTGAACATTTCTCCATTTTTCTTAAAGTGGCCCTAGGCAGATGACAAACTGACAGACTGGTACAGCATCATGCCTGGAAGGGAACTATGTGGATGACTCAGTTGTTCATTGGATACTTTTAGACTTTCAGAGAGAGAGAGAACACCAGTTTCTGAACTGCCTCTGCAATAGCTCTTATTCATCTATCCAACATTTCCTCTCCATTTCTTTCAGTGCTATATTGTAGCTCACTACCCAACCTTGATGGCACAATAATTCAGATAACTATGGTTTCAGAATCCTACTCTTTCACAGAAAACAAAAGACCAACTTCAGCTCACTTAGGAGATTAATAGCTCTGCTGAAATTCACGCTGCTGAAAGTCACCTAACCAGGTCATACATTCTCTCATTAGGAAAAGAAGTTCCCACTTTATATCCTTCAGAATCCTCCCAGGAATAACAATCACTTCATTTCAAAAGCTTAAAGTGCATTCATGTGACAACAAAATAAAACAAACAAACAAAGCCACCACCAAAAAAACCCCAAACAACGATTCAAAACAAACCCAAAACCAAAACAGTCCTGCTAAGATTGCAATATTGAAAATGAAGCTAATAGTGACTGCCTTTCTTCAGAGGGCAAAATCTGTCAGGCCCTGAGTGCCAGCTCAGCAGTTACGGTCCTTTTAATCATCACAGTGTCAGCAACTACCTTCATTCCTGAGCTTAGTGACAGGGTTTTTTTTCAGTTCTGTACCAAATCATACAATAGAACTTCAGTCAGCTCTCTTTGCTATGAGAGCACTGGTATCATGTGAAACTGGAGGGAGTGATTATACTGGATGTAACAGTCTGGAAGAGGGCTTACTGATCACATCTTTGTAAATGGATGAAATCCATTGCTATCTTCTTTTGCTTGTTTCTGTAGGGCATTACAAAGCATAACAAACCACCACAGACCTTAGCTCAACAAGTCCACCAAGCTGGTGCAAGTACCAGTGCAACAACAGGGACACTTAAAAGTAGGAGAGAAAAGACTGCATTCATATATCTTAGCATTGATGTCGTGAACTGTTCACCAGCAGAGTTCTTCAAGGCTGATAAATGTGTGTAGCATGCTGGTATGTGCATGAATAGTTGGAGAAGATATCTGTTGTGGCAAAAGTGATCTGTGTTGTGGAGTAAAAAAAGAGGCTTCTTAGACATCATAGACCTCCTCTTCCATGGTATGATGACCAATCTCTCCACGAAGCTGGTGGAAGGTGTTGCGCCTCAGGATCTCCCAGCCACGGTGAGAACTAGTCCTGGATGTGCTCCGTGACAATGATAGAGCAGACAGGTCCTTCTTGCACAGGATGTTACTATTGATTTCCAGCTTTTCCAAACCTTTGTCATAATTATCCCTATCCTGAGCCTTAAATGCTTCTGTGTAGCGCATCATCCTGTGTTTGTTGGGATCAACCCTGTCTTGAACTCTGTAAGAGGATTAAAAAACATAAACTGAATGAAGTAGAAATGTGCCAGTTTATCAACAAAACCAAGCAGCCACAAGAAGCAAGCCCCTTCCAAAAATATGCCTACTGACCCAGACATTCCAGAAAATCTACGCAGAAATGGGAAACTGATTAAAGGCATGGTAATTGTGCTAGCACAAAACTATCTCCTAGACCTTCATCCCTGTCATTGACTTCAGTACCCTTATCTGCCCGTGGTTTCCTGTCCTTTAACTCATTTCCTAGTCATGATTTCCCCTTTCCATTTTGCTGGCTGTAAGCTATTGGCAAACCTACCCCACCTGACTCTAGATCCAGATCCCTTGTGTGTACAGGCATATTCATCCATTTCCTTTGTTCTTGTCTTTCCTCCTCTGATAATCCATGGTTGCTAGCCTCAGGATGTCACTTATCGTTTGCAGAACTTTTATTTAACGGCTCCCTCAACCCTTCTCTACATTACTTATAACTTGTCTTCTGTAATACTATCCCACACTGTGTTCAATGAACATACATGTAATTTGACAGAACTAGATCACATCAACACTCTTTTCTCATAGCATCCATTGAAGAATTGTTGCTGGGATATTGCTCTTGCAAAGTTATATTCTGCACCTTGGACTAAAGGTGTTGCACATTGGTACAACTTTAGGTCTGCTTTTTCTGCCCACCAAACCTGAAAATCCACAAGGCTCGTTACTCTGCCAAAACCTGCAGAAAGTCTTATTACATACAGCCTCCACTCCCCCTTCTGGCTTTATCAGCAAAAGATGATGGAGTTAGAAAATACAAAGTTTAATCTTTTCTCACCTTGGTATAAGTATTGATTAAAATCATAAATAATGAGGAATCCAGTGTTATCTAGACTATAGATAGTTTGCATGTTATTTCAGTGCCTAAACTGAAATCCTGGACCTACAATTTGACGCAGCCTTTGCAAAGTATAATATAGTTACTAGGTTCACACCAGAAAGAAATCTTGCCTTTAATTATTCCTGTTCTGGTTTTGAATCACCTGTAGTGCAGTTCATTGCTGCTAAATGCCTAACTGATTGATCTTGCCTGTGCCATTTCATGCACCTAATACATAGGGACAGCCATCCAAGCACAGCAGTGAAACTTTGTGATACTCATTATAAGGAGTTTGAAAGAAAAATTCAGGCCTTACAACGCATGCAATTTCTGGTGTCTGAGCTTTCTGAGGGGAACAGTGCTTGTCTATCAATCACAGACAGAAACAGACTGGGGTCTGTATTCTGGAAGGGAAGGACTCCAAACACTCTTCCCCGGGCCACTGGAAAGGCTCCTTATTAACATCCATACATTGGATTCTTCTTCTGGGATCCTTATGCGCACACACTAGAAGAGAACTCACCTAAGATACCATCGGTCCCCTAGCCCATATTCCCGTCCACAGATTCCAGACCGAGGCCAGAGACACCGCGGCAGTTTCCGCTCCAGCATGACAGTAGTAGCAACAACCTTTAGAATAAAAAAAATGCACAAAGAACTCAGATAATTATAAAAAAATCAGACTCTCTTTCAAAATTACCCATTTTGTGAGTACTGACCCATTACTGCACTTCATTAGAGCTCCATATGTAATGAAGAAAAATCGTAGAGACAATACTCTGTTTATTATAGGGCAATTCACTACTTCAGTCCTAACTGTGCCATTTTTGGAGGAAGCAATGGAGCTCTTAAAACACTATTAAATTTCTTTCCTTTTATAGCTGGCAATCTGATGGCAACAAGTAGGGTAATTTATTTGCAAGCAAGAGAAGAGGACAGTATTTATATCTGCATTAACTATCATCAGAACTTATCAGTGTGGCCACACAACTACATTTAACCACTTGACTTATTGCTTTCTCACAGAAAAACATTAAGAAATGGATTTTCTGTTAAGCAGCTATATAACTGATCTGGTTGAATTTTTTTGCCTTTTGAGCAAGAGTCATGCCAACTTCTGTTAATGGATCTTAAGATGTTACTGACCTACTTGTAATCATTACCTTGCATTCTATGTCCCTTCAGTCAATCCCTATAGTTAAAATTTAACTCTCAGTTACACAGAAATGTGATTTGTAAAAAAAAGATGTAACTTTAATTCTATTTAACAAGAGATTCCATGCTTAAGGAACAAACAGCTAGAGAGACACAGGACGGACAAGAAAGTCTGGATGGGCTTCTAGCTGCTATTTGAAATAAGGCAGGAAAACCCGCATAGCAAAGATATACTGGAAGACTGTTTCACATGGGAAGATGTGCAGAATAGTTTTTCACACTCATAGAAAGAATGAAAGAAATTTGGTGGCTGATGTATAGAAGCTGTAAAAGATAATTAAAAGGACATGGCTTATTGTACTAGTCCCTGAGAAAAGTGAAGGCCAGGGAAAGGTTTCAAAACACCTCTCTTTGAGCACAAATGGCAGAGTAAGTAATTGTACTGTCTAGCATATTTTTCCTGGACAACTTTTCCCCTTCTTTATTCAAAGCAAACCCTCTACAACCTAGATTAGATTACCTGGGCTCTCCAGAGCTCATCCCGCTCATGGGCTACTCTCCAGTGAGTGTCACCCATCATGGCAATTAACAAGTTGAGCATAAGGAGGGTGGCAATGATGGCAAAGGCAAAGTATACCACGCTGTACATAAAGGGCAGGTCCACGTCATAGTTTGCAGGGCCATCAATGATAGTGAGGAACAGCTCAAAGGTGGTGAACAAGGACATGGGATAGTTGTAGAACTGCCCAAGGTTTTCAGGATTTTCTGTCTGGAAGATGATGTAAAAAGCTAGAGTAGAGCAATGGGGGAAAAAAGAGAGAGAGTGAGTTTAACAATGGGAATCACATTCCAAGAGCAACAACAAGGTCCTATAAGAGATGCTGACAACACAAAGTGGTCTGGGAAGGAGCTGCATGTGTTTCTATGTTAGTGCAGTACCCAGCATAACAAGGACAAATCCCTGACTAGAATCACTGACTCAGAATTTTGCATGACTCAGAATTACTTTATTTATTTCCAGAATTACTTTGATTATTTGTTTGTTCTCAAAATAGTGATCTTTTCTTCTTCAAGGGTATAATAAATCTATGTGAGTTAATCTCATTTTCCAAAGACAAATATATTAAATACAATATGTTTTGAAACCTTGACTTAAATATATATGTAGAATTATCTGGATAGTCCTAATTTCTATTACCCTGGAAAGAGCAAGAATTGAAAACCAAACTCATGAGAACAGAAAAAAGTACTGGGAAAGTGACCAGAAATAGAAGCTCTACATCA
Source organism: Limosa lapponica baueri (assembly GCA_002844005.1). Lineage (NCBI taxonomy): Eukaryota > Metazoa > Chordata > Aves > Charadriiformes > Scolopacidae > Limosa > Limosa lapponica. The sequence goes on along the minus strand of KZ505831.1, from coordinate 651,897 downwards.
TTACCACCTTTGCCAGCTAACTCAAACGGCAACCTGAGAATAAATAAAAATCCACATACTTAATTCATACTAAAGAAGTTGGCAGGGGTAACATAATGCTGTTTTCCTTTTGTAGACTCACCTGATGCAAAGCCTAGTATCACCACAGCCATGAGCCAGCAAAAGCGCATAAGATCTCCAAATATCATCTGAAGAGCAAAGACAGAGCCACCATAAGGCCCAGCTGTCCCATCAAGCCACAATGCAACCCTATGTAAACTATTTTTCAGAGTCTAAGACTAAAGGAAAATTCCGTATTAAAGAGAGAATGTGAAAGTCCCAAACCCTCTGTGTAGACAAGAACTTGTCCATTTGTCATTAATGCTAGTCCTGAGGGAGAAAAATTATTCTTTCATTCTCCCTGTCTACAAAGAGGTATCAGGGTATGTGTAATAAGCCTGTATTTGTTTGTGTCTTATACCTTCTGGATCATGATGGTAAAGGGTCCGAGCATCTGGAAGCCTCTTGCGAAGTACATGACATTGCACCATCCTAGCACCAGAGCAAAGGACATGGGCACAACCTCACCGGTTGTGCTGGTGAGACGCATCACCATGGTTACTAGAATCATGCAAGCATATGTGATGCTGCAGAGGAAGAAGAAACAGTGAAAAAAGTTCAGTAAAGGAATCTTACCCTCCTTTTTCTTTTCAAAAATTCCGGGACAGGCTCATATAGACATAGCCCCTTAGACAGAGACCTCTTGGTGCTATTAACTCTATCTGTCCACTCACCTGGGTTCCTACATACTAGTTGAGCCAATAAGAAAAGTAAATAAAGAGAAGGAATACTCTAAAAGAATGGAGAAACTGACTCATCTGGCAAAAGAGAGCCGTGGGGAAAATGAGAGACAATATATTTATTACACTTAAAAAGTGGTGTACTTACACAATTATGTGAAAAGGCCCTCCCAGGATTGTTTGTCCAAAGTATTTCGCTGCTCCAACTCTAAGGATATCTGGGATCTAAGAGAGACATTCTATTGACTTTAGAACTTAGATGGATTTCATTATACTATTAAATGTCATGGCAACCACCAATATTCAAAGGATCTTGGGGCCAGCTGCACCTGCTTTGTTTGCTGGTTCATAGCTTGATTTCTATATTACTTTAAAAAATTAATGACTGAGTGAAGTGGGGCCCTATTGCGATGTGACAGAGATTGCTGGAAAATCTAAGAATGCTTGGGCAAATTGAGAGACTTTGGTATGTGGCAGAGAGATGTTGCAGCATAAGAGCTGTGAGCCTGAAGTTCATATAGATTACTGAGACGAGACCAGACAAACAGCTGAGCCTCAGAAGTGAAGATCTTCTTGGGGAATCAAAGGAGTTTGTTATAATTCAGACTCACTGTGTTAGCTGTAGTGTAGCCCCAGAGTCCTGATCAAACACAGGAAGAAGGGCCTGTCATTCTGGAACATATATGGGCAGAGAGAACGCTGTTTACAAGCCCCATTTCACTTCTGTTCACCCTGGCATTGTCATTTGAGATCTCTCATATAAAAGTTTCAATCTTCTATTTCATATTATAATAAAATCAAGTGGGGGATATATTTGTTTTAATTTAAAGAACTTTTGATTTTTTTTAGGGAGAGCTCATGGTAAGGAGAATACCTAAACATGCTAAACATGGCCCCCTCAGAACTATGGTTGAGTAAGGCTCCTGTCATAGGCCCATACAGTCACTAATCTCCAATTAAATATAAACTTTTCTGTGTACACACAGAAATGACTTCAGCTAGCATCCCTAAACACAGGAGTGTTTAGGAGTGCTGGGTGAAGAATGTCTAAGAATCTCATGCAAGAGCTGGGATTCAGCTGGACCCACAGATGGTGCTAACGGGAACTGTGTCATCACCCTGCAGATACTATTTTATAGCCCTGCCAGTCCTTCTAATTGCTTCTTCCACACCTGGAGCCTTACTAGTACATTGTCACATTCTCTGTTTCATCCAATACTGTTGACAGAGTCTATTACCATAGGTATATATTTAAAGCACTTAGATTAAGCAAATGACCCCTACCAAGTTGTGAGCACAAACTCATGTTTGCCTAGTAAGTAAAATCTGTCTTGATTAAACTCGAGACTGTAAAGCTCACTGTTTCTCTTACCTCCAGGATCAAAATAACTACAGCTCCAATGACTGTGATCAGCTCCCCCACCAGCCTCAGCTCATCCTCATACGTCATATATGATTCCTGAAAAAAAAAAAAAAAAAATTAAAAAAAACCCAGAGTCAAAGGAAATTAAATTTTAAACGAAGTGAAAGAAAATTAAAAAAGGGAATGGGGCAAATGAAGGCCCACTATCAGTGTAATAAACATGGCTAGGCCTGACAAAGCCACAAGAACCAGCCCAGCTCCAGCAATGGAGAACAGAGCACACCCAGTGTTCCCCACTAACAAGGGCCAGCTGGCGGAAAGAGAAAAGGAGGACAGCTGCAATAGGTGGCAACTGGGAAAGACTTGGACTTTCCAGTTAAGTAGGTTAGATTAGAGTTGCCCAATGCTGCCTCTGGGGCCATGACTCCTACAGACACAGTACCTGTAGCATTTTCTGGACGTAGATTGTATTGTCTCTGCTGCTTGTTTTGTTGCCTGTCCGGGGTTTCAGTGGTCGGTAGACGCAGCACATGGTGAAGCAAACCATGTAGAGTATATAGAATAAAGCCAGGAAACAGAAATAGGGACGACCATACATGTTCCACTTCAGGCTCACCAGCTCCTTCACAGGTGTTAGGTCCAAGATCTGGCGTGCCTGAGAAAGACAGAAAGAAGGAATTGCCATAAGGGTACTTGTTTATAAGCATCATTCTCGCTGCTTCCTGGGAGAATGTTAACACGCTATTCTCACCTACTCTATTCAGCTATAGGAAGCTGAATTTATTTTGCAAAAATGGAACGCTCAAGTGGGTTTGGATTTGCTTGGTTTGCCAGTAAAGAGCTTTGAAAAAAAGTGAAAAATACATCCTGCAGTGAACAGCTTTTGAGTACCAGTGGGAAGTGCAAGAGAAGCATGTTAGAGACTGGAATAAATTTGTTGTCTGTGTAGGCCTGGACGCATATAAACACTTGAGACAGACCTATGATCTAGGTCCATGAATGCAAATATATGAGGATGTGTTACAGAAAATAAAAGGTATTATTATTATTAATTAATTATTAATATCATTATATTAGGACATATATATATATTAGGGTTGTGTTAACTTTACAGTATCAGAAAGTTTACAAATGCTTTGAACTCCAGGGATTCAAATACATGCAAAACTACTTCAGTTCATGAATTGTCTTTTACTGTAACTGGAATCAATTTTGAATAATATTTCGTGTTAAGCAAGACTGCACAGTGCACTTTCCAACAGACAACTCTGCAAAAAATATGCACCATTATTAGAACATAGAATTGAAAATAAGATAATTTGAATTCTATTTTCAGCTACAGAAAAAAGTTTCTGTGCAACCATGTGAAATTCACTTAGATTTTTTTCTCCACATTGGAGTTCTGCATTTATACATGTAAGTTAACATTAGTTTCAACAGCTATTTCTATCAACTTCAGCAGCATTTGTGGAAACTTTTAATGTCTAGGAAACATATCAAAAGGTTCTTTAGATCATTCACTCTCTTTGAAAAACTGACCTTGATTTAGCAGGCAACTAAAAGGACTTTGGAAAGATTTTTGAAGTTCCTTTATTTCTGTCTAAATACAGCCTGTTTATGGACTGGATTTTGAAAAGTTTTCACCGTTCAGCTATGATGATAAAATCTGCTGTATACCCAGAGTGAGATATACTGTAAAAAAAACCCAGGCTCTTTCAACTTACTTCCTCTACATTATTAGATTATATTCAAAGTTTGGGTTCTTCTTTTTAGAAGTGCAGTGGTGGAGCTCAAATATATCTAGAAGATGACATACATTTCCAGGAATAAACAGAATCTTCAGTGAGCATCTTGCATGATACGAAAAATAGTGCTGCTGCACAACAAGTTGTGGTTGTGTTTCTGTCAAAGATCTGCATATATCCATATATACTGTGTGGCTGAGGAATTCTATGCAAAAAGAAAGCTTCATCAAAAAGAGTTGAGACCATAGTTTGAGAAGTGACAAAGGCACTCTATATAAAGAGCAGTGGAGTTATGAACACTGGAGGGAAGAATCCTCTCTTATCACACAATTCCATTTCAAAAACTAACAGGAAGGATCCAGAAATTTTCTTAAGTGCCCTTATGGTTGATCTGGTTTATTTGCACTCATGCATATAAACAACAAAGAAAATACAGTGAGATGATATGGAGAAAAGAATTCAACATCTTTTCCTCTGTTGAACATTGCTAATCCTTTGAGTGAATCTATTGGTTTGGTGCTGGGATGACGACTATAAAACTTGGAAAGATCAATGTCACTCCACTTTTTTTTAACTGTTTTCCTAGGATAAGATGAAATTGTGGCTACGTGGACTGTCCAATAAATGTCATTACTTCTTCCTACACACTTTGCCTCATCTATGTCCTTAGAGTGTCACTACCACAAGTAACCCCATCACATAACTTTAGATACCTAAAGGAGGTATCTTCATTAGTGATGTGGTTATCCTGAGATTTCTCTCCTTGTAGGCCATAGGGTCCTACAGACTGCTATTCAGCTCATCTAAGATCTAAATTGCTCTCTGGAGATACTTAGTTACTTGCATTTCTCTATCAATCACATGTAAAACTTAGGGAATCTGTATTAATTAATTAAACACCTCGGTGACAAAAATTACATGGGATGAATCTAGGCCAAGTGCACTTTTTTTAGCTTATTTTTTCTGATATGAACACACAACATTGTGTGCAAAAAGAGTAATCACTCTCAAGGCCACCCAAAACTAGACGCTCTGCTTAGTAAACTAGTCTGTGAAGAAAGAATGAACTTCATGGGAAAGGTGTTAATTTTAGTATGTAATCACTATTGGCATGTATTCAACACCATAGTGACAACAGCCCTATGCTGATATGAATAAAATGAAAGAGAGAATATTAGAGTCTTTTCATACTGAGTTCTTTTGAAAAATTTGGCCTGTGATTCCCTAGGTGTCATAAACTAGACAGAGTCCCACTGCGAGGAAGTATATTCCACAGAAATTGCAAATGCTATTTATGAAGTCGATGGATGATACTGACTCAGGTTATTGTGGCCTCCAAGATCTGCAGTAGTTGAAGAGCTAGTTCTCTACTTTCGAGTCAAATGGTTCACCTTGAAGTAATTCCAAAACAAAATTTTATTTTTCATTTAGTTCAAAGCCATATTCTATTAAACAAAGATATTTTGTTTACTGGCACCTGCAAGCCCAGCACATCAGCATGGAGTCATTTTTTGGTTTTCTGTTATCTCAGTATAACTGTTTAGAGTCCATTCACAGCCTGGAAGAAATCAGTATAGCTGAACTGAAGCCATAATTGTAATGACTTCCTGTAGTTGAAGAATGAGCCTCTAGTCCTTCATGTGTCTTCCCTGTGTGGAATTTCTATTGATGTAAGTAGAGTATGTAAATACTCAAAGTCTAGAAACAGGACTATGGCTGATATGTTTATGAAGGGTCAAAGTTTGCTTTGTAGGGCAAGGGGCTCAGTCTACTTGAGAGACACTCAAAAGCAGTTGGATTCAGCTATTTTAAGAGTTAGTGTTATTTCGTTTGCAGTTTCTCTACCTTTAAAAAAGGGAAGAATTTACTGGGCCATTCTCACAAAACATATGCAGGGTTCACATGAGCAATAAGCTACTTTTCCAAGAATCCTTTTTGAGGTTGCCAATCAAGTGCCAGAATATCAACAAGGCCTCTTCTGTAAAAGGGAAGCAAAGGCATATATATAATTGACTGGACATTACCCTCAGTTCTTACGGCATCTTGAAGGTAAAAGAAAAGACTAACAACTAAAACTTATCTGATAAACTTTTGAAATGCTTTTGTTGTATGTAGGAACATAGAACTGAGGATGACAGAATATTCCTGTTAGTACAGCAATACATATCTTCTGTATCAGGTGATTTCTTCACTGAAAGGGTTGTCAAGCATTGGAACAGGCTGCCCAGGGAAGTGGCTGAGTCACCATCCCTGGAGGTATTCAAAAGGACAGGTAGATGTGGTGCTTAGGGACATGGTTTACTGGTGGACTTGGCAGTGTCAGGTTAACAGTTGGACTTGATGATCTTAAAGGTCTTTTCCAACCGAAATGATTCTATGATTCTACGGTTTTAAAATTGAAACATTTTTCCAAATGAGATTAGTACTTGTCTAAAGCTGCATGGCTTATGTAAAAATGTTACATTTTAAGTTTCTGCATTATTATCTGGGTGATACTTAATTGAATCATCTATATCAAGCCTTCAGTTTCCACTAGAAGACTGATGCTTAGAGCATAAGTAGGATAAACAGGGTGTACTCTACACCTTGCTTTTGAATTTGACCCACACACTTTATTAAATACTTCTAGACCTATTCCTATTGTAATGTTTAGAGGACCACAATAAGCAAGAGAGACATAAATCAAAGTGGGTTACTTTACAAGAAAACTTCTTACTGCAGTCTGTATGTTTTCTGTCTTTTGCTACATTGCCCCATTTCCTCTCAGTCAGCCAACGACAGATTGCACAAAGTGCACGGAATACATATGTTTCAGTAAATGGACACTAATCTCAAATAGCCGAAGAAATACCCTAAAGGATCAAAAGGAAGTGAGAGATAACAAACCTAGTTAGATACCCTTAGGTGCTCTGTTTTGTGTAGAAGTCAGTATTCTAGAATGCTTTGCACAGGAGGATAAATTTCATTTTCAAAAGGATGATATAGGTTTAGGAGCTTACTGTAATCTTCCCGTAGCTTAGTTCCCTTCTATTTTTGCCACTTTTCATCCACTAAAGGGTCAGAAAATACATCTCAGTACCTATTTGTGTAGGCATCCCCATTGATACAAAAGGAATCTACCTTTGATTGGGGCCTAAATATGCTACTCTAGTCCAATACTAGACTGGGAGGGTATTGATAGGATAGGGTGACACATTGCATTCTTCTACAGGAGACAGCAAACATTTTGGACCAAGCATATATCAAATACGAAAAAGAATTACTATTTATACATGCAAACATTGCAATTACTCATATTTAAGAGCATTCTTGGAAATAAAGAAATTATAGTAACTCATGGTATTTGGCGACATCTTACCATCTGAAATTCGGAATCTTGGATCTGCATGCACTATGTTTTGGGAGAAGACAGAGGCACAAAATTCTTCTTTCTTTGAGGATTATGGTTTAGTCTTCTGGACAACTTCTAAGGTTGTTCTATTTTTTTGACACAGACTTCTTTTCCCTGAATTTCTGTATGTATCACTACACATAGAGATTTAGAGGATTTTAAATAAAAGCAAATGAGAGTTTCATAGACTTCCTCCATATTGTGCAAAGCTCTCGAGTAGCTGAAACTTCTCTTAGAGAAGTTTGACTGAAAATTTGATAGATTGAAATAATACAGGATGGGTAGAATTGTGCTAATTAAAGCGTCTTCTAATTAATTTCCTTCCTATTAGGATTACTTAAGGTGATTACAACTGATATGGTAGTGTACCTTGAAAGACTTCAGCAGATCTGCCTAGGCTTGCCATTACACTCTGCTATTTTTATCTTAGTGATCTCTTTACAAGTTTCTGAGCTTACAGCAGAGATAATTCACCTACTTTGTTTCAAGTCATAACCTGGACAAGCAATGTCATTAAATAAAGGGAAGAAAAATAATGAGTGGTTTTAAAATGCATTCCAGTTCAGGATTTCTGAACGTAGTCATGACTCACAGGGACATTGTGAGAGTTAATCAGTATCACAGCTATTGAAAGCTACTTGGTACTGTAGAGCTGCTTGTTACTGATATCTTTGAGCCTAGTGAAAGAGAGAGAACCCTTTACTGAATAACACAATGCCATTTCCCGTAGCTTGCTCATACCAAGTTCTTTGACACCTTAGAAGAAACTGTGTGTAAAGCATCAGATGTAGGCAGATCATTACAAAGCTGCTACATTACATGTATTCCCTGTAGCACGTGGTACAGAGTCCTTCCTCCGAGATAACATAAAAGAGCTTGAACCTTCAAACTCATCATTCTTCCCCTCTTATAATCACTGTGGTCTGCACATAGAAAGCATGTAGTGCTCACAGTACCTCTCTCTTCTTGGTTGAGACAATGAGCTCAAGGAAAGACTGATCTTCAGCCCAGGAGTCAATCTCTGTGAGATCATAGAGCACAGTGGTTAAGGGGCCAAAGGACCAGAGATTGTGCTTCCTCTTCTGCATAAGGTATTGAAACATCTGAGGAGAAAAGAAGGAGATGGAGGATATCAAAAGTGTTCCAGTATATAGTGCATTTACAATGAAAATAAATAAAGTTGTTAAAAATTCTTTATTACAATGTATTTTCTTTGAATTTGGTAGTTGTTGAGGTTCTCACATCTCACAGGAACAATTACAGCAGGCTAAGAAGTGGAAGAACTTTTTCTGACTCCCATCTGATTATTAGCTCATGCTTGAGGTAAAGGATGACTGATTTTTATCCTAAATTCTAATCAAACTGCTGAAGTTATTTGACACAGTTATATATGTTGACAATAGATTTCACATGGAATTATATGCTGATTGGGAAAAAAATCTTTTATACTCTTCTACAAGTTATCACGAAAGAGGTGCGGCAAGGGAAATGATCCCGCGCTTTGTGGATCCACAGAATAAACACTAAGCATCTTCATCTTTTTGTTAAGGGGAAGGATGAGAGTTTACATTAAATATTGAGTTCTTGACTATGAATAAATGTCTGTGGATACCTGAAGAAGCTTCCTATGTGTCACATTTAGGGTAATGAAATCTAGACAACAAAGACAATAATTTGTTACACTTTTAAAAAACTACTTGGAGTGGATCTTTCTGTTAATACCTGTTTAACTTAAATGCATCAAAAAATGACTAAAAAGATCTATTCTTTAAACACTCATTTCTTTCATTAGAATAAAGAAATTTCTTGTACGGGTTTTCTGGTCCTACATGAGACTTCTAGCAAAAAAAATAAAGGACTTCTTATGTATCTTCCACTCACTAAAAATATGCACAAACTTGCTTGGTCTGGATGATGTTATTTCAAGTTCTCTGTTTCTGAATAACCTCTTTTGTATGGAGGCAACTGTGTCGCTTAAACTCACCACAGTGTTGCCCTCAACTCCAGCCAGTTTGAATGGAGTAAGCCCCTCATTGTTAGGAATCAATTCAAGTGATCCTGGTCCCTCTTTGTTCCTGTCATAGGAAAGTATCAGGCTGTACATGTGGCAGGCAAATGTCTTATTAGGTTGGAGAACCAGGATGTGAAGAACAGTGTTACCTATGAAGGAAGCAGACCAGATAAAGTATAGGGAATAGCCCAGCCCTATGCAAAGACTGGCAGCTGACTGATGCCAATAACAGTGGCTTTAATTTTCCTCACATCCCTCATCCCACAGCTGTTTGTAATGAGAGAAAAATTTGTGCATGCACAGATGACAGAGTCTGATTTAAAGTGTCCAGATCCACTGTATGCAATTCACTAGGCCCCGCAGCACATACCCAGGTAATCTTGAGCTCTAATGTCAGCTCCATTTTCAATAAGCAACTGTACAATTTCCTCATTTCCCACACAGGCAGCAAATGATAACACATGCTCTCCTGCAAAGAAAGGAATGGGGAGAAATAACATTAAGATCTCAAGGGGCAGGAGAGGTTGAAGCACACTGAGGGAAAGCTATCCATGCTAAGAAGCCAGAGGTTATGAAAGGAAGAGTTACTTCAGGTAACTGCCCCATTCCTCATCTGACTTGCCCCGCACAACACTAAAAGGAAGTAGTAGTCTTTTCAGATTGTCTTCATGAGAAGATGGACAAGTAAGTCGCAGCATATGCTGCTAGGAAGAAATTAAATTACAATTCTTTTGCAATATGTATTTTTTGTATACATGCAAATAAATAAAATGTGTATGATTTATATATTTATATTTATATAGTATTGACATAATCAGATGAAATCTTACTGTCTGCTAAAAGGGGTGTGACTGATGACACTTGGAGGCAGGAGCCTCTGCTTATCCCTTTTAGATGGGAACTAAAGCAAGCCTCCCTCATATTGCGTCATTACTCTGATGGTTCCCTCCCATAATAGCAAGGAGAAAAGATAAGGCTGTACCGAAATAGAGAAGATTCTGGGAGCTGCGCCTGAAAAAGTGCCCAGTGGCCCGTGCTGTGCAGGCATTGGCCCCTCTCTTGAGTAAAGCCTTCACCAAAGTGATGTTCTGGTTCACTGCTGCAATGTGGAGAGCTGTCTGCCCTGTAAGACACAGAAACAAAACCTTGCCTTCCAAGAAAGCACCTTCAGGCTGATCAGTAGCCTGCAGTTCACATTTCACTCATGGTAAATCCGATTTTTTTTGGAACCACATCCATAGTGGCTATAAGATTTAACTTTGAAGATATCCCAGTTGTATGCGGAAGGTTGGACTACAGATTTTCCAGAGGACACATCCTATTTGAACCTTTTATGAGTTCATGAAAACTGGCTTTACAGCCTGCCAAAAAAAACCCCAACAGGATGCACTTTCTAGCTTTTTTCTGGGGGAAAACAAGACATGCCACACTTTCCCAGGGAGGACATTGAAAGCTCATGTCTCTCAGAAATGACTGTACTTTCCTTCATAGGACATTAAGGCGAGGTCAAGACAAAGCTCCCAAAGATGACTGTCTCTAATCCATCAAACTAGGTATTAGAATTTTTAAAACCCCATCATTACTATCTTAGTGGTTTCAGGATTCTGTCTGGCATTTCTCTTTAGTCAATAAGAACCATTCTTTAAATCCTGGCTCAGAGTCTAGATTCAAAAGCAGTAGCCACAGTTGCTTTCAATACCTATTCTTTGTCAACCAAAGAACCAGTTTTTCTTCTTTCAGAGGAGATTGGGTAGGTGTCCCCTTTGTTACACATGACTATAGCAGAAAGCAAACTGTACAATTCTGTACAACTGTACATTGCAATTCCACTATAGCCAACAGGCCCACATGCAGTTATGGTGCAGGTTAACATTTGCATGTTTGCACATGTATGTACTTTTGGTTTAATATAACTCCAGTTTAATATAATGGTTAGGAGCCATTTGTATGTTGGTTTTGCTATGTAACAGTTTAGCAATATATTGAACCAGGAACAGCAGAAGCCACTTTCCTAAATGTACAGGTAAGTATTTCCTCCCTCCTCCTGCAGAAAATCCTGCTCATCCTCATTCCCTGAGATGTTACCTTCATACAGCTCTGATGTCATCCTCTCGTTGACAAGCTCGGGAGCTGCTTCCATCAGAGCCACCGCAGCCTCCACATTATCATACAAGGCAGCTACATGAAGGGCAGTCTCCCCCACTGCACCTACAAACAGTACGAGAAGTATGTCAGTCATCTAGACATCCAACTATCTGGGACAAAAGCAGAAACAGATTTATTGGGGCGGAGAATTATGGGAGTGCTAGATCCGTAAGTGCTGCTTCATCAGATGACATGGTAACAGCCGCATAACTGCATAGCCTCAGTCCTTCACCCCATCAAAATCTGAAAGCTGAACAGAGACTCCAGGTGTTTGTAAGTGACAGCAGATGCAGGCATGAAGTGAATCAGCACACAGACCTTCCACTGACCATCTTCCACAGTAAACCACCTCCTTCACTCCCTCCAGAAAAAAGGCCCGTTCAAGCTGTAAACCTCTGATCTTCACCATTCCTTTAGGGTTTTGTGAGCAATCCAAGTTAGAAAACTCACTTTGTTGCAAAGCTGCTGACATACAGTTAAGTAATTTGAGTTGGCTAATGCAAATGTTTTAGCAAACTAACAAACGTACTATTCTACTCATTGTAGCAGGCTCTTGCCTTCCACAGAAAGCCATTTGTCAGAAATAAGTGAGTTACCTCTCTGATAGACATCACATGTTCCATCAGTGAGAAGTTTCCTAATGGCTGGGAGGTTGTTCTCTTTGGCAGCCTGGAGGAGTGGGGATTCCCAGATTCTGCAGTCAAGAAAAAGCGGCTGATAAGAAACACAGTCAAACGCATGGTGCCTCTCTCCAGAGCTAGCATGGCCTTTGCTTGAGACAGTGTGTATCTTCAACATTTTCACTGACAGATCAGTAATGCACACCTACCATGTGAGGTATTTTTTGAACGCAAAAAAAAAAAAGAAAAAAAAAGAACCGGCAAAAGTGCTTAAACCCCAGGTAGTCCATCATCTCCTGATTTCTTGACGCTTAACCATATGGTGGCAGCAGAGGGACAGAAAGGAAAAACGAATAACCAAAATGTTTCTGCTTTATATAGCCCACATTTTGAGGCACAGAAGATAGCAAATGATGGGTTATTTGATACCTCTCCTGCCAGTAGACTAGTTTTGTCAGGAGCCAGAAAAAGCTAGTATTTTTTTTACACAGCACGATAAATTAAAAAAAGGGCAGCATCTGAATTGATGGAAAAGAAAAAGTACCAATAAGAATTCCTGCTGTGTCGTAGGAACACTTCCTACAGTATAACTAAAAGAATGAGATCCAAAATGAAGTTCATCATAATATAAAGTCATGAGGAGAAATTTGAAAGCTTAGCTATACCATTTTTTTTCTCTGATGCTGAGAAAATTGAGGAAACTGTTATGAACAGCAATGTATGCTTGTCCTGGGAAAGCGCATGCCATCAAACAAGTCCCAGACTGGAAATTGTTCACTTATAGTTGAAGAATGCCCTTGGGTCTTCCATGAGGCTCTGGGTTATTTCAGTAGATCTTTTGGGGCCTATGAAGAATTTTCAAGTATAGTCACCAAACTATGAGGGGAGGGTGCAAAGAGTTACCTGCAATGCCTGCTCGCTCAGTACCCAAATAAGTTTCGCCAATATTCAAAATAATGAGTTGGCCACCCAAAATTCACAAAAAATAGAACAAAATCTACTGATCTGGGGTAAATAATTCTGTTATCCTCAAATATATTCAGATTCATCTTTTATATCATAAAAGTGTTTTGGGGTGGGGATTTTTGTTTTTATACAGATAAAGAATTCTAAGAAGATCATGTTCAGGAGCTAAAGATTTAAGGCAAAGAAAGACCCTCAAGCCCAAAGAAACAGCCTGCATTTCATGACTTCAAGTTTGAAATAGAAAGAGATTTCTGTCTCTAAACAGGGTAAGTTAGGTTTTAGCTCTCTGTTCAGATGCAAATTTTGTGCTTTTCTCTCACCTCTGCTTTCTTGTAGTACAGGTGCTTAATTTGTTCTTAATTATCTAGCATGGCTCAGATCAAGCTGTAATGGAATTAAGTCTAAGGAGCACAGTAGAATAATGACAAATTCAAGATGATATGAACAAGAAGAAGGTCAGGACTCATTTTTCTGCCAGCTCCAGTCTGTCCTTTTACTACTAACAACTGCCAATAGACTGGATGTTAGTCTCACACATATACACAAAAACTCAAACATCTGGGACAAATACATTAGTCAAACCATATGCCTGGAGATATATTCAATGCTTTTTCCTTATGATGTCCCAGATTTTTTCCTTGTATTCTGGTATTATTTAGTAACAAGACTAATGGCTTACAGAAATACGTATTTCCTGCTTTAAATTATCTTTTATGAACAATAGAATCTTGAAGCAAAAAAAGAAAATTATTCGATATGCCATTATCTCTGAATTTAATCAACCTGAAATGTGCAGGTTCTGCACACGTATCTAGCAGGAAGATACTGAGACATTTGAGAGAACTTGGGGGATAAAGCAAAAAAAGCAAAGTATCAAAATTACACAAATAGGAATTATTTCAATAAGTAAATTAATGGGCATGGGCGGCAAGTAATAAAAGCATAACTGAACACGATATTTATCATTCCATAATAGGAGCATTTCCTGTCACCAACAGCACCACATTTTCTAAGTTGCTAGAAACTAGACTAGAAAAATGCTGACGAACAGAGAAGAAATAAAAACATTCAGGATATAAAGAACCATCCTGAACAAACCAGGGAGCAATTCTGAGATATTTTTATGGGTCCTTCAAACTCTTAGCCCTGCTGCTTTGAGAAGTATTCCTTCTTTAGCTTACTCATGCATCAGTTGCACGAGTTGCGTTAGTTGCTAATTACAAGATGAGCTGATGCAAACATTGTATCTAGTATCACACAAATAGGAACAAAATAAAGATGCACTCTGAGCAAATGTTGTAAGCTTCAGTATCAGTGAAGCAAGCTTGCCACCTCTGCCATTATTTTGGCTGAGAAAGACTCTGTGTTCCTGGAGAATGTAAGTTTCAGAGGCAGGAAGTGGGAAGGAGGTGGGGTTTGAATAGTATAAACAATGCTACAATTAATATGTTGATGCTTTACTGGGTAGGCCTTTATCCCTCAAATAACCTCAGGGAGGAGGAAGGATTGGGCAAGAGATAGCGTGGGAGGACATAAACACAACACCTTTCTCACAAAATTCTCCAAAGCCCTTGTAAACAACTAATTAAATTACAAGCCTGCTAAGAGGGAGACACCTAATAACTGCTATACTCAGCTTTCAGAAATTTAGGGCAAAACTGTCAAACCTTTCCATTTAATGTAGTAACTGGGCTTAAAGAACCAGAGATCCTAGGTCAAGCAGCGAGCTGGTGAAGAACCCAGAAGTGTTGATAAATGTCATGGCACACTGCCTCTGAGGCCTAAAGGTCCATGACTTACATCTTTATACCATATGCTTTTACTCTCATTTAATTTTCTGTCCCATAATTGGGGAAACATTTTACTCTCATTTAAAACATACCATTATAATTATCAATTCATTTTTAATACATTACAGCAATGCGGTGAGCGTGTAACCGTCAAATAATAGATAAGCCAAATTCACCTAGTGAATAGGTAGAAATAAAAGTCACTTGCATCTAGAACCTTCAAAACATTTTAATTTCTTTAAGTTCTGCATATTTAAGCAATTTTCTTCCTGACCCATCAAACATAGTATGAATTTTAAATTTTAGAACTCTAGTTCCTGTGTGTCAAAACAGCAGCAGGTAAAATCTTTAACTTAACTGTCTTAACAGAGCTGCCTACAGCAGATGCTTAGTTTTCGTAAACTACCATTATGGCACTGGATGGACAGGGTGGCTTTCAGAGAATGACTCAGCAGAGACCTGTTTAGACACTCTGTGAAGATAATTCAGCACATTGAAGTTAAGCTCCTGTTCTAAATCACTCTCTTCATCAGTTATGGAGTCAAGGGACAATGAGCTCCTAATTCAGTCAGCTATGTTAGGTTGGTAACACTAGGCTATACTGATGTTGCCTTACAGGATCAGTTTAGGACAAGCAACAGCTACGTAGCTAACCAGTATGTAGGGCAGTGAAAACCACAGCAATAACAACCTGGAAGTGCTCCTAAGTTCTTCTTACTGAGTGAAGGAATGTAGCTGTGTTGAGGCCTTGATCATGCATTATTATCAGTCAGTTTTCTTAACAGACGATTCAGTCAGGAAGCTGTGAGTTATTTTTCAATATAGTCACCTATACAAGACAGGAACACCCAAAAATCCATTGTGAAACAAATAGGAGATAGAATGTAGGTCAGATTCTGACTGAGGGAGTCATGTAAAATAGTTTTAAACAAGATTAAGGATTTCACAAGCACTTTCTGCTGGTAATATGTACCCTTACGGATTTACGGCTTCTTAAGCACCTCTTTTGGAGCACATACTGCTCATTACACTTATGAAGAGATAAAAAATGCAAGGACAAGTCCATAAGTCTTAGTTCTGTTATAAAAAGAATAATTTGAATGTATAAGGTTATTCTTTTAAACCAAAGAAAGACATTAAATATGTGAACTGTCTGGACAACAACCAATCTGAAGCTTCTTTTCCAAGACTAAGCTCACCAAAGGTGCAATGGAGCATCTCTTTCTCCTCTTTCCTTCCCTTCTCAGACTCTACTACTTGAGTATGAAATTTTCCTATTGTTTGCTCAAGTTTAAGCTTGGCATCTGCTAGCTTCATGCTTTATCCCTAGCTATGTCTAGTCACTGAGGGTCTAAAGCCATTCTTTCTAACTGAGCTATAAATTCATCAGCAGAATATAATTTCAGCTTTCTTTTCTTTACCAGTTGTGCTGCTCAGTGTATCCACGCTCAACACTCCATCATGAAATTGCCAAAGGAGATTCATCTTCTCCCTTCCCTCTGCTAGTATGTTCATGTAAATGTGTGCAAGACTTCAGGAGAGCAGGGGTGTGTTCAGAGGAAGATAACCAGATCGATGCAACCATCTGACAAGATGCTAAAGAATGAGTTATGAATTAATAGCACAAAGTGAAAAGGAGACAGATAACAGGGGCTTGGACAATCAGCGCAGGGACAGGGTCAGCAAATTTCTTCAGTACCAACAGCAAGAGTCATCAAATCAACTGGAATCTCTTGTGCATGTATGTTGAAGCCCCTTCAACTGACAGTAAACACAGCTTCTCTGGAGATAAATTTAACAGGTTACTAATTGCCAATGCTACTAGACAAGAAACTGACAGGGAAGTCTTATCCCCTCAGACATTTGGCCATCTACCACACTAAGCAATAGAAATCTTTCTCAGTCACTTCCAGCAGGGAAATCTCCTTGCATTAATCTCCTTTTTTTTAATTCTGTATCTGAGACCATCCTAAAAATAATCTCATGGTAGAACTGGATTAACAGTTCAGCAGATGTTAGTTATTATTTATTATCACTCAGATATTCATAAAACAATTTTGTTCTCTGAAGCATGACCTCATCCTACATCAAAACTTCTAACGCTCTTCAATAGGGATTTTCTTGCAGTTTTATTCTAGATTGTGTTCCTCACCCTGTCTCAAACTAGTTTTCTCTAACAACTTTTTTATTTGGCGTGGAGTTTTTTTTCAGAACACAAATTTCATATTTACTGCATCTCAAGGAAACCTACAGCCAGGTTCAAGAAGGCAAATAGCTTCCTAAATGTATGAGCCTAAGCCACGTCTCAGGCACTGAGGTCAGATGTGTGTATGTCTGTGCACTGTTTGCTTTCAGGGTGAGCGTAGCACTTCGCTAATATGTCTGTGAGACTAAAGAGCCAAAAAAAAAAAAAAAAGAAGAAACTAAAGGGGATACAAAGTCTTTTATTGTGACATTTGGAAAGATCATAGCTCTCTGCAAGTTATGCAAATTGTCCCAAGCACCCCTCATGCATTATTTCTCATAGCACAGATTTCTATAGTAAATTAATGTGTAAAAATACATCATTTTATGTTTTTTTAAATGTACCACACAAATATTTTATTGCCATTAAAAAAATTAACCTCAGAGCATCCTATGAAGACCAGATGATACCACTAATCCCTAAGCAGCAGCTGTGAGAGAGACGAAACACAGAGCATATAGGTTATTTATCAATGAAAATTACAGAGGCAAGCAATAGCAGAATGAAAAATATATCCTAACTGTCCTGGATCCATATACTCACTTGCTGTAATTTATTTGTTATTTTTAATGAACAGTGCAATTCTCATATGGTGGAATTTCTAAAATTATATGCTAGGGAGATTTTGTTCACATTTCCTTAGAACCTCTTACATTGAAAGCCAGACATGAAAGAAATCAAGCAATGGCTCTTATTATTTCTGGAAGATCTATTAGATTGTGACAGGCATGTGATTCCTCTTAATATCTATCAGGCCTAAATTTTCATAAGTATTTATTTCTTTGTTCCCCATGATTATGAACTATGTTGTGTTTTTATGTTCATATGCTCCAGTCTATGTAGATCCCAAAGCTTACTTCCAAATATATTTCTAGAAAGGATATATGAGATGTGACCACTGTCCCTGGGACTCCACGCTGAGCTACAGGCTATTTAAAAGAGAGAATCTTGAACAGAAACCAGCAAACTTAGGCAAAATAATGTCCTCTGTATTATTAGGAGACTATCACATTTCGTGAACTTGGATGCTCCTTTAGGAAATGTTATACAGTGCAAAATTAAGTCAAAGAAATCCCTCACTGTGGATAATGCTGAGATCAACTGCCAATAAGATTCAAAGAACTATTGCACATGAAGAAAAAGAATGAACAGCAATTCTAGTGAAGGCAAGAACTACCAAAACAGTTAGCTTTCAGGTATTGCCATCAACAGTTGTAGGACAGGAAAACACTTTCTTCTTCTCTTTCAGATTTTCTGTGTGCAGTCAGAGCACAAAAGTTAAATAGTAACTGGCTTTCAAGAAGATAATAGTAGAATTTAATTGCTGCTTATGACTGTATCTATTCCAGCACCATTAACACTAAGAAGAGCTCGAGATGAAGCCACAACACTGCAATTCCACAAAACAAAATGACAGGATGAAGTAAAAGCCCTCTTGGCTTACAACAATTTTTTCACAAAAGCAAAGGTTTTGTAAGAGTAGCTCCCATACACACCATCAAAGAAGGTTTTCCTGTTGTGTTTTTCTATCTAGACATAATTAAGAATATGAAAACAATAAAACTGAATCCAGTACTCTGCAAAATGTTCATTTTCTTTCTCCTCAAACTCTAAGCATCTCTGGGGACAAGAAAGGAAAGGAAAAAGTGGGATAATAAGAGGGAGAAATGGTCCTGTCCCTCTTTAGGAAAACAGCATCCACATATTGGCATCATGTAATTTCTGATCAAATATCAGAAGGCTGATTTTTGTTAGTTGAAAGGTGTGGGAAACACATAGACTTAAAATGGAAGGGAACAATTGTGTCCCTGTGCAACTTTGATTTCACGAACAATGATTTCATATGCACTATGTGTGTTGTTACTCAGAGTTTTGTAAAGGAACACAGAAATGTTAGTTTTGGGGACCACTGGGGTTGCACTATAGTGATCTAAGAGAAGCTTATGAAGAAGGGTTTATATGCCTAACAGTTTTTCTATTTTCCTCTATCAATAGCAACACACAAGATGTTCATAGGCCTGCAGCACATGACTAATGAGAACTGTCAAGCAAAGAGAAGGTTGAATGGCAATCTAATAGCATCCTATGTGAAAGGGAGTAACAAAAAGGAAGGGGCCAAACCCTCATTGATAACAGCAGATGGTAAAACAAGGGACTATAGCATCAAATGATGATTTTGGAGGTTCAAGTTGAACATTAAGAAAAGAAAAAAAACTTTTTCATTAGCAGGTTACTACAGCACTTTAACTGGTACCTAAAGATACAGTGGAATCTCTGTCCTGGGAGGCTTTCAAGACTGAGCTAAATAAAGCAATGTGATCTATTGCTGGCAATAGTCCAGCTTCAAGCGTGAGGTTAGATAGAGACTTCCAGAGATCCCTTACACAACTCTATGACTAAAAGATGTGAAGATAATGTTATGATTATAAAACATATTGATATATTTAGACTTTTATTTTACACACATTCATTTGGATATTACAGAATCTGCTGAGAACTTATTTTTTAGTTACCTGTGATGCTGTTCATGAACATACCAAAATGTATTCATTTCTTCAGCATTCTACAGAGACACTATTGTTCCCATTGTCCCTCCCATTTTAAATGTATTTAAGTCCCACTGCTCTGAAGTAAAATAGAACAGGCTGTTGATATTTGGTTAGAAGTTAAGTGATGATATATGTAAGTTCTATCCCTAAAGACAGATATGTACATTTTTTCCTCTTAAGGTACTATTCTACTTATTTCTATACATATATGTGTGTATACATACATACATATGTACAGACAGACAGATTTTGGCCCACACAGCCACCTTTTTGTCCCCAGAGATGTTCAGAGTTTTATGAGGAAAGAAAAAACAAATTTTACAAGGGACTAGAAGCAATTTCTTATTTGAGTACTGCAGTGGTTATGCATGCAGAAATGACAAGAAACAATGAAAAACAGATTCAGCTGGATTTCCGTGAATACTCCTGCATTCCTGTGTGTGGAGGGAGAATCCCTGCACAGCAGTAACAAACAGCCTTGATTCAGTATTTACATGTGAAGACAGAGGCAATCTTCTTGATAATGTAAAGTCTAAAAGGAGTCACTGTTATGTGCTGACACCCAGGACATGGGGGTGAAAAACAGCAGTCTGACCCAGGAAGTGACTGACCACCAGAATGTGGAACAACATTAGGTCCACTCTACCCCACAGAAAGGGCAACCTTTAGAGAGACAGAAAGCAGAATCCTTGCAAAAAGGCCATCGTTTCAGCTGACCTCAGCATATACATCACACACAGTCTTAATAATAATTATAAAAACAAACAAACCCTCATGCATTTTCTTGTGAGCTTTACCAACGAAGCAGGAAAGGCAATAGTATAAGTTATTAATTTGTGACTGAAGTCCTGCACTCAGGGTAATTCAATTGCGACCTAGTAAACCCACCTGTGAAAGTAGATAAGATTGGAACTCCAGAAGCATTCCATGTTGAAAGAAGAAATCTGATAGAGAAAAGTGCTCCAGGGTTGTTTAAAGTTTATCTACTGCCAGAAAAGCCTCAGGGAAAAGAGTGAGAATCAGCTACAGGAAGAGAGCTACAGAAGAAAGGGAAGACAATAAGGCTGAAATGCACCGTACCTTTTCTGCTGGAGTAAGTAGATTTCATCCAGATGTTTATCCCAGGATTTTTTGCCTTGCAACTTCTGACTTAGTACGTTCCAGATCCGGAAATAGAAGGGCTTGCTATCCCCAAGTAAAGGTACCCCCATAGCACGTCCTTTTTTTCTCTCTTGCCTAGCTGCCTGAAAGCCAGCAATCCCCACTTTGAAAAAAATCAGGAAAGGCTCACTACAGGTCACCACTCCTCCACCCCGAGTCTATTACTTACAGAGGAGACTGTCTGTCAGCTGCATCAGCTGATCAAAGTACATGTAAAAACACAAAATAAAATCACTTGTCCCCAGCAGACCATACCTTGAGCCTCATCAATTACTAAGTTTCCAAAATAGCCCAACCCAAAGGTGTGTCTGACTTAGAAGTAGCTCGCCAGCAGTCTTACCCCTCACAAAGACCCTGTACAGCACTGAAGAATTCATACAGCATCAACATCCTAGGCTTCTCGTATTTCGTTTCTGAAGTCTAGAATTTAGAAGTAATTATCCTCGTTATATATCTCTGAATGCCTCTGGAAAGCCACATCTAAGCAATTTTGAACTAGACAGCCGAACAAGTCAGGCAAAACACCTTCTAGGTGAGTGAACATGTGGGAACGTGCCCCAAAAGACACTGTGATCTGCGAAGGTAGTATAGAGAAGGACACACCTCCCACTCCAACTGTCTGCAAATCCCATTAAAGAAATTATCATTACAGACTCCACCTTCTCTGCGTCAAACAAGATCACTTCACAAGTTGGAACAGTTTATGTAGATTAATGTGTAAACTTTACCTATTTCATTTTCCTTTAATGTCTATAGTCTCTTATTGTTTCTTCACATTTCTTTACATGTATTCCAGAAAAGCTTACTTAGGAAAGGGATGAAAATTTCTATTTAAAATAAGTCCTAGTTTTTGGTACAGAAAAACATCATCAAAGTCATGAGGGGATGCCTGCAAAGCAGGAGACAAAGTATCAAAATGAAGAGAGGAGACATCCTTCTTCCGGTGAAGAAGCTGGAAGCTACGTGGGAGAAATAAAGAAAAAAAGAAAAGCTCCTAGTTTGTAATGTTGTTTCCCTAGAGGCTTGTACTGATATTCTTGCATCTTGAAGCAACAGAAATGTCCCTTCATTCTTACTTCTGCTGTAGTGGTAAAGGATTCTGTTCAGGCTGCCTGGACCTAGGCAGACTCAGTAGGTAAGGGAGAAAAGTGTGTAAAGCAATAGGTCGGAGTCATCTCTTTGAAACACCTGATTTATTTAGAGGTTACTTTGACTTGCCAAACCAGGATTCACATCCAAAGTTCTGTAAACTCATGATACATCCTATCCTATAAAAACATAACTCGCCACACAGAAAAAAACAATGCTTTAAGGCAAACTTGAGGAATAGTATCCTAAAATGTAAGATTGACTGAATTGTCCAGTTCTACGAGGAAATGTCAAGTTAAACTGTCATAATGGGAAAAATATATTACTCAAGAGGTTAGAGTGTAACATCAGCCAGACGTTATGAGCAAAATGTGAGGGTTTTTTAACAATATCAATAATGTATCTCTCCTAACATTGTTGAGGGGAGGAAGCAACTCCACTTAAAGTTGAGAAAGGTATTTAGACACTCAAGTGTTAAGTGCCTATGATAGACGAACACAGTCTCTATTTTCCTGGGCTGTTCTCCCAAGCAAAGAATACTTTCTACTGTCTGTCCAAGGAGTAAAAGCCCTAGAAGACTGGTATCAGCAGGACAAGTGAGAAGTGACAGGTTACCCCCTCTTCTGGGCAGTAGTGCTACTGCCACCCAGCAGCTCCAAGGTACCAGAGGTGAGTAACAGTCAGACAGCAGGTTGAGGAGAGAGTTCTCATCTAGCCACAAAGGCAACAGCTGCAGCAGCCAGGGGAGTTCAAACAACTGCAAACCAGTATCTCAGGTGGACTACTCACATTGCCATGGGGGGCTCATTGCAGCTCTCATTATAGCTTCAAATCACAGTAAACCTCACTCAATAGTTTTCCTTTACCCACTTGTATGGATATAAAGTCTTAATACTGCAAGAGAGTGTTTTCTTGTAATCCATGATAGACATCATTTTCAAAGGTAATACAATACAGAGATGAAACATGGATGAAATATGTACAAATATTGCATGGACCAAAGTCTCTAGCAAATCACGGCCATATCGCTTAAGCACTGCTGGATGTTCAGTCTAGCAGCAATTGAACAATTTTTCAAAAACTAAGGACCTGATAAGGCCTAGTAGTTCAGGGATGGATTGTAAGTCTGTACAGTTTTGGTGTATGTGGTTGCCCACATACCTGATATCTGCTTTTTAGCTCTTTGTATCCCTTTCCATGGCTCCCAAGTCATGATGTGACTCAGGCTCTTAGCCCTCATTCTCAAGGCCTACCTTTAGCTCCTGACATTATTCTAGCTCTACCTGTTCCTTGTTCCAGACTCCTACTGCAAATAGGGTCTTTATCCTGGCTGCCAGTGATGCCCTTTCCTGGTGTGTGTCTTGACTTCTCTTGTTTCTGACTTGGACTGATTCTGACTGACCTGATTCCTGGAATCTCTTGATTCCAGCTTGGCCCTACCTAACAAATACGACAGCTGATGTCAAAATCTCCTCACACACAATTTCCCTCTACTGTCCATAGACCATGAGTAGCAATGCAAGCATGAAGAAATACAAACTGTGACCTGGCCATATGTGTTCCTCACACCACAGTGTCTAACAACACAAAATTAGGAGCAGACTGGCAATGACAGGGTGATGTTGATTCTGTGCAGTTCATTCACCTCATGGTTCTAGGGGAACTATCAATATTGCATATGGCACTGTTAGGATGTGCCCCTTGTAGAGCTATAGAAACTGTGTAAGCAAGCCAGTATGTGGAAATAATTCAGCAGCTACCAAGGAATTCCTATTTTCACATACTTGCTACAAATAAAAGGGAACAAGAAGGCCACTTTTGCCACTGGGGTCTGTGATCTTGCCAGAGACAGCACTCTACACTTTTTTATAGTGCATTTATTTTCTTCTAGGTCAGCCTAGATTAAAAACAAAACAAACCAAACAAACAAAACCAACAAAACAAATCAAACCACAAAAAACCCCTAGCATAAATCTGAATAGCCAAGTATGAATGAACTGACTTTTGGTGACCCTGGAACTTAAGTTAGCCTTTTCTAGCAACATGCCTGAAAAGGAAAAATTAGAGAAAAATTATAGAAAAAGACTACCGGAAGAATTTTCTATATAGTCTCCAGTTTTCTCTTCATCCCAGCCACCTCCTCAGTTTCTTCTTTCTTTCAAACATAAATCAAAATGACTATTACCTGACGTATTATAAAAGTAATTTCAGTGCTAATGCAGAGACAGACATAATTTGCACAGTACATGGCATGGATTCCTTTCCTTCTGAATGGCCCTGACCCTTACATTCCATGTTCTCACAAAACTCCTGTTAACCTTCCTGGAAATTTTGAGTGCTGAAGGTATGTAGGATTGAATCCAATGTGCTTATCTGGTGACAAATCAGGATAGAAGGGCATGTTCTTTTTTTCTCTTTCTCTGTTTTTCTTTTACAATTTCTTTAGGGGGGGAAAATTGCAAGAGTTGGGTGATAATTTAAAGTTACTACAAAGACAAGTGTAATCCTAGTCTTTCACAAAATCCATGAGAATGTAAACTGTGATTAGCAGCAAATGGAGAAGATAAAAGGCATTGTAAAAGGAAGGAAGCCAGTTGAACCTAAAGGAGAAACAATATTAGCTGCACATGGTAGAAGCCCCCCCCTATTTTTATCTTCTGCAAAGATTGTAAAGGTTTCTGTTAAGGACAGAAAAGTATGTAATAAATGATATCAGGAAAACTTACATGAGAAAGGAAAGAAAGGGAAGTCAACTTACTTATTATGATGAATTGAAAGTCTCTTCTATATTTGCCTTCCAAGTTTGCTCCCCAAATTCATGTTAAGCATCTGTTAGACAAATAAAGTAGCATAACAAGGTACTTAACACATCTTCAGAACATTTTACAGCCATTGAGTAGCCAGGTTGTCTTGGCTAGCCTATAGACAATCCAAGTTGTCTATGTCCGAGATAAGTATTGCCCCAACCCTTCTGCTTGGACGAATTTCAGCACAAAGACTTGCCTGTTTTGCCTCTTAAGGATAGCATCAGAGCCACAGGCTGCCAGGCCATTTCACAAGCTTGTCTTCTTCCACTGTGTTTTTCTCCCTGTCTTGTTCTATGTATTCTTTATGAATCACATATATGCTCAAACCTTAAAAATAAAATGACGTTTTCTATTTTTTGCTCCAATTCACAAAAATCTTTCACCTTATTTCTCATAAGAATTTGCTCTTAAAAAATGCACACTTCAGAAATCACAAGAGAAATTCTGTCATTTCAGCAATGGCAAAACCAAAATGCATGGATTCCATACTCAAGTTTAGGCTACCATCTTAAGAGCAAGAGTGGAAATGCAGCCTACAACCAAACTTCAGTCTTTCAACATCACCCCTGTACCTTTCTGGTTGTACTGCAATTCTTTGTCTGACATCACAGTATGTAATAAAAGCTCTAAAGATGTAAGTTGTGAGAGAAAAGAATGAGAGAAGTGGAAGTACAGGAAAAAACAATGAAAAATAACATTTTCTGAGTACAGGCAGAACACAGAACAGAAAGTCAGGAACTCGCCAGGTCAGCATTAAACAGTGGTGTAGTTTCTCCAGTTGTGTAATGGATAGTCTTCCATCTGAGATGGTTGTAATAATGACTAGCCAACAACTGCTTGATGTGTCACAGACATGTTAGGGAATCCTGTTGGACTGTGGTATTTCCAGTTATTCAAGTTATAGTATCTTACTTGTGTAGCACAGGAAAACAAAGTTGTGGATGACTGTATGCAGATGCACATTATTACGTACAGTTTCATATCACACAAGTGAGTGGTGATATATATCAAAAACCAAAACTAAGTAACAGAGGAAAATAACTAGATATTCCAGAAGAAGCGTATTAGAAGCGTATTATCTCCACCGGTCTTGAGAAACTCTTATCTTCACAAGATATCATTTACTGGGTAAACAGGAATTATTTAACCATGGATAAATCACAGATAATTCAGGAATACAAGTAACTTAAAATGCATTATAAACTGTGTCAGGGAATAGGTGTCCTTTAACAATGTACTACATACTATGCAACTAATTCTGATGTGTAATTCTGTGAATCCGTCTCCTGGCCTGAAGGAGGACAAAAGGCTGAAGGCGAGCTTGTTTTAAATAAAACATTATGCTGAATAATCTTAATTAATAGTGTGCATTTGTTGTATGTGAACTTGTGTGTGTATTAAGCCTAGTTAAGTAGAGTGGATGTCCACTTCTTGACTTGGAGTAGCAGAAGCAAGGCCAACTACTTGCAATGGAGAATGGCAGCAGAGGCACAGACTCCTTTGAAAGATGCAATCCCAAGGTCCTGGTGAACTGGATGAGGGATCAGCAATAGTTCCATTGGCTGTTACAGAAAATCCTGGTGCAGCAGCTCAAAAATCACTAGACTTCATAAAACTGACCCACCCAACATTGGTAGTAGACTTTGTAGCATTTCCAGGAAAAGTCAAAAGAGATATCAGCAAGAACTGAAGACCTCTGGTGAGTGCAGCTGTATTGGCAGCTTAAAGGAGAGCTCTTAGTGAAATTGGATCACTAAGAAACTTCCTAATTCATAAGTAACCTTTAATGCGTGAGTCAGTAGGATTCTACCTCAGTGGGTAAGAGTCATGTATGTTTTCCTACTGTTGTGATTTGAGCTATTAGGTTAAGTCAGAAAGCTTTCTGTTGGTGAGTTGGGAAGCTTACTGTTGGTTTAGGTAAGAGACCAATCCCCCAGCTTCCTGTGGAGGCAGAGCGTGTCAGGGACTCATGTACTCAATAAAAGCAGAAGCATATTCCTTTGGAAAAGATGGAATGAGTGAATGTGAAACAGATACTCTAGTCCTGCACATAGGGAACTAGTAGTGGGTCCTAACGTAATAGGTAATGTAGAAAAAGTAGAAAAAGTAGAAAAGGGCTTGGAACTGCATCTGGACTATAACATAAAAATTGTGACAGTGGGATTTGAAGCTATAAGATATTGAAATAAAGCCATAAGAACCCTCTCATTTGGATTTCCTCAAAGGTCTGGGATATTAAGATAGCCTGCCTAAGGGTGTTACTAGGAATCTCTATACCAGCCTGTAATACAATGTGAGAAAGCATTAGCTAAAAAGAGCACCTGACTAATTAGTTTTACATTGTGGCCAGGAGGGCCATAAGAATACCTAAGCCTTTAATTCAGAAACTGTAAAGTTCTGTGTGGGTCTTTGAATTGGTAGACACTACATTTTTAGTAGGGTCCATTTTTAGGAGGGTTAGTAGGACCATTAGTAGGTCCATTTTTAGTAGGGTTCTCCTTGCTCCAAAAGATATACAAAAGGGTGAAAATATATAACTGGGATGCATCAATGGGAATGTTAACCCCTAAATCTGTGGCTAGCAGCATTTTTGCAGTTTGGAAAAGGAAAGAAGTTGGTATGACAGCTGCCTGGTATTCATGCCTTATAGTGATAGGTGCACCTAGTGATAAGTGGACCTTGGTTACCATCACTGGATATCATCCTGATCAATGGATTAACTTCCTAGCTTGATCTGAGAGCTGTCTCACCACCACAAAATTGCCTGACAGTCAAGGCTCTTGCTTGAACCTGTCTGCCATCTCCAGCTCTGCCTACTCAACTTGCTCAGGTAGTGTGGGGCGGTACTCCAGCTGATGAGGCCGTTGTAATGTCTGATGTGAAGTCATGCTTAGCTTCCTATCCCTTCCGTTGCATCCAGCCCTTGCTGCTTCCTAACATTTACCTTACAATTTAAGAGGTCCTATAAATACCTCTGCACTTACCACTCTTCAAACTGCAGTATCAAAGATTGTCCTAATGAATGTCTTGAACTGTTGTGAAAGTTTTGGCAGTAGCAAGAGATCATGGGAAGAGGCCAGATCTGACTGGTTGTTCTGCAAAATTAACCTCATCAACCCACTGTTCCTAGAAATACTAGAAACAAGTATCTCTGCTTTCGTGAACATCTTGATTTCAACAACAGAAAAGAAATAATCACTGAAAAATGGTAGAGTCCACTTACAGTATCTGAAGAGCTGCTTATTGAATTTTCCTGGTAGAAAAGTGACAAAGGAGCCAGTGGTTTCTTGCATTAACTATTGGAAGGCCTTTAATTAGGTAAGTATATCACAGTTTGACCCCAAGCAGATAGAATTTAAAAAGGCCTCCTCTGAAAAAGAACAGAGAAGCTAGAAATGTTCTTCTCAAGCAGGTTATCCTGAAGAAAGATATTCATCAAAGGACTTGCCCATAGACAGAGGAAGTGTTTCAGTATTAATCATCTTTGGTTAGCTAGCCCAGGGAAGGTTCAGGTTACTGTGTTACTGTGTGAGTAATCCTGTTCTTTCTGTGGACATATGGTATTATAATAGTTAAGAAAGATACTCAAAGGCTGTAGCACTCATTGTACTGAGCTTCTGGGAAAAGGACTGTTATACACCTCATGGAAAATTTTATGGTAGAAACTGAGGAATGCTGTACGCAAAGTGGAACTGATTCAGGGAGAAGTCAATGAACTAAACTTTAAATGGAATTTTAACTGCACTGAGAAGGAAAACGACAGTTCTCCTGTAAAACAGAACCGGTTGCTTTCTATTTAATGCATTTATTAAAGTAACTACTAAAACTAAAATAATTTGTAAATTTACTTACTTAATAGCAATTAGTTATTTTCCTAGTTCTACTGGAAAAATTGGTAGTTGAGCTTTCTTTGTTGTTCGGATTTTTGTTTTTCCTCAGATTCTGTTGTTTTCACCCTATCTAATAATGCAGGATTCTTCTTTTTATTTTTGCCTGCCGTAACACTGTGCTGGATCAGAGAGTTTCATTTCATTATCAGTCACTCTTTTGCTTTTTGTAATATGCTGAGGTTTTCTTCACATTCATGTTATCCAATTAGGTAATTAATTTGAGCCTGATATACCATGACACCCAAAGAGCTACAAGAGCTGTATTTGCATTGCTGATTTGTTCCCCCCATCCCTTCCAAGAAGTTGAAAGAAGTTTTACTGCATAGGAGAAACAGGTTTGTCATTACAACCACATAATTGCAAACATGATGAATGATCAAAATTAAACATTACCCTCTTTCCCCCCCTGAGAATGTTGAATATACCAGAAAGCTGTTCCCTAAAATAAACTTGCAGTAATTAAATACTGAGTGCAGAACAAAAGTTACTCTGAGAAGTCAGGTCTTCAGGCATTGCCTGAAGTGACAAACCTGTTGTCTCTAGGGTTTTGCTGGGTTTTTTGTTGTTGTTTTGTTGTTTGTTGTTTTTTTTTTTCAGGAACAGTTGAACTTTTCTATTATGAAGAGAATCCTGACTGCATATGTGTGCAGTGACTACTAACTAGGTTCTTAAGGGGGAAGAAGTTCTATTGACTTATATAGCTCTGAATAGGACAGACATTTGGAAAACAAACTATTCAAGCAAGCATTCTATCTTTCTGAGGGTTTCTGAGAATAGAACTTGAAATAAAAAGTTACCTTTCCCTTTGCAACTATGATTCATGACATTTTCGAGGCAGAGGCTCATTTATAGCCTCCCTGAAGTCTGTTACTGTCAGTGGCAAATTAAATCAAACATCTTCCTTAAACTACACCTTAACCAAGGGTTTCTTTCTTTTGTTGTCAGATGATGGAGAATTGCACTTTTTTCCTTAAGTAAGCAACAAAAATATCACTGCTGCTGCTGAAGAGAGTATAGGTAATATGACACAAAGATCACAAGAAAGCACCACCAGCAATTTGATATAATAAAATGTCTGAGTGGTAACCTCGCTTCTCCCTGATTCAGTCCTTATGTCCCAATATGGAGGTGTGGTCACTGTACATCCACTATCACTAAACACAAGCTCAAAGCTTAATGTAATGCCCAACAATTGAATAACAAACACAAATGCATATTTTATTTTAGTTATTCCCAGCGGTCTCCATAGTGGGTGTCCTATTTTTTAACCTACTTATCTATGAAATAGAACAAGAGCTGGAGTAGAGGTGGTGTGTTTGCTTTGACATTCCTCTGTGCCCTGTGCGTTAATTAGCAGAGACTGACTGCCCTCTACTGGATTGATTAAAGTTCGTTCACATTGTTAATGGTATTGCAAACACATTCAAAGTACAGAGAGGGCCTTTGATAAATTTGCAGATGACACCAAATTGTGGGGATTGGTTTCTATGCTGGAGGGCAGGGATACCATTCAGAGGCTACTTGATAAAATGAAGTAACAGGCCAACAGGAAGCTCATGGAATTCAACAAAGACAAATGCCCAATCCTGCGTTTGGGATAGGAAAATGTCTCTACGTGTCAGTACAGGATTTGGAAAGACTGGCTGGGGAGCATCTCTGAAGAAAAGAGTCTGCAAGTTGAACATAAGCCAGCAGTGTGCCCTTAGAGCAATGAAGGCCAACCACATGCTAGACTGCATGAGCAATACTGTAGGCAGTAAGTCAAGAGAAATTATTATTCCCTTCCATTTATGCTGTTATGCTTCATATAAGAGACTGCGTCCCGGGCTGGAGTCCCCAGTGCAGGAGAGATACCGGCAAACTGGAGCATGTCAAACAGACAGCAACTAAGATGGACAACACTTGAAGTGATACTGAGGGAGATGGTTTTGTTCATCATGGAGCTAGCTAAGGTGGGGTGGGGTGGGGTGGGAGGGTGGGTGGAGGGAAGGGGAGTAGAGGGGATGACACAGGTCTAATAGCAGTAACCACATTAAACAGAGTCATAGAGAAGACAGAGCCAAACTGTTCTCAGAGGTACCAAGGTCAAAAAGCAACAACTTTCAAACACTGCAGAGAGGATGGTTCAGCAGGAGGAACAGGTTGTCAAGAGAGGCTGTGAAATCTTGATTCTTTGAGCTTTTCAAAACTCAGTTGAACAAGACTCCGAGCAAGCTGATCTACTTTTGATGTTGGAACTCCTTCAAGCAAGGAGAGACTACAGAAGTTTTAAAGGCTATGAATCTATAGACATTGACAAGTCTTTAAAATTTTGTTAATTAACATATGCATTTCCTGTATCTGATCATTACCTGTTCACTGATTTAAATGCATACTAGAGCTGTACAGTCATCAAAATTACATCACTGTCCTCTTCTTCAAGCATTAACCAAAGCAGATACTGGAGTTGAACAACTACCCAATAAATATGACTGTGTTGTCCTTCAGGGTTTTTTGTTTGAACCAGCTCTATCTGTATTTTCAGCACTTGCTGAGATCTGAATACTGTTTACAAATGCTTCACACTTCGATTTGTGATGTAGTCATGAGTTGTTGTAACTCAATCAACAAATTATACTTACAAGTAGCAAAGAGCTAAAGCTGCATCTCTTATTTCTGCTGAAAAATAATTTTTAAAGGCTGACCTTAGGAAAAAAGAGAAGCTTCACATTGTAGTATTAATTTTTTCATTATTTTCTGAACTGTATGAGGTTTGGAGGATTTGAATTTTGCTAAAATAAACTTGCAAGATCTCAAGTTGTGGGAGGAAGAAAAAAAATTTCCTTTCATAAAACATGGGAAACAACTGTCTTCCCAAGATGTACCCTCTACCAAATAATTTTAACCTCAACCTATTTGGAATATATATACACACCAAGGGTACAACCACACTGTAGTCACCGTGGTATCTCTGTGTATTAGCTAAAGGATTTTGGGTGAGAACCTGCCACCAAGAAGCCAGAGCAGCTTAGAATTCAGTGTAAAGTGATACTGCTACCACTAACCAAGCTAGCTAATTTAGAGCTACCTCGGGTATCTCACCATTACAGACCGCAGGGTGAACCTGGTTCAACAAAGACCCTTTTAGCTTTCTCTGCACACAAGAGTCCCCAATGAACTATTCTGCTTCTTAATCTGGTTTCCCTTGAAACACGTATCATCTTTGCATTTATAATTATGAAGAAGCAACTTCTCATCTGTTCCTTCTGATTTCAGAGTCAAGTTGCTCAAGGTTCAAGGCCATTGTTCTCCAAAAAAATAAAATGGTAGCATCCCATTTTTTGGGAAGACATCTCTTGAGATATCTAATATAAGACATCTCTGAGATACCTAAGTGGGAGTAACCTCCCACTTAGAGTGGGACCTCCACAAACACTAAATCAGATCAGCTGAAGGTCTTAAGTAGATGATTTCTCATTAATATGGCGACCCAAGCCTTTGCCCATCTTCTGATTTTAAGCTTGTAAGATCGGAGGTCACATCTCTAGAACTGCTGTAAGAACACTGTATCTGGGTGACCTTCATCCAAACCCTGGGGAAAAGAATACTACAAAGTATTTTTCCACCTGAACATCCCCTATGCACCCACGGCATTTTTCCATAATTTGCCCTTTGGAGTCACCAAGTTTACTGAAAAAGAAAGGCTAACCGAATAGACTTATTCCATTTGGCTCCTCCTTTATGTGGGATTGCCAAGGAAAATTGCTATTTGTTAAAGCCTTCTCTGCCTCTTAAGTTCCTTCTGAAGGCAACCATAAATATTCACTCCGAATCTATTCTCAAGTGATGCCATATATAAACTTTATTTGAAAACTGATTATTTCTATTACAGACCAAATCATCAGTTTAGTGTTTTGGTTCCAGTCTTTAAAAAGTGTAATGTCACCTCTTGCGCTTTTCTCCTTTAGGCTATGTAGTGTTTTTAATCTTTCCTCATTTGGAAATTTCCTTCTCCCACCAGTTTGAGACATTTTCATTTCCACCATCTAGTAACAAAACTCTGTTCTTTCTCAGTAATAATGTAATCAGAACTTGGAGTATGGGAAGCTTGTACATATAATCAATACTCTAATGCTTATAAAACCTATAGGAATTATTTTGCCAGCTCATTTCCACAGTTCACAAAACACTGCTGATTTGCAGACCCAGGAGTGCTCTGAAGCTCTGCAGCTGTTTCCTGAACACTTTTAGGTCCATAACATTTTTGGTTAAAAGTGGGTTTGAAAAGGGTACATTATTGTCAAGGAGATGTTGAGGACTGATTGTTACTGATTATTTAAAAAAAAAATTGGAAGCAACAATACTGACAATATAATCTGTATTACTAAACTTCTTATCTGAACTGGTAGTTCCTTCAACTACTGCAGCTATGTCTGAAACTACCTATGCTGATTTCTTTGCCATGGTATCATGAACACAAACTCTTAGCTGCATTTTTAGTTCATACTCTGGCATACAGTGAGTATTTAATAAAGGTATCTTGGTGATAAGTCTATGAATTAGAGCAGTCATTCAGCTACAGTTGCTTTATTTGCATTACCTGTGGGAGACATATTTTTAATAATAAAGAAATTATAATCTGATAATATATTATAATATAACTTAACACTAGGTACTCTAAATGGTCAGAATGTTTCCACAGCTATCTACCCTAGGGGATTGATATACATTGAAACCTTACCCAAATCAACAAATGACTTGAAAAAACAGGAGTAACTTACTGTAGGGCTAATAAAAGATCATTTTGCAATTTTAAGAATACTTCCCACTATGAGGAAGTAAATATAATTTCTACCATTTTATATTTTGTGTCAGTTCTTTAATATTGCCTATGCTCTGTGTAGTATTATCCTTTCTTATGAAACTATATAAAATATTTTTTATATTAAAATCATGTTGATTATGTTATGTAGAAACAGCAACCATTACAAGCCATGAATAGGAAGTCATGAGAAGAAACCCCTAAGAATATACCTTTTAACTATGTCATTTCACATCAAAAGAAGATCAGAAGGCAGTCACATAAGTTACTAAACATTTGAACTTCCCCACCTTTGAGGTTCATCTTCACAAAAACATTTGTAAATCTGCTATCTTTGGAAAGAAGGAGGAACAAGAACAAAAAAATCTTCAAAACAACTTCTGCTATTTGTTTCCCAGGGCTAGTCTACAAGACACACACAAAGAAACTCAATATATAGCTGAGCTCAGGTGCTGCAGTGATGGGCACGGTTCACATTGCAAAACGTACAGATTAGATTACAGATTGGGCATCACATTATTAAGGCAGTTATGGGAAGAATACACATTCTGGCAACTTCCGCCCTCTGTTGCACTTCTGAGAAAGCATGACAGTATTATGATACTAGGGAGTACTTCTGCCACTACTACCCTTTCAGAACGCCTTCACTTGCCTTACGTTATTTGTTGACAGTATCAATGTAGTCCCAGTTTGGAAGGAATATCTGTAAAAGAGAGGGCCCCAGCTGTAAAAGAGCTTTATCCAATAGATAAAGAGAAAGTCAAGCACATTACAGAAGATGTAGACAATGCAAAGCATCTAAGATCTTATCTTTGAAGCTGCAGCCGTAACTTGTCCAGTCTGTCCTGCAACACAGCCTTCTCAGTCTAAATGCTTCACAGCAGGACACAAATACTTCTTTCTCCCTCTCCAGACAACTCTGTTTACACAATTCAAATAATTTACCAAGAAATACCACCAAAGCATTCAATTTTGGATTAACTGGTTTTGTTTCAGCAAACTGAAAGCAAAAAAAAAAAAAAAACGGCACTCTAAAACTTCTAGAGTACAGTATTGTGTAACTAACTACGTCAGACACCTTGAAGACTATTTGTAACACTCCCACTTAGCTAGTACATATGCAGATACTACTTAAGCAAAATCTTGGCTCTAAATGAAGACATTGTTATTTTGCAACTGACTTTTCAAAATCAGAATACAGTTATATTTAAACGGGCAGTGCAATCTCATGCATCTGCCTATTCCATTACAGCAAGTCCGTATTGCAAACTCAGGGTTATAAATACTGAGGGAAGAAACAGTGAGACTGGAAGAGTGAAAACTTCTCTGAACAGAGAGAAACGAATGATATCTATCCCATAGGAAATTCAGAAGTGAAAGTCACTGAGCTTAACATACAGTGTTCCATGGTTATTTAGAAAACATGATAGGAGCAATAAGAATGAAGTAAGATTAATTGTCTTAATAATCATATTCAATTGTTTAAACACAGAATAATTTATTTAGTTCTTTTACTAAATATTCTTCCTTGTTAGTAGGAGTGAATGAAATACATTGCATGACACAGATTATGCAGCTTCAGGGGCAGTTCATAGTAACACCTCTGACAGCAGTGAACTATCACAGTCTTTCTTACAAACTACCTAATTATCTTCGATCTCCATCTTATCATTGGATTGCCCTCATTTACCCCAAACCAAATTACAGCCTGGAAGGAGACTACAGCAGTGATTTGTGTACCTTATCTAATGAATAGTTATATCATGTGGTCAACTCTGGAACAGGTTCAAGAGAAATTAAGACAGAACCTTCTATAATTGCCCATTCATAAAGAAAACATGTCAGAACAATGTCACTGACATTTTGCCTGGGGAGAAAGGAATTCAAGGCCCTGACAATGCACCTAATGACTTTTGCATTCCCATGGTAGCTATACCATTCCTTTTCTCTCCGCTTTCGATAAGTGCGTGGAGAGTTGCCTCACATTCTTATTTGCAAGAGCACTGGGTGTATGTAGCCTCCATCCATTTGGAGGCCTCATTCTACTGCCATAATGATATATATTCATTTATTTAGCAATAATGACTAACTATATTTATTAATTCAATTAAATAATCATGAAATTGTATCTTTTTCTGCATAGGCCTTAGATCACTTCACAAATGAAGAAAAATGTTAATATCTACATCATAAAAGCGGAACTAAAAAACAGAGGGCAGGATATATGCAGATTCCATGGAAATGAACAAAACTTGCACTGTACAATCACTACAGTGCCTTCTGCAGAAAGACCTTTGAAGCCTACAGTGCGTCTTGGACTGAGTCCCTGAATTTTGCCAGGGGAATTTTGCTAGCTTTTAAAAGTCAGTTCCTAGATTTCATTACTGAAAAAGAAAGCCTGAAAATATTAAGCAAGCATATTCAGAGAGCAGAATGCAAACAAAATTTCCTGTATTGTGTTTCTTATAATCTTACAGATTGTTTATTAGTTTTCTTAAGAACTTGCTTAGCAACTGTGACTTTCTGAAATAATAAGAAGCTGAAACTCTTTTGAAGTCCTTTATGTTTTATCTTGTGTCTAAATTTGTCCTCGGTAGCTTGAAGTAAATTAGAGAAAAAACATAAGAATGATTTAAAGCAAACATAATAAGACCATTGTAAAGGAGATTTCAACATTTATTGAATGCATAGGAATGTGGCTGATGGATATGGTGGATATTTATCCATAAAAATATTTGGGTAAATGATGTTGAGGCTTGACAGACCACACAGAAAGGTGCTTCAACAGTTAAAACTTCTTCTCCCTAGGCTACACTGACTCCTCTGCTGCTGCTGAAGACTTCTTCACACATTTAAAAGAAGGGCCCAGCATGCAGTGGAGTATTCCAATTTGGAAGCTCCTAGCTGTCAACTTCCACTTTTATCTGAATTCACTTTCTTCAAAATTATGAGCAAGGGTGCTGATGTCACTTAAATCTAGATATTTAAAAATTACTTAATACTGAATTACTGTAAAAAGTAGTTTATCCTGACCTAGTACAGCTGTTTGAGCT
Source organism: Limosa lapponica baueri (assembly GCA_002844005.1). NCBI lineage: Eukaryota > Metazoa > Chordata > Aves > Charadriiformes > Scolopacidae > Limosa > Limosa lapponica. Next base: position 615,492 of record KZ505831.1, on the reverse strand, counting down.
GGTTGGGAAGGCCTCCTGGAGGTGGCTCTTTCTCTTGCTATTAAAGACTAGGTTTGATATGGATTTGTTTCAAAATACGTATCTTGCATATGCTTCTACTGTTATTATTGTAAATAATTAATAGCAATGAAGAAAAGAGCAGATGAAAACAAAAAAATCATAAGAAGAGAATGAGAAGACAAAGTGGCAATACAGCCCATGGTTCAGTGGAAATCCAATTTGCACTGCTTTTTTAAAATAATCAGCCATTGTCACCATCGCTCCCAGCTCAGGAGCTTTTCATTTCTTGTTACTGTGTCATGGTGAGATATATGAAACCTCTGGGGTAAGGATGCTACCTTCATCTCTTGCATGGGATAATACAACCTGAATGCTGGTATCTGCTGTTAGAAGAAACAAGAAATTTTCGTTTTCAGGATCCAATACTAGTGGTGAAAAATGGCCACAGTTTGAAACCCTAGACAGGTTTCTGCTCTTTTTCACCCCCCTTTCTAAGTTCTCTACGTACTGATCACCCCAGAATCTGTGAATTCTGCATAAGAAAGCAAAGTGGGAGAGTGCATGCATTCCTGCATAATGTGTGTGACAGTCGTGAAAAACAGATTCCAGCAGACTAGTTACCATTCTGACAATAAGCATGACAGAAAATTAAAAGAACTATCTGCCAGAGGGGAGCTAGTTTCTCAGATTTTGCAGTGCACTTTTTGGGTCCCTGCAACACCAGATCAGTAGCCATAATATAGAACTGTCTGCAGTCACTTCACCACACACTTTCACTTGCAGCTCTCTGTGGCCTGATCTGCAGCTGTTCATTCATCTCAAGCCCAGATTCCAACATCCATCATTCCTGTCCTGCAGCTGCCCAATCCTTTCCACCCTGTGGTCCCAAAAAACCTCTGTCAATTCTCTCTGTCCTACCCTGCATCTCTCCATTTATTTCTGTTCTGGGATCTTCACACAGTTCTGCTTGTGATATTACCCGCGACTCCATTGCCCGGCCTTTGTAGTTCTGAGCACTCCCAAGGGGATCTGCTCTCAGTCATGTTCTGGAGTCCCCCATTACGGACTGGAGTATCCCCAAGTTCTCCATCTTTATCAGTTTTCTGATTGTGGCATCAAAATAAACCAGTGGGTGTGCCTTCAGTTGCCTGGTACTATCCTGTTTTCTCAGGAATACAGCCTTGGGGTAGGATGCAGAAATTCACCGATTATGATCTTTCGGTCCATTTCCTTTCCTCCCTCCATTGGCTCCTTTTTGCCTCAAGGCCCTCACTGCTCCATCTTGGGAATGACTTTACAGCCTCCTCCACCTCCTCATTATAAATCCAATGGGGTTTTGACCTCACATAGGAGAGTCACCTGATGCAGACAGTGATAACCTTCTTGGTGCTGCCAATTGTCCTGTGCTTCACTGGACCGGAGAGCTGCTTTACTAGATTTCATGCGCCAGCTCTTTCAACCTGATGAGGCAGAAAGCATACATTAACTAGTTTGTCTTATCCCCCTCCCCCAGCCCAATCTGAGAGCATTGGCCAATGTGCTTTCCTGGACTGGATATTTTGATTGTCTTTGCACCTCACACTAGGTCATGTTGCAGAATTAGCTAAGAGAGGAAAACATGAAATACTGAGTCAAAATCCCTAGAAAGAGAAATTATTGCTATGACACTTTTAAGATTCAGCTGGACAGGCTGCTGGGCCACCTTGTCTAGACTGTGCTTTTGCCAAGAAAGGTTGGGCCACATGATCCTTGAGGTCCCTTTCAACCTGTCTGTGATTCTGTGACTCTCTCTATCCAACTGTTTCAATGTATTCATCTCTCTCATAGGCTGCTCATTCCCCACCACGCTGTATCCACCGTATGGACAAAGAAATCCGCATCCACTGTTCTTTTCTCCCTTGGAGCCTCTACTTCAGAGGAGTCAAAGGACAGTCATTTGGACTTCACTAAAAATCCACTCCGTTGGCTAAAGAAATGCACCTATATCTCCTGGATAGAAAAGTGCAGCTTTAGGCAGGAATCTGTTGTCCAGTGCAGTCAGTTTGACAATAAGCAGAAACAACCATAAGGATTCTGGAAAAGGACAAGGCCATATGGAGTTGGAGTTTTGAATGGAAGTCAGTCACCTTCAGAGGCAAGAAGTGATGTTAACCTACTAGTGGGCAGGCCAGGGAAGCCCAAATGCAAAAAGATGCAGTTCAAAATATATGTCCAACTTAGGCACAATAACCAACAGCTTTTTAAACAGATTAGTTTAAGAAATCTATTGAAGATAGATTTGTATAATGTAGAGCAATCTTTGCCTCCACATGGAATGTGATTTAACTCTGGGAGCAGAGATTAAGTGAGGGAAAAAAGTCAATATTACATTAACTCTTTCAACCTTTTTTTGCTACCTTTCTTGTCCTAAACGCATACAAATTGAAATATTCACACATACTTGCACCCGCACATGCAAAGCACTGTAACAGGGAACATCCAGAGAAGTACGCATACAAGGTCTGAGATGGGCAGCTGAATATCCTGCTACTGTCAGCCACACCGAGTAAAAGCCCAGTTGGGTGTTGTGCTCTGTCTTTTTTTCTTTTTTAAAAAAAGAGTTTTACATTTTGATTTTATAAACTCTTCAGCCATGGAGCTGTGTTTAAGGAGCACTGCTATTAGCTTAAATCTTTCTCATTTCACATGTCATCTTAGTACATCGCGTTCCTATCTTCATAACACATATTCTTTGCTGGTGAACATATATAATCACAAATGAAGGAAAAGAAGAGTCAGAACTCTCTGAACTCAAGCAAGGATTGAGTACTCACATTGTCTCTTTTTAAGGCCATGGCTTCTATTGAATTTGTAGTGTCTGGCACTCAGTAAAGGGCAGACTAGCCTTCCTCTGTCCCACCCCAATCATTTGTTTCTACTGCCTGGTCACAGACTAACATTTGTGTAACTAACTACACAGTTAACTGGATCCAAAACTCACCCTTTAGAATAGTGACCTAATAAAATCTGTATTTAAAACAGTTTTGTCACCTAATATATCTCATAAACTGAGCCACACCAACACTTGTGTTAGCACAGGAAAAGATGTAGGAGCAAGCATCTTGTGGCAGGATCCCTTGTTGAGGCAGGAGCCTGGGCTTATGCCAGAATGAGTATGTCACCATGACCTCAGCAATAGTATGAGTTTCCACATCTGGCATCTATTTACTTACCTACTATGGCTAAATAAAGAATTTCAGAGGTGCAGGTGAGGACTTGAAAGTATTTCACAGTCCCTGTGAGGAATGCAGAACACCTTTGACATACAATCTTATACTGAATTGAGTACAGATTCCTTTAGATCCAGAAGTCTCTATGCAGAACATGCCTCTTGAAGGTGCTTTAGTAGTCACACTGCAAGACTGAAAACCCCACAATCCAGTCCCACTCCCTCTTACTCTGTTCGATGTGCTCGGTCTTCACATCTGTTGAAGCTTCTGTCCTGCTTTGTTAGAGTATATAGCTACTGCTATCTGGTATGTTGATTTCATTCCTTATTACACACCATTCACTAGGAGACAGTATATAAGAAATTTATACAGCCGTGCAATATTCAACCATTCAACTTAATGAATATTTCTGAAAAATTTATCTTCTAATTTCCTGAAGTTTGGTTCTAATTAGCACTTTCTGGGCTGAGTGTAAAGTCTGTTGAAGACTAGCAGGAAAAAAAATCCTTTAATGTTTTGGATAGCAAGCTGAAGATGACCCAAGCTCACCACATGGTATAGAAATCTCAGTGTCTGTAAATCAGAGTGTATGTTTCCTTGAATGTGCTTATTTCTGTAGTGGCTTTCATAGGCCTGGGATAATTATTATCTTGATTTGACAAGCTGAATTCCTGACTTGCCTAGATTCCAGACAGGTATCTGAGCATTTCAGAAAATACATGAAGATCTTGAATAAAAAGACCATTATTAATAGTAGAAAAGAAAAGGGAAAAAAAAACTAAAGGAAAAGGAAAAGCCAATGGTAACATAAAACTGTATGCAAATACAGGAAATGTGGAAGATATTTGGTACAGCAAATGACAGTTGGGGACATATTTGCATTTGAAAATAATCAGAAAATTGTCACCTAGGCCACATGGTGGAAAGTTATCATCAGAGTCCTAAAATGTAGTCTGGACAGAGAGTCAATTAGAGTGGGCAATTTGGTCTGGCAAAGTGAATGGCAAGGGTTAGTAGGACATTGTTTTTCCCCTGTAGAATTGGTGCTTTGTAAAATGAGCTGTTTCTGTATTGATGTTGTTAGATCACCATCTAGAGGACATTTTAAAACACATGCTTGTCATTCTACTGTTTTTTTTAAAATTTGTTTCTATTTACAGAGGCTGTGTGAGCCAAACAGCACAAAATGCTAATACAGATTAAGCACCAAAGAGGGAAAGTCATTACATTTTCCTTTCACTATAAAACATTTTTTCTCCAGTTTCAGTCAGTTACTTCTGAGCAATACTTGTAAGGGGGAGCTACAGAAATGTTCAGGATTGTGTGATTTTTTCACATCAGGTGGTGTCCTATTGTTATGATCCTATCTTTTTCATTCTAATTAACTTTGAGCAGAACTTTGAACACACTCTTATTGATTCCCAAATGCTTTCAGACTCTTTTCATGCTTTAGGGTGTTGTTAGCTAGCTATAATGGCAAAGCCACAGTGTTTCTGCCTAGCAGTGTATGTTAGATGAGCCCGCTGATGTCACAATGTGCCCCAAGTAAGACTGTGGTGCTAGGGAGATCCTGACTCCATTAGCTGAAAAGGGGTGAGAAGCAAAAGTGTCTTGTGCTGGACAGGTGGATTGGATGGGGGGTAATCCAACCCTGATAGCTTCCCTGGGATTTACCATCTATCTGGTGGCTATGTTCCCAGCTGCTTACTGCCTAGTCTCCTCTAATGCCTTCATACCATTGAGAAGCCAGACCATGATGCACACAGCCAAGAATGGACAGCAAGAGAGTACATCAGCAGGTAAGAGGATGGGTTGAATGAGAGGATGAGGAAGAAGAGACTTGGAAGGCAAATAAAGGCAAAAAATGAGAAGGAGTACGGACACAGAAGCTTGGTTTTGCAAAGACAAGAGCAGAAGAGGAATGAAAAGATGTGTGTCAAGCAGTGGGGGTCAGATGGTCCATAGGAAATAGGGAGCCAGAAACTGTGTGTGATAACAAGGCCAGCAGTGTAAGACCCTCATCTGCCAGGGCCTAATCACCATAACCCTAAGCAGGACAAGCAGGACAGGCCTGGGGATGGTAGTCCAGGTCAGACAAGAGATCACTGGAGGAGTTCACAATGATGAAACAGGTCCAAGTTCAAGGAACAATGCCAGTCAGTGTCATGATCAGACACGGTGATGGGTAACCAGGGTCAGACACAGCCCAGTGACTGCCCAGCCTTACACTTAAATGGGGCAGAGGATGCGGGAGGAGGCACAAGTTCAGGCTGGTCAGGGCTATTAAAGCCTCTTAGTTCATTCATGGCCCTGACTGCAGCCTCCCCTCTCAGCAGGCCCTCCTCACACCCTACAGAGCTCTGGGTTCATAATGCATGTGCTGTAGAATGATTTAATTATCGTGGGGTGCCACAGGGCAATTTCCAAGGGTAAAGAGCCAGGAAAGGGATGAGAAACTGGGAAATGGGCATGGCATATGGGGTGCTTAAAGCTTGAGGGAGGGGGACAGGGTGTGGAGCTGGGGAGGCTCAGTGGGCTTGGGAGGCTCAGGGGGCTTGAAAAGAAAGGCCCAGGCCAACCCTGGGGAGCGCTAGAAGCTGGGCAGCCGGGAATCCTGGGGGCAGCACCCAGGGCCAGGCTGGTCCCTCAGAAGGGACCATAAGCCCCGCTTAGAGGTGGGCCCATCTCTGTGGTGGTCACCTCTGTGCTCAAGAAAGCCCCAGTTAACCTTCAGGGAGCAGTGAGTTCCAGCTGCTTTCTAAGGGACAGGGAGGCAGCAGACAAGTGTCTGCTCAGCAAGGCTGGTAGGGCAGGGGCCTCACTAGCCAGGGCCCAGTCCCCACAGCCCCTGAGCAAAGCAAGCAAAGCAGTCCTGGGGATGGTATTGAGGTAGTTATAGGTAGGGATAGGCAGTTATTCTGTCAAGAATACACATCATCAAGTAAGTCCATAATCATAAGGCAGGCTCAAAGTCAAGCCAGGAATAAAAGTCAGCAAGCCAGGGTCAGGATCAGATCCAATGAAAGAAACCAGGGTCAGACACACTCCCATGACTGCCAGGCAAGTCCACAGTGATAAGCCATATTCAAAGTCAAACCAGGAAGTCAATTTCTAGGTCAAGATCTAGAATAACAAGGTCCATGGCCAGGCACAGCTGTGATGGCGCTGGAACGGGAGATAGGTATACTTGCAACAGACCACAAAGAGAGACTGGAGACCCAGGACTGAGCTTAAATGAAGCTCCTGGACCCATGGGATGAGGATGGGGGTGAAGACCCCAGTTGAGGGTGGTAAAGGTCATTAAGGCCTATTAAGTCATGGCCCTGAAAAGATGAAAGAATGAATCTGGGATGACTCATAATGGAAAAGTACAGAAGAGGGGAAAAGGAAGAACATGCAAAGAAAGTAGAGTAAGGAGAAAGTGGTTTCCAAAATAAAAGATTTCAAAAGGCCTTTTTCAGGCAAACACTCTCTTATTCATATAAGTAATGCACTTATATGAATATTTCATTGTGTTCTGTACTTGTCTTGTGCGATGTTCTGCTATTCAATTTGGGAGGTGGTCACATTTGCCACTGTGGTTGCGGTCTTTCTCATGCCACCTCTCCTACTATTACTTGATGGGATGTAGTCTAATAGTAAAGTTCTTTGCTCAGAAATTGGTGATTTCTCAAAATAGAGCCATAAGGAAGCAGGCACTTTGTTCCAAGCCAAGCTTCCTCCTATCTCCATCATAGCACTCAGCGTACCCAAGAAACAACCAAACTGCAGCAATTCTGGTAGAACAAGTCTGAGAAGCAGAGCCAGCATGGGAAGAGAGAAGGCAGAATAGGCAACAGTCAGTGAGGACGTGTGGTGAGAAATAAGTAGGAAATTGGCTAAATGCATGAGTGAAAAAATGAGGGAAGAGAAAATCAGTGGAAGAAAGATGCATTTGTCACAGGAGGATGAGAAAGATTGTGTTGAGAAAAGAAAGGAAAAGAAAAAAATCCTGCAAGCGCAAACCACAGGAGTCCAGATTCCAGTCCCCACTGCTTCCAATGCCTTGCTTCTCTGTTCCTCAGTTCCACTTCTAAAATAGCAATAATGATGCTCTTCGCTTCCTGGATGACCACTTGCTACCTTGCTGCAATTGCATGCACTTAGCAGGGCAAAGGGAGAGAAGTTTAGGGCAGGTTTGCACACTCACATCCATACACATCAAGAAACCACACTTGCGAATGATGAGGATCCTATGGGGAGGGGGAGCATAGAGGAATATGTACTGAATGAGGAAGAATAGAAACAAGAAAAGGACAAGGGAAGCAGCAAGTGGGAAGGGGTATGAATGAAAAGCTGATTAGAATGAAGGCAAAAATGGACACACAGTAAGGGTGAAATGGAGTTGAAAGTTTAGAAAGCAGGGAGAGAAAAGGGGAGGGAAGCAGAGGTGAAAGGGATCCAGGTATGAAAGAAGAGATCAAGAAGAAAGCTTATGTTTTCCCCATCCACCCACTGCTACAGGTTGGAAGCAAATGGAGGAAATATTTGTGATCTCGTCAATGGGGGAAGGAACAGAGGTGATCAACATGTTGCAGCACGATGACACACAGAGACTGAGGAATTCAGCAGTGAAGGATCTGCTGTTGGATCTGGCTCTTTCCCTGAACACTTGCAGCATTGTGCTGTTTTTCTTATGTGTGACATAAAGCATGAAATAATTTGTATGGTCATGGATTATAACAATTTGAACATCTACCTGTGTTTCATGACCACTTACTAGGCAGCATGACTTGACTCCACCAACCACATCCCAGGGAACTTGCAACACTGAGGACAAGGGCAAAGACCTTGTGCACATATTGAAAATGCTTCCTTATCTCCTTGAGAAACACAATAAATTCTCATTCCAAGATTCATACAATTTTTTTCTAAAGCCAGACCTCCCTTCATGCACTTCCTATATGTTCTTTGTGTAAAATAATCACAGATAGTACTAAAGAATAATTGATTCAACTCACCAACTTCAAGGGTGACCCTGTCTTTTAAACAGAATATTCATACATTCATCATACATTGTAAGAACAAGAATAAATTGCATGTTCTAGGGAACTGTCCCCCCATACGCTTAACAAGATAGATACAAGTTAGAGATTCCTCGAAATGCAAACTGTCAATAGCTTTTGCTTTTTCTACACATTAGAAACAAAGAAGCCAAGTAGTCTCAACAACTTCTATATTACACACAAGGTCTGGTACGATGTTAATTGCTATTAGCATCTAAAAGAAAGACAGTCCGGACACGCTGCTAGGACAAAATTGCTCAAACAGTGGAGGAAGACTATACAGTGCTTAAATGGTAAAGATAAGCATAAGCCCAGTTTTGTTATTTTTTATGATGGGTAAATAAATCAAATTATTTCAAGGTATTATTATTTATTACTTGTGAAGCTAAGAACTCCAGTCATGCTGGAAACAGTACAAAAACAGAACAAAGAAACAGGCCTGGTCATAAAGTAATCAAAGTAATTCTTTTCTCTGAAGCAAACACTTTATTAATATTTTAGTTAATTAATGAAAACAAAATCTCTGGACAGTCTGTTCTTGGAAAATATTTTGCTGCATTGGTCAGTACTTGGAAAGGACTAACACAATTCTTGGGATTTTCACAATTTTTACAATGCTTACATTGGTAAGGGATGTTTCCACTTGCCATCACCTATTCCACAAACAATCCCCAGGCAGCCAATATAATAAGTAAAATAAAAATGCTCCCATAATCAAGAACAGTTTGAAGAGTATGCAAAAGGTTAGGAGTATTTTGTATACTTACTAACTGTGCTAAATTTTAGAATATTGGTATGAACTTTCTAATTATCAGAACCTGAAATGTACATAATTGTTAGGCTTCTCTTGAGAATGTGCTTTAAGCACTTCCCCTGCTATCCTAAAATATATTACTTCTTATTTTCATTTTCCTCTAAAGTAAATTAATACACAAAATTCAATTTCAAGTAAGAAAAAAAAAAAAAGCCTTCAGCAGCTCTATTCCTCTGTTTGGATGGTAAATATTTACAAATGTAGGAAGGAGAGAATTTTAGGGGATGAGAGAACCAGGTTCAGGATCCAGAGAAGTTACTGGAATTCTAATTGTTCAGTCTTCAGATTTCTAGAAACACTTGTGACTTCCCATGCTCCACCCTCAACCATATCCTCAATCCTAAATAGAGACTTAAAAAAGAGAATCTTATTGGAAAAGAAAGAAAGATGAAAGACAATCCCCCTCCCACCACGGGGGAACCTTTCTTTTTTCGTCTTTCATCTCTTAGGAGTTTTGCTGATGAAACAACAAGAGAACAGGGAAGGCCTTCGGTAACCTTCATTATCAAGTCATTTTCAGCCTAGAAGCTGAAGCCACCTAGTCTTTCCTACTGCCTATCTCCATTTATTGGCAGAAGAAGAGAAGAAGATTCTTTCCTCTCTGTTAACTACATTTGTGGTTTGCACAGTAACTTAAAGGATTTCCTTAAAAGCCAATCTTAGATGAACAAATCTTAGAGCTCCAATTTATTGCCTGTCCATTCAAAATGACTGTGTGAGCCTGCTGGAGCAGATGGGGAAATCCACTGAACAGAAGGACTAATAATGTAACAGTCCTGTTTACAATTCGTCAGAAGTTGTTGCCTACTAGAGACTGACTAGTCATCTTGCTACCTTGGGACTTGCTAAACTCCAGAGTTGTCACACCTGGGACAGAATGCTGAGAGAAGGAGGAGGAGACCCTCTTCCCTTATGATCTCAGTTTAAGAATTTTGCTACCATCAACTGCTGAGGAAAGGATAACAAGAAAAGGAAGGTAGAGGAGTGAATAAGAGCACCATGTCACCCTGGGGGCCCTGAGAAGATGGTAATACTTTCATGGCTCAGGCCTTCCTCTCCCTGGGGTCATATCTTTCTTCCTCCTTTTCCATGCAGATTACCAGATGTGGCACTTTTTGTCTGGGTTCATTGGGGATCCACTGGAACAGTGGAAGTGCTTGGCAAAGTCCTGGCTATTGCTGACAGGCCCACAGACACGAAGTGGCAAAGGACTGTGTGGATCTGTGTTCAGGGAAGGCTCTAGTTTCTCCGGATCCTGATGTCCACACATTGCCTGAAAGGAAGCAAAGCAGAAAAATCAGTTTGGCTGAAAGTCCTCACATGAACAAGACTTAACGCTCCTCATGCCTCTGATCACGTGAGGCTGCTGGAGTAAACAAGCAAACACACTTACACCAACAATGTTCACCACCACAATTTCTGACTGTATTCCCTTTTCCTAAATTTCTTTGTCCCAATTTCCCTGACAAATCACCTGCTTTTTTTCTATACTGTGTAGTCCAGAACACAGGGAATTCAGACCACCTTGGAGTCTAGGCTCATGGAACCTTGGACCACATCTAAATTAATGGTATCGTCTTAGCGTCTAGATTCAGCTTCTTAAGCAAAAGCAATAGGTGCTCATCAATAAAGGAGAGCACCCACACAACATCCCATTACTACTCAAGAGATGGGGAGGAAGGTTCTGTGATTTTACGGGTGTTAAACTGGGAATCCAAGTCTTCACTCTTGTGATTTCAGTCTCTATTCATTGACAAACGATGAAGTAGTTCCCAGATAGCCTCTGAAATGCAAGTCTTGCCACCAAGACCCAATACTCTGTGATTTCAGAACTGCTTTTCTACGCAGTGCTCTGATCTAATGTCAATACACACACAAAACTTTTCCCTTTGCACAACCACAGTGTCTTACAACGGTGTGACGTTTCTGAGCACAGAAATCCAATGATCTGTCATGAGGAACTATGCACAGCTGCACAACTTTGCACAAATCCTTAAACCAGGTTCCCACAGAAATCTCGGAGTATAAGTGCATGTACTTCTAGTCCTTTATCTCTAAATAACATGCTAAACTCTTTTTTTCGCTGTAAGTCACTCAGAATGGCATGACATCTGGTTGTTCACCATGACAGAGGGGCAGATGAAAGAAAAGATGGAGAGATACACGCCTTTTCCAGTAAAATTCCACTTTCCATGAGTTAGATTACTCACAGTAGTAAAAAAGTACTCAGAAACTAGCAATGAAGCATGCTTTCCCTGACACAACTTGTCTGCTACAACTTCAATCTGGTAGGTTTCAGAGCTTTGTAAAAGACATACTTGCAGGCAGGCCTTTTGTTAGCTTTGAGATTCGTAACACGTTAGGGGCCCTATAGGTGAATTTTAGCATTCTAAATAAGATCCTGGATCTCCCAGAAACATCAGTCATTCCCAGTTCTGTGAAGAGGGGGCAAAGAGATTGAATATTGAGAAAGACAAATTGAATAATGTGGAAGACAATGGAGAGTGAGAGACACATGACTAGCCTAGAATTAATTACATTAGCAAAACTGAGGTAGAAAAGCTGGTCGTGTGAAAGTCCAATCTTAGGTAAATTCTTCTCTTTGTGCTTTTTCAGCCAATTCTTATATGCCTGTGGAGAGAGAAAATTAATAATAATAAATCCCCTTTCAGATAGTGTCCCCAAACCATGTCTTCTGTCAATGAAATACAGCAATCTAATATATATTTAGTAAATTAGCAAGTTTGTATCCTCACTCTGAAGCTCCCTGCTGCTGGCATGCCCCTAATAACTCTAAGATGGGAGAATAACAAAGTAACTCCTTTGCTATTTCAGACACTACCACTCCCATATCATCATAAGAGATGTGGTGACTGTACTATGAAAGAATGAAAATTACTTTCAAAGAAAGTCACAAATATTTGAATAAAAATTAAAAGACTTTCTACCTCCCAACATTCTTTGTGCAAGAATATAACAAGTACCATCTGAGACCTAGAGATCTCAGATCACCCTGCATTCAGTAATTGATTGAGCTGCTGAACTACTGCATGAAGAAATAAAAAATTCTCTCTAGACTGAAAAACTTCATTATGGAGTCATTTTACCACCACACAGACTTCTGGTTCATATCTCAGCTTAGTTCCTCAGGTATAACATGAACATATAAAAAATATCATGCTTTTGTATGCATGACATAAATGGGAAAATAAAGAAAGGCCTGCCACAGAATTGGTGAAGGGAAGAAGTGGTTTTACATGGAAGCAGTGAGCTTATGAGCAAAGCTTTGTGAGGAACCTGTGTAAGGAATAGCAGAGGACATGTAGGGCACATGCTGCACTGGCAAAGGTGTGCAAGAAATCTGGAACTGGAGGAGCATGTAGAGGAGGAATGCAGGAGAGCAATCTTGTAACATGGCCTTTGAGTTGTGTGGAGAGACTATGAGATCTGAGAAGTAAGTAGGCTATGATACCTGGTAAGCGATGGTGAGCCCTCCAGTGTCTGCTGTATTCTCCAACAGCGTAAAAGTACCATTGACCTTAAAGTGATAGCTTTCATAGTGTTCAACCAAGCAGTCTATGGATTTCTGTAGTGCACTCCTGTTGCATGTGTGACAGCCCCCAGGCAGCACTGTGGGGAAAAAAAAGATCCTAGGAAGTAAAGGTATTTCTGGCATACACCTGTATTCCTCACGCTTATCACTGAGTCTTCTTACTAGTCAGCAGGGCCTGGAATGGGTTTTCCTTAGCTTCATCTGTCTTAATAATACATGTATACATTTATATAGGGACAAGGATTTAAGATCCTCTGAGGGAAAGTACTAGTGGGGACCTAGAATAGTAAACAAAGACACCACAGCCAGTACCCACCATAACCATAGAACGTGTGAAGAAGTTCATGTGCCATGAAGACGCCGATGGCTCCAAAGTTCACAGCACTGAAAAGTAAACATGAAAAGAGTGCTTTGGAAAGGAAAAGGAGGGCAGGTGAGCATTCTTAATATCCACGGAGCACAACTGTGGGCGGCACAGGAGCATTCTACTGAGAGCATACAGAAGCACTTTCTATTTAATGTCTCTCAGATGTTGTACACTCTGTAAAAATTCAAATACAAGTGTAAGTTACTATCCCAATGCTTAAATTTGTACTAGGGCCGTCATTAAAGTATTTGTAGCTGATAAGCCATCATAATAAAGAAGAGCCCGTGAATGAGATTCTGCCTTTAGTAACTCTAATGACATGTATTGTTGTTGAGATATGTCCTTATTTACCCAATACTGGCTGAACTGCTACACCAAAAGTAACTGCAGTGGTAATCCTACAAAAGCAGGATGGCTGGAGAAGCAATCTTGCAACAGTTGTTTAGTGAAAAATAATACATAAAACTAGCAAGACAAATTAAAATCATGAAGGTTTGAGCACAATTACTCTGGTCTAGCATTGATGATCTCACTACAAGCAAGAGATTGTAATAGAGACCTCCAACAGTTCTTTCCAATCAGAATTTATATGATTCTATGCAATGAATTTACAAATAGTCATACAAGTAAGAATACACTCAAAATGCATTTCCATCATATGAAATGATGGGCTCATTTTTTCTTTACATGCACTGATTAATGCTGCTGAAGCATGAAATTACTGTAGTAGATCATTATTACATCACTGGAACTCAGTAGGAAGTGAGAAGAACAGAACAACTCATCTTCTCTTATAACTGCTCTTTCAGAAGCTCTGTACCTAATAACATATTTGTTGCCCAGAGAAGTTGTGGATGCCTTGTCATTGGAAGTGGTCAAGGGTGAGGGTTTAGGCAACCTGATCTAGTGAAAGATGTCCCTGTCCATAGCAAGGCGGTTGAACTAGTTATCTTTAAATGTCCCTTCCAACCCAAACTATTCTATGATTCTGTAACGATTGTACTGCTTTTCTGACTTCTTATGTTAAAAATAATCCTCCCAGTTATCTGTATTGGCTTTTGTCAGTAAAGTTTAAACTTTGAAGAATCATCTGAGAAAATGCTATTGTGCCAACTCACCAAAAGCTGTCAAATTTGACTTATCAGTCTCCTCAACTGGGGTGACAGTGAGAAAAATATATTTTACTAACACTGAATAAAAAAGGAATATGAAGCTGTAGACACTTTTTCAGAGAGGCAGAATATTGTGACAGCCTATACCATTGGAAAAAAAAATTCTATTATTCTTTTGAGGTGTCCTGTTCTTAATACTATAATGAATTCATGACATTAAAGTATTAAGCAAGCACTAGATGTCAAACAACTAGTGGTAGAAGACCACCATGGAGAAAATTACTTTTAACTGAGACATGTTTCTTTCAAACTTCAGCCTCTTGACACAGTGTGATTTTATTTTTCAGTACAATGGGATTAGAAGAAGTATCTATCCATCATCGTGCGAAAAAGGATGTCAAATAATATTTTTACCATCAACTGTTTTAAGTGGTTTTAATATCAGGAAAATATTGCTCAGCAGTTCTGTTCCATATGTGAATGACCCCAACTATAAGAGTGTGGTCTACAGAATTGTCATTGTTGTAGGGGAAGACTCAGAATTAAAAATGTATTTGCTTATTAGAGAAGGTTTTGTTAAAAAATAGAAGAAAAGAACTGTATTTGATCCATTTGAAAAAGATTTCTGACAAGAAGTTGCTCTGTGAGGCTTCTATTTTCTCTGGATTGGATTTCTATGGGTTATATTTCAGGAATTCTTGGAATTTACAAAATGAGAAGCAAAAGTGAAAGGTCTTCTTTGGAGCTAACCTACATAAGACTTTTACCTCTTTGCTCTGGAATAATATATTTGGCTTAGTTTGGTTTCACCCAGATTCTGATTTTGCTCCAGCGGAGTCAATGACCACACTCTTTCAGAATTTATAAGGCAGTATTCATCTGGCTTTAGAAAAAGCCATTCCCCACATTTTACTGTCTCTCTGGGATGCAGTGAGAAAAAGAGGTTAAAGACAGACCTGCTAAGATTCTTCCTGGAAACATGGTGCAGCCAGGGGACTACATTCAGTTTCCACCCTTGCAGCCCCTTCATACCTGGGAAACTCCATGTGGAAAAAAGGACTGCGGAACATTCCAGCAGGGAAGACCACCATGTGGTGCCTTATTGAGTAGTATGAATGCACTGCCCAGGGGGACACCTGCCAGCTAGAAGCAGAAAAAGAGAAATGAGAGAATGTATTAACTCCGTATCTCATACCTTGCTCCTTACCTCCACTGGACTTGCATAAATGGTCTGCTCAGTACAACTCTTCATAGAGCAGCAGCAAATGATGAAATTCACATTATCTAGAGTTAAAGATGTTTGAAATAAACCTTTGCTTGATTACAGATGATCAGAGCTAGTAGCTTAGCTTTCATAGGTGCTGAGGGATTTACCCTCACAACTTCCTTGTCAAATAAGTCAGGATTACCTACCTCCTGTGAAGTCCTGCACAGAATACTCTTCAGGCAATGTAAGGTCCCAAGCATGCCTGTCAATAATGCCAGCCTTCTGAAGCATCCTATGTCCTGCCTTTGAGGTGACCCTGCCAACATTCATGTCATCACAGTGTTTTTCTGGGGTTTTTTGCAGCTAAGTCCCGGAGAACCAGCTTGCTCCCTTACTCAAGGGTTCATGAGCAAAAAACGTTCTTTTTTTCAGGGGTCTGGGCCTCCCTCCACAACGGTGGGGTTTTTTGGGAGCATGAGTTCAGGCTGAATAGGCCTGACAGACTGCCAGATTCAAGGCTTTTTTAAGCAGGATGCAGCAATGCAGCCGTGCAGCAAAGAAGGACAACGACATCTTGCCTTGCTTTAGGAGAAGGTCTCCAGCAGATCAAGAGAGGTGATTGTGCCCCTCTATTCAGGACTAGTGAAACCACATCTGGAAGTACTGTGTATATATAAACATACAATTGGACAGGTCCTGAGTGACCTGCTCTAGCTGATCCTGCTTTGAGCAGTAGGGTTGACTAGGTGATCTCCACAGGTCCCTTTCAATCTCAGTTAGTCCACGAGTGTGTGATTCTGTCATATTTTTCACATCAGTATCTGACACTTACTTATCCTGTGAGTGATGCTGAAGGACTTTCAAGTAGGAATTTTCCCTCAGTACTTTCAAGCAAGCCATCACATTGAGGAAAAAAGTGTCTTCATTTATCTCCAACTGAGGAAAGAGACAGGTAATGTGACTGTCACAGAGCATGACTGAGGAATGAATTGGACAGTATGAGAAAGAGAGAAGTCCTACAGGTCAAAAAAGGGTTCATCAAAAGACAAACTAATGGAATACTTTTGGTTTTTTCTCTCCCAGTTCTAAAGACATTCAATTTAAGATACGACAGGAATGTTATCTGCAGGCCAAACAGAACATACCAGCAGGTCACAACAAATCTCTATCAGGCCAGCCACTCTAAATAGGAGACAGGATAGGCAACAATATAGAAGCAATAGATAAATGTTCTCTGGGCCCATAGGTTCTCAGAAAATGAACAGTAAGAAATCTGCATTGCTACAGAGGTCACAGCCTCTTTTAGCAGCAGACGAGATAGCAGTTGGTACAGGCAAACTGCCAATAATGAGGCAGGCATGTTTACATTATATAGCTCACTTTCTGGTAGTCCAAGTTCACTTCGGCAGTCTGGAGTATGTGAGCTGGATAGCCAATCTCCACCTGTAGTCTGGAAACCTAAAATAATAATAAATAAACAAAGAAAAAAAAAAAGAAAAATAACCAACAGGAGGCTTTACATTTCTAGAAGTCCTTTTCAAACTGTTTCTAAAAAACTGAAATAAAATCTGTGAATCAGCCTTTCAAAATGACAGTTACTCTGTTTCAACAATACATCTTCTCTTGCTACTCTGCTTTCTTAAATCAATTGCATGAAGCGTAACGTCATTATACTCTTCTTTTTTCTTTATAGAATTGTTTTCTGGAATTCAGCTTTATAGTTTTTAATCTCTCTAGGTGTATAAAACTGAATTGTATCTCAATACAATTAATTCAGAGTATCCATGGATAAACAGTGAGCCTCTCTATGCCTACACATCAATGTACATCAGTATGTGTGTGATGGCACTTATAAAACCACCTACAATTTTCCGTGTGTATAAGACATCTATTTAAGATTGTGTGCCTGTAGAAGCAGGTAGGAATATGTGAAGTTGCAGGCCCCTTCCATTCCTTCTCCAAAGGCTTCAGGGAGAGGAAGGCCTCAGTAACTTCTGCCTTCTGCACGCACCAAGACTTTAGCCTCTTGGCGAGTCTGTTCATCCATCCACTCCAACTGATCCAGTTGGCCATAGAGGGCATCTTGGATCTCAGAGAACATCTGCTCAGCCTGCCATGGAGAAAAGAAAGCACTGTCAGAACTGCAGAAAAACATTGTTCAGGCTTAGCTACTATCTTCCCATGTTCCAGCAATTCAACTGCAGAATAACTAGGGGGAAATTCCTCTTCTAGTGAAGAAAGAGATTTCAGTTT
The DNA here is from genome assembly GCA_002844005.1 of Limosa lapponica baueri. Taxonomy (NCBI): domain Eukaryota; kingdom Metazoa; phylum Chordata; class Aves; order Charadriiformes; family Scolopacidae; genus Limosa; species Limosa lapponica. The sequence continues at coordinate 597,932 of KZ505831.1, read as the reverse complement.
CTACAATGATTTAGGCTCAAGTTATTTGGCATCCAGTGGTTCCTCATGGGGCTTGCCATTCTCTCCCACATACCTTTTCATCTTGCCTCTCGTAGCAACTAAGAGGAAAACATAATTCTTTTTCGTTCAATCCCTGTTATGGTAGGAATGGACCAAATGATTGCCCTGCTTCTTGAGTGAAATGAAAATACAATATCCACTAATAATTCACACTAGTGGCTCCCTTTCCGAAGTTATGGCAATCTCAGTCTCTCCTTCACAAAATTATATTTGTTCATTCCGCTTTGTGGTTCACTACATGTAGTCTTAGTTTTTCCATTAACTTTTCTTGGGGTTATTTACTCTCGCCACTTTATACACTGCAAACTCTTTATAAAACCTGGTGCCTACACTAACTTCCCTCAAAGGAAAAAGGAACTTTGATTATCAAAGGAAAAAAAAAGAAACCTTTTTCACACTGCAGGCAGGTGTTCCTTTTACTGTGGATCTACTCAGAATGTTTTGGCATTGATTTGTTTCGTACAACTGGTCATATGATGGCTTGATGGCTTTGCAATTGAAAAATCTTATTTAAGTATGTAAGATTGGTGACTGACTGTCTTTTCAGGAAGCACATTGAGATTGCATGCATTTGTAGGGCTGTCATAGGTATTGGTGCTGCACACGTGACCGCTCACAGTTGAGATAAAGATAATAACTGGTATTTTAGCATTCATTATTCTAGCACTGACAGTAATGTCCTGTTCTGACCTCTTTCATTCCCAAAAGGAAGGGAAGTGCATAAGTAGAGGGATATGTAAAAAAGTATAAAATCTACATATGATTTTGCTGTCTTGATGTGGTCTTTAAGTTGGCATGTCAAAAAAAGAAAGAGATGAAGCTGATCTCTGCTTGGGGGTTAAGAGGATGAATACCTACAAGTTTCTTGGTCTGCTGAGGGAAAATTTCTTGCACAAACATCTGCCCTAGAACTGGCTCAAAGAAAGAGCTGGTATCAGTCAAGCACTTCCTCCAGCGCTCAGCTGGGATCTGTAAGAACAGAGAAAGAAATAGAGACACATGAGACCAAGGACAAAGAGATAGGAAGACAGTAAAAAGATATGTAAACGTGAAGTCAGCAGCATATATGTTTCTATCTAAAAATGACAGCAGTGAATAAGTAATGTAGTTCCATTTAAGCTACCTCAGAAAACTTTAATCAAGTAAAACATCGATTTCCTTATGATTTACTCCACTTTCACACAAGATGAAGATTCATATGCTAGCTGAGACAAAACATAGAAGAAAGGTGACCATCTATATATTTGTTCCCTACCCTATGATGCAGTGCACTTAGCTCTCTAAAGTTTTGTGTGTCATGTCTACTCCCACATTTCTTCAAGAAAAGGGAAGCATTTCATGTCCTAGTGAGAGTTGTTTTCCTCCCCAAATCTAAGACAGTCCATCCAGACAAGACATCAAGGGAACACCCAGAAGGCATGTCCTAGGGTGTTCAGCTGTTGGGGAGGCTGAAGAAGATGGTTAAAGGCTAACTCACCATGCTAGATCCCTTTTTTCCATAAAGAATCCCAGATAGCTCCAGGCGTGCATCTTGGAATCGACTGTCAAGGGCTGGGGAGAGATTCCCAACCAGACAAAGAATCATATAAATAGGAAGGACCCTGTAGGAAAATGACATTTAAAAAGACTGAAGATCGAAGGCTGGTCACTATAAACACAGAGACATGGCAAGTGTCAGAGGAATAATTTGAGGCTGAGGAACCCTAGTAACCTGAACAATGGCAACAAATGGACTACACCTGGGGCTATCAAAGGAGGATGATTTGACTTGAATCAACCAAAGAAACTGTCTCCCCAGAACACTGTCAAAAGTCAAGGGGTAATTATCTTCTGGGGCACAGGTTTCTTTATGGGAAGTGGGAGAAAGAACATTTTTAGGACTGGGTGAAACTTACAGAATATTCTGAGGGGTGTGTGGGATTCTGTGAGACATATTAGGGGATGTTTATGGGAAGGACCAAAGGTGGGTAAAGGGAAGGATCATGGTGGATTGGGGTGAACACACGTGGGAAAGTGGAGAGGAAAGGTGTAAGATGGAATGAGCATAAAGTTGTGGCTTGGAGGGTATCTGTCTGATTGAGCCCTGCACATGGTCACCAGAATCTGTCCTATCTTATTAAATGGTATTCTTAACCTACATTTTACTCTCTGTGGGAGAGATGGGACTCGATACTGGAGAGATAAGGAGTCTGAGAGTTGACTACTGGAGGGACTTTGGTTCAAGCTAGCTGTTGGAGAAAGCAGGGGTCTGAGAGCTGGTTATTGGAGACACTAGTGGTTTGGACCATCTACTGGAGAGATCTGCTCATATATGTTGGTTTGTAACAGAAAGAGAATGGAGTACCAGCAACAAAAGTAGGGCTGCAAGACTCAGGGGCCCATATACCCAGGTGCCAGCAGCTGTGGACACCAGGGGATCTGGGGCCAGCTTCTGGACAGACTGAATATCTAAGACCAGCTCTTGGAGTGATCCATATTGTGTGTGTACATACATAAATTTCACTTGTATAGACCAAAACTGATCATCTCGACAGGAGCGATAGGATCAGACTGTCTGAGCCGTTCAAGTTTGTATGAGTGCTATGGGTGAGTGGGTGACAGTAAAGGCACTGCGTTCCATCTCTGTTGATCTCTGTGACACACACACACACACATATATATATACACACAAATATATATCTTTATACTTGTGTACATATATGGTGCATGCATGTGCAAGCCTCTTGGGAATACATGCTAAACCTTAGTACCGGCTAAGCCTGGGGATATAGAGCCACAGCAACTTTGCAATTATTAGGCTACTGGATTCAGCAGCCTCTAACACAGACCGCTTTAATTGATGGTATCTGAAGTTAATCTTTCTTGAGGCACAAACAGCTAGAACCATAGATATTGACTCCTACCTTTCCGTTTGCCATTCTTTGATGAGCTGTGACATGCCTTTTAAATAATCCATGTCATGCACTGCAATTGGCTGAGAGATGTTCATTGGCATAGGATGGAAGACAGCCTGGAGACATGACAGCCAGTCAATAGCAGGTGCCTTTTCCTAGAAGTAAAGCAAAGCGTACATTCTGAACTATGAATCTAAATCAACTGACAAGAAATAATAGGAAAACTGGGATAGTCTCTCCAATGCTCTTAAGACATACTTTCAACAAGTTAAACTGTATTTATGATGTGGGTATTGATTATAGTAGAAAAGGAAAATTTACTTTTTTTATTGAGTTAGCACTGGGGAGAGGCAAGAGTTGTAGGCCTGAAAAGTCCAACTGCTGTCAATAAAAGACCATAAGTTAATAGATTATTTAAAGCTCAACAGACTCCAAGTGTAAGCTGCATGGGAATGGCATCTAAACCGAATGCCTCGTATCTCTTTTGATCCAGATCTTCAGAATGTGAATGTCACATGTAATTGTGTTGCCCAAGTTCTAAGGCATTGATACCTGTAGCTCCCTAATGGTAGTGCGAAAGAACAGCATCCCCCTCCGCTGTCTTTCCTGCAGTGGGGTGACAACTTGCTGGAGCTTAGAGATGAAGGACAAGGTAGGGGAAAATAAATCAGGAGAACCATCCACTGGCCCTCCAAGTAGGTTCCCCAGTTTCTTCAAATATGAGAGATACACACGGAGAATCTGCAATACAGAGGATATGACCAGTGGGAGAAACATGACTGAACATTAGTCACCCCATCCAACCATCCATCTTGACCATATAAGCTTCAGTCTTTCAAAACCACTGCAGTTCCATCCCTAAAACTGTTGGCTTCACTGCAACATCCTTATGTAATTCTTCATGTGGAAAACAGTTGCCAAGTACAGATCATCTTTCAGTGAAGAACACTGAATTCCCAAAAGGTCCCTCTTACAATTACATTAAATACTGGAATAATTTCAGAGATGTAGGCCTGCCATCTCTGGAGTCAGGGGAGGGACATGTAGTAATATAATGAGGCAGCATTTTTGATGGAGAGAAAAAGCCAGCTTCTTGTGTCTATGCTCATGAAGTATCAAAGGTATGCTTGTGATGGGTAGACAGGCTTATTATTTTGAGGATTCTTCTGAAAGAGTCGGATTGAAAAACTGAAATCAACTTAACTTTTATAACGTTCAGAAAAATGTCAGACCTGTGATGAAATTAACTTTGTTGCAATAACTCTCAAGGTCAAAGAGCTTCTTTCCCCAGCTTAAGTTAAAACATTTTAAAGTTACTTTAAAAATACTGCCTACCCATCCTCTAATCACATACTTTAAGTTATAAATGCTTGCTTTGGACACGAACTTTTTTTTTGACATTCATTTAAGGTGAAAACAAGAGGGAAGCCTGGGTTCATATTACTTAGCAAATACAAATTAGAACTATAACATTCTGTTTCTACACTAGAAGTTTTAAACCTGGCATCTAAAAATGGGTTACATTTTACAAAGTATCTTTCTGGAAAAGTAGAGAGTTCTGTAAAGAATTCCTTCTATACACATTTTCAGAGGTCACTGACCGTAACCCGTGGAAACAGACCTCTTTGAACCAGGATGCAATTCAAGGAGATCCCTACACCAAATAACTATTTTTACCTTTCCTCAGCCTTTGATATGTTACCTCAAGATAATTTTTCGCTTTGAATTTACTCTCAAGCGGCACCTCAAACTCAGGATGGTCAATCTGCAAAAAAGGAGTACAGAAAAAACATCTCGCTATTCCCAGAAACAATGGAAATGTGAGGATATCCTCAACAGGCTTTGTTAGTTTCTGTGTCACAAAATTTGAAATGTTTTTATATTATTGTATATTGTATATTTTTATATTATATTGTATATTATTTATAACACACAATAAATTGTTTTTACTTTTCAAAAAATTTTGCTAAGTAATTTTTGTGGATCTGTCATATTCTGCAGCTCATTTACAAGGTCATTACAAATCTGCAGTGACTGATATTCAAATGTAAGCCACACTGTTAAATATTTCTACGTGGTGCACTAGTTTTAGCTCGATTAGAGTGAAATTTCTTCATAGTAGCTTCTATGGAGCTATGTTTTGGATTTGCGGTGAAAACAGTGTTGATAACACAGTGAGGTGTTAGTTATTGCTAAGCAGTGCTTACACAGCACCGAGGTCTTTTCTGCTCCTCACATTGTGCTGCCAGTGAGTAGACTGGGAGTGCACAAGAAGCTGGGAGGGGACACAGCTGGGGCAGCTGATCCCAACTGACCAAAAGGATATTCCATACCACATGACATCGTACTTAACAATAAATGTGGTGGGTGAAGGAGGTTGGTCGGGGCTGCCATTCCTTGGGAACTGGCTGGGCAGTGGTCAGTTGGCGGTGAGCAATTGGGTTTTTTTGGCATCACTTCTTTCTTCTTCTTTTTTTTTAATTATTAAACTGTCTTTTTTTCAACCCATGAGTTTTCACAGATTTACCCTTCTGATTTTCTTCCCCATCCCACTGGGTGGAGGAGTGAACGAGCAGGTGTGTGCTGCTTAGCTGCCTACCAGGTTTAAACCACAACAGTGAGCTGCAAAGTTCATAGTATTCTATGTGTGTTAGACAGTTAGCACTTAGAGTCCATTATTGTACTAGTCATACCCGTGAACGTAAGAACTAGACCCTTCCACGACGAAGTATAATCTACACTGTCAGGCAGAAGAGATGAGAGAAATTATGCAATTTATTCTTCCTCATCTGCTCATTTTCCAGAAATAAGTACTTTTTATGTAATAAAATCAAGTACTTTACTGAAATTTAGGAAAACTTTCTTTAGACAAGAACGTAGGCTTAACTTGACAAGCCTGGGTCTCATGGGCTGTGTAACTGACTCTTTATTCACCGGGATTGTTTATATTTTCTTTCTTTAGTCTACTCACCTGAATAATATTGGACTTGGGGTCAAAAGGACTAGGTCCCACAAGCACTCTGAAAAAGGGAAAGGTGCTGTATTTGCCCATGAGAGTCTGAAGAGTTTCGTTAAAATCTTTTGCTTTCCCTACACCTGTGATATTCCATCCACCAACCTAGAGAGGGAGAGAGACAGCATGACACCAAGTGAGAGAAACACTTGTTTGATCTGTATTTACAAAATCTTTTTTCACTCCTATGAGCTCAGTCATTATGACAACTGAGAAGCAGCAAAGTAAATAGCAGCAGAGGAAACTCATGAAGATTCTACATACCCTGTTTGTTTGAAAATGACCTGTCACTTTCACTTAAGCAAAGCAACTAACTGCAAAATGACACAGGAAAAAGGAATTATAATTATCAACAAAACAAGATGTGCAGGAAAAAGCAGAAGAAGCAGAGAGGAAAGAAGTCTCATTTTTCTAGACCCATCCAGAAGGATAACCAGGGATCAGGGATTAAAGGTCCCATCTCTCTGCAAGCAGATTCACAGGTGGGCCTGCAGTCACTATTCCTTCTGCTGGAAGGTTCTGCAACCTCCTTGGAGACAGGGCATAACTGTCCTTTGCCAGCAGAGAGATGTACAACCCTCCCTGGCACTGAGAGGAGCCTCCCAGAATGGAAGGAGAAGCATTTTTCTCTTTAAACAAGCTCCCTTGAAGCCTGGAGTAGTGGATGGCCATCAGATCTTAGACACAAAAATTTCACCTATTTTGCAAGATATTCCCTGATCTGTAAATTGGATCGTATTGAACTGAGCTTCTGAGTGATCCCTCTTTGTAGTCTTGGTTGTTGTACAGTCCTGAAGTAATATGTAAGGTCATAAGGAAAGAGTCAGGTACCTGATGTCAGAAAATAAAATCTTGAAACAGCATTTAACGCTAGAAGATTTGTCACTTAGAAGTTCTGCTGTGAACTATGAGCTTATTTCAGGGCCAGATGCTAGCAAAATTACATCACGTGGGACCATGTGACTCTCACTTCACACTTCCCTTTTCCCTGCAGGAATTATCTTCTGGAGGGAGAGGAAATACTACAAATATTCACCTGATTTAGGATGTCCTTCAATGGTTGAGTTCCTTGGGATTCTATCCGTTGGGTATTCATGCAGGAGCGATAGAACTGGATTGCTTTCTCCTTAGCTGAGCCTCTTATCCCAAACTGTGGGCCCTCTTAGGAAAAAAAAATATTAAAAACTACAAAAATGGTAAAATAAAATAAATTTTTAGCAGTGTTAGAGCAGAGAGAGGTTGTAAGAAAATATTACACTGCACTTTATTTCAGACCACTTTAGTAAATACATCTACACTTTCCACAGTCACTCAGAGCAAGAGGCATTCTAGTGCCATGACTCTTCCTGAGGTCAAATATGTGAGTTTCTTCAGATGGGAACCAGAGCACAAGATGAAGGTGCTGCGTATCTAGGCTTCAGTCCCACATAGAGTCAGGACACAATCAGAGTGCACTTTCAGACAAGCACAGCAAAAAAGGTCTACTTTTACAAGGCAACAGGAAAATGGCTTGAGTTGCGGTCAGAATTTTAAAGTGTGACTTTCATCTGTTACACTTGGCAAGGGGAACTAAAATGTTTAAAATGCAGCTATTATAGTATGGCATGCTCAAGGATAAATCTGTACCTGTAATGATGGAAGAATAAAGAGACTGAACTCCATCTCTGTTTGGAAAGATTGTGCTCTTAGTTATTAGTATTTTCGGTTCTGACTGAGGAAGATGCTGAAGGTAACACACCAATCATCTGTCCCTACCTAAAAGCCTTTTCAGGATCAACTGGTTTTCTTCCAACAACACATCAAATACATTTAGTGATTCTTCTGTGGTTTGGCTTGAGTGTTTGCCTTCCCAGCTGCCACAGACATATTTGTAGAAATCCTCACAGGGGTCTACAGTATCATTCCTAGAATTCAGGAGTCTGGCCAACAGTGTAAAACCCAGTCCAGCATCACAGGATCCTGGGAAGGAAGTAAATAGGAGAGAACTGAGTAGTGACAGTTGAGAGTGAGAACAACTCCAAACAAAAAAAAATAAAACAAAACAACACAACAACAACAAAAAAAGAAGAAAGAGGAGCTATCTCTCGGACATCTCCCCTTGAAAGATTTATTTTTGGTACAAACTCCTTCATGCAGAGTGTTGAATTCCTTGTAATTTTTTGCTGATTATGGAACAAAGTGTGTTCTGTCTTTCATTTCACAGAGAGATGGTCTTTGTGCTTTATAAGGGAGATTTTGTAAATAAAGGACAGGTGGTGTCCTCTGTTCGTACTAACTAGGCAGTCACAGGTATTATTCTGCCTTCTCAGTGTATTTTCTCTGAATCAGCCAAATTTGGCCAAATGATAAACAAAAAGCAGCTGATGGTGCCAACACATGAAGCAAAGAGAAAGTAAGGAGATAAGTTTAAAATACGGAGGGAGATGTTCAAGCATGAGAAACATTTATTAGCAATGACATTTGTTAAAACAGGACCAAGACTTTCTAGTGTATCTTGCTTTGATCTAAAATTCCCTTTATCTAAACTGCTGCAAATCACTGGGTATGTGTTCTTGTTTTGGTTCATTGTGTAGTTTCAACATCAGATCAGATCAATTATTTACTTAAATAAGCCACTGGTAAATCAAAGTCAGACTTTCCATACCATAAACAGTTGACATGGGAGGAGGCAGGTAGAGTGGAAATCTAAACTAATGGTTTTTCCTTGTTCTCTGTAGCGAATGGTCTCCAACACACAACGGGGGCTAAAGAAAAATGCTAGGTGAAGAGTCAATAATGTTTATTTTGGAGCAGGGAATGTCTGTATCCACCAATATAAATCCACCTTCAGTACTGAGCATTCTATATGCGTAAACATTTACATGAACCATTCTGCAGATAGTTGTTTAGAAAATTTGAAAGGAAAACTAATATTTCTGGTCTATGCTCACAGCTCCCCCATTAGCAAGAGACTATAACTTTTCTTTCTACACAATGACTGCACTGGTCTGCAGTGTCCAAAACTAGGACTAGACTTATTAAGTCAGAGGCAGAAAGGTGGAGGAGGAGCTCCAAATCTCACATTCAGTCCAGTTTGCTGGAGGTGACTACAGACAGAGCATGACATGATGATGATATGCAAGACAATATAATGATGCTCTCCCTCAAAAGTGGGCCCAGGCATATTAAATGGCAGGCAGAGGAGGAGGACAGGTGTGGGGATCTCTCCCCACTATGACCCAAGGAAGAGGCAGAACAGCATACCTTTTTTAGAACTGGTGTTATGATTCTTTGAGATGCTGAACGTCTGAGTCTTAAAACAGATGCTAAGCCTAATACACAAGGGAGGCAGATAGGAGAGAAAGGGGTCTTACAAATGAGGGGGATGAGGAACAGGGAAAATGATATTCCACATTATACCTAGACTACAAGTCATCACGATGTAGGTGATAAGCAGTGTAAAGCCAAGGAGAGTACTGAGAAGAAGTGTACACAGAAGTAGGCTTTTCCCCTGAAGGCATCGTTCTTTCTTTTCACCCGTTCTCAGCTCCTGGTCACAGGTCTAAAGAGAGAAAAATGAGACAAACAGAAACAATGAAGAAAGAAAATTTCATATTAAAGTTAGCACTGGTTATATACTCTGTCTTCTGCCTAATCTACGAGAAAATTACTCAGAGGAGTAGTGCCAAAATATCAATAGTCATCCAAGTCATCTAGGTAGCTGCACTCCCAAGGGCTTTCTCACCTCCTTTGTTTCCTTGTCACAGAATCACAGAATATTCATGGTTGGAAGGGACCTTTGAGATCATCAAGTCCAACCACAAAAAAAAAAAAAAAGAAAA